>BLKR01000849.1:0-391528 GCA_011170035.1 Teleogryllus occipitalis | reverse complement strand
ACAGGCAGACGGACCGACAGACAGACGGACCGACAGACAGACGGACCGACAGACAGACGGACCGACAGACAGACGGACCGACAGACAGACGGACCGACAGACAGACGGACCGACAGACAGACGGACCGACAGACAGACGGACCGACAGACAGACGGACCGACAGACAGACGGACCGACAGACAGACGCACCGACAGACAGACGGACCGACAGACAGACGGACCGACAGACAGACGGACCGACAGACAGACGGACCGACAGACAGACGGACCGACAGACAGACGGACGGACGGACCGACAGACAGACGGACGGACGGACCGACAGACAGACGGACGGACGGACCGACAGACAGACGGACGGACGGACCGACAGACAGACGGACGGACGGACCGACAGACAGACGGACGGACGGACCGACAGACAGACGGACGGACGGACGGACCGACAGACAGACGGACGGACGGACCGACAGACAGACGGACGGACGGACCGACAGACAGACAGACGGACGGACGGACGGACGGACGGACCGACAGACGGACGGACGGACCGACAGACAGACGGACGGACGGACCGACAGACAGACGGACGGACGGACCGACAGACAGACGGACGGACGGACGGACGGACCGACGGACGGACGGACGGACGGACGGACGGACGGACGGACGGACCGACAGACAGACGGACGGACGGACGGACGGACCGACAGACAGACAGACAGACGGACGGACGGACCGACAGAGACAGATAATATTCGAATACAATGTTCTGTAAAACTTCTCATTATCCTCTTTTTTACATTATAAAGAATCATGTGAGTGTTAATACTTTTTACTTTCTCGTATACCTACGTATTTCCGGAGTATATAGGGTAGTACAGAGGAAGTTTGGTAATGTAGCGGAAATCGGTTGCGAGATATCAAGGGATATACACGTTTTTGTGGTCCCCTGATACCGAAAAGTGTTGTTGTTGTTGTTTTTTTTTTAACGTCTGTTCTTCCGACCGCCTGTGAATAGTAGTAGAGCCTAAACCGTATGTACGGTATTATCCAAATTGATGAAACCTCTGTGCGTCTGGTTCTAGTTGAAATTTTGAAAATCATTCTTTAAAATTTGAGAGGTACGACGTACATGAAGCCCCCCGGACATTTTCAAAATTTTCTCAAAGAAAAAACAGCTACAAATTTTTTCTTTTAATTTCTTGTAAGAATAGAGTAAAATAAACTTATGAAGGTGGCGTAGGTCCGATTTTCGCTGTTAGCTCTGAATTCTCAAAATTTGTATAAGTTGGAATTTTATTCGCTTCTTCCTACAATTATAAAATTGAAGACACAGATTTTTTCCTTCAAATTAACTTTATTGTCCGTAATTAGTACTCACATTAAGGTCAAGTACAATTATTTGAAAATTTTAGTAGTATCCGAGCAATAGTGCGTATAATAGTTGCAATTAAAAAATAAAAACTTTTTTTAAAATGGTTCCAAATTTTTTCGTAAAATGTTTGGTAATGGTGGTGCCAAAATAATCTTATATGATGACATAAACGCCGTACAACTATTCTTTTTTTCTTCGAAATGTACAAAAATGTAAGTTTTTTACTGTCACTCACGTCGGAAATATTTACATTGCAGGCGATTACATCGCATTATTAACTTAGGAGTACATGTGCTTCAAATAATGTCAATATTTCTCGAAACTTCAGCAGTTTTCTGTGAAAATGGGTTCAAAATTCCACATTTTCATATACACTTCAACGCCGTTTTGTCAAAAATGGCTCAATTTTTCTCCAAACTTTTCCAACGGATAGTGGTAATAGCACTGTTTAATATGACGTAGAGTTCATTTCGGTGTATTTCTGTATTTTTTTTCAAAAATAACACAAATGCAATTGTTTTTACGTATGTCTCATGTCGTTAATATGCACATTTCCATCAATTTGAATACATTCTATTTGTGAGTAGAAGTGCTTGAAATGATTTAAAATAAAGTTTTTCGAAATCTCAATAGATTACTGTGAAAAAGTGCTTCAAATTAGGCATTTACAGTATTGCTTAATCGCCAGTTTCTTAAAAACCACTTCACATTTTTCAATGAAAAATTCTATTTAGGACGAGGTTTTACTCTTCTTTGATAGTCTTGAAGTAATATTTCGGTTCTATGATGAGGAAACCGAAAAGTTGAGAAAATGTCAAAAATATGTGCTTTGGGCGAAGATAGATCGCAGCCGGCCAGAGAATGGAGCTAGATCAGGCAGGCTACACTAAGGAAATTAGAAAAATATTCTACGAGAAAGTCTGTGCCATTCTGTAGCACATCTAGTTAGAACAAAAACTTTACAACAAATCTTGGTGAAAACTCTGAGGAACAGTTTTTATTATTAAAAATTCCTCGACCTTGCAACTCTGCCGGACAAGTTAAGACACACTAATGTTCGAGAGTCTCAGATTAAGCAACGAAGTAGTTCACCTAACTTTTATCACAAATCATTCTATCATCATCTGTAGTAAGTCCAGTTAAGACTTTCTTGCTTTCGGATGATTGTTTCAGTTACTGCAGTTAGTTTTCGTCTCGGGTAAAAATTTACTTATTGGACTTACGTGGTTTTTAAAAGTGACGACAATGGCAGTTTTCTGTCAGGAATGGTATTCTTGGTATGTTTTTCCAATTATGGCCAGAGATTATTTTTATGGAACAATTCACAATCAGCAGCAGATCCGCTGTTCTGGCAATATATGCTTAGCACCCATAAACTAACACTAGTGAAACCAATGGATCAAGATGAAGACTATGGGAAAAGTGGAACGCTTGCCTGCCGGGAGCAGTGTTGCCAGGTGGTTTAAGCATTTCCCGCTAGATTGTGCTGCGAAAACCAAAACGTCGAAAAATCCACCAAATTCAAAAATTCACTATTTCATGTTCAAAATATATGACGATATTTTTATTTGAAAGTATACACACATTTCTAATAGGTAAAAATATGTATAACATTTACAGTAAACCTTCGTTATAACGAACTCGCTTAACACGAATTTCGCCGTAATTCGAACAAAACGTCGGTCCTGGCAAGGGATTACGGTAATACGGACATTTATAATACTGGGATGACACGAACCCCGATTATTTCGGTCACTTGGATATTGCGTTAATGAGGGTTTACTGCATATCTATAATAAAGAACATATATACATCCATTTTAGAAGTTTTGTTTTAAGGATTTACACACTGTGTACGAGTAACGAAATGTAAGAGGTATCTTTGTCTGGCTCATTGTAATGACTGAAAAAGAGATAATGATACCATTTTGTAAGAACTTTCCGTCAATCGAAGTCGTCGTCGTTTCCATTACTTGCTTGTTACCGTGATACGTTCCTGTTCAAATATGTTGCGCTGTTCTACCAATTTTCGGTTGTGATGAATAACCGCCTAATTTTAAAGGGAATTCATTCAAATGATTTTACACGCTTATAAGTGTTTATTATGCTTAGTTATATTTGAATAAATATATCTGCTATTATCATAGGAACTATTTTTGGGTTTTGTGATACACAATTTTTTAAAAGAAATTAAAATTTAAAAATACTCAACGAAAACCCCTACAAAAATCTCCATATAAATTTGACTCCTAAAATATTCAACCCCCCCCCCTAAATTTAAAGGGAAAATCCCTACCCTGGCAATAATGATCAGAAGATAGTATGCAATGTTGCCAAAATTTCGACAATTTGCGGACTTCGTGGGAGTATTAGGAATTCAACGATTTTTTATAACACAAATAAGAATACTTGTACGAGGATGCGTTCTAACTTTTGATAGTTCATAATGTATTATCAGTTCAAAATTTTCGACAAAATGGCTGTCGTGACAGGTCTTACGACAGGAGTTTAAGGAGGAAGCAAATTCTCACATCCATCTTGTCCCGTAATGTTAATTGTTAAAATAGTTTTTTCATCCTATTTCTTCAAAATTCAATGGGAAAAGAAAACAAAGAGAAGCCGATTAGGTATAAAATCTCTTGAAAATTTGAAAACTCAAAGGCCGCAAAACAGACACCACAGGATGATACGTTGATCTCTGTTGAAAACCAATTAAACTTGTATAACATACGACAAATTCAATAGTTTTCGCAAAATAAAAGCTTCAATGTTATATCTTCAAATCCGTTTATACTCCGAAATTTAAAAAGGCACCGGATCTTAACGTTCACACAATATCTCTGTGGACACGGGGTAAAAGTTCGTTAGTCAAAAATCTTAGTTTGGAGAAAACAAGTTACTTTATTGAGGCGTAAGCTATATTAAGCCGGTGAAGATGTATTTCCCAACGCTTTTTTGTCGTTAAGGAGGCAACATGAATTCGGTCGTTTTACTAAAATTAAACATAGATACTTAACTTGTAGTTTCAGTACTTCTCTCACTTTCGCCAAAAATTGCCTTAAGAACGTTTACCCCGTGACCACAGATTTGTATAACCCTTTTAGATTAGTTTTCGCTGTTTGGTTGAACAGGATAATGGGGATTTTTTTATTAAAAAAATTACGACAAAATGTGTCATTAATTATGTCACAAAATCTGAGGAATGTATTTTACTGAAATTTACTGTTGGAAATGAGTTTCAACTTCCCTTTTCGTTACTTAGTGGCCTTATTCAGCGCTCAGTCTATAAATTAAAAATATAAGAGATATAGATATTTGAAAGCCGAATATTCTGCACTGCTGAGGATTTTAGTGTTATTCTCGGAGGCAAGGTTTTCGGACACTAAGAAAATGTTTTTTCCCTAGTGCATTTGCTATTAGTTTAATGAAATCATTTGTAACTTTTACTTCTAGTATTTTAATTATCATATAAAATAATTAATTCGATTATTTTATTCTAATGTTGAACAAAATTATTTTAAAATATTCAATTATTTCTGGATTGACAAATTGTGAAATCACAGTTTAAACCAATCCCGAGTGGAACTGGTCGTAAAAGTAGCTTTCTTCGTCTTGAAGTTTAACATAGTTTTGGTACTCTTCAAGGTCTACATTGATCAACTGTGTTCCGGAAATGACGAACAAGTACTTGTTAGTACTGGAATATTTTAGAAATAAAATTACATCCGAAACATAGTTCGAATGAATATTGGAATAATTCTCCGTACTAATAGATTTTATATAAATAAATGAATATATTCACCAAATTAAATCATGCCAATTAGATAAAATAAACAATTACATTTCAATAAACAAAAACGTGTCGCTTTTCTTCGAACCATTATTGTTCGTACACGAATAACTGATAATAAAAACACTGGTAACACTCTGAAAAATAGCTATAAAACAACAGAGAAGTAATATTTTCTAGAATAGCCTTCTGCCTTGATAACAGCTTGGCATCTTCGCTGCATTGAATTAACACGCCTCTGGCAAACCTCAGGGCTATTTTTTTCCACTCTTCCAAAACCATTTTATGTAAGTCTTTTTTTGACGAAATATTATGTTTTCTTATTTTTGATTTCAATAAGACCTACAGACGTTCGTGAGCATTCAAACCAGGTGATTGTAGAAGAGATTGCAATGTTTCGGCATATTCCAAATGAGCCATTCCTTGTTAATTGCTGCCGTCTAGTTGAAAGTCATCAACAGATGGCATTTCCAATTTAAATACTCTTTGTTTGAAAATTGTTTTAAAAATATTATTGTAAACTGATTTGTGCTTCGACAAAATGTAGGTTTCCAACGCCTGTCGATGACCTACAGTCCGAAAGCATGATTGAGCCGCCTTCATGTTTTGCAGTTGCCAGAGTATTAGCCACATGATTGTCCTTATTGGCTTTTCTCCACACCCTATGGACACCATCAGATCCAAAAAGATTAATTTTGGTCTCATCAGACCAATGAACAGAATTCCAGAATTCCTGATGATCTTTATTTAGATGCTCTTTTGCAAACAAGTCTCAGAGCGAAATTGTTCTTACAAATGGCCTCTTCATTTGGCTTCAAATTGCCCATTCATGGCTATAAAGCGTCCGGCAGATAGTGGAATGACTCGCATATTCCCCTGTACTTTGTTTCACAAAAATGCGCAATTTTAATACATTTAATTTTGGGTTTGCCTTAATTTCTCTTAAAATAAAATGCGCTTCCCTCACGTCCAGTCTTCTTTCTTCCTCGAAGTAAATTCCTTGTTGAGTCTTTGTATTTAAATTTGTTAACAATATATTGCACAGTTGAATGACTTTTGTTGACTATTTGTCTTTTCTCTCGTAATGAATTGCCTTTAAGGCCAAGGCTAATAATGATGTCTTTTACACAAGAACAGTTCTTTCCGCTTACCCATGTTCCAAGCATATGAAACGTCAAACACTCAAGGTCAGTTTGATCACAGGGTTTTGCACAGAACGCTGACCAGCCGTTACTTATTGAATATTAGTTTGAGCCCTTTTATTCTTAGATTCATACGTAACTATATAGTACGAACAGAAATGGTGCATCAATTTAGCGATCTACTTAGTAATACATTTTCTATGTCAGATACAGCAAAAAATAATAGCATTTTAGAGCACGAATTGCCTTTCTTATAATCCAGAAAGCATATCGAATTAAAAAAATACTATTACAAAGAATAAAAGTTAGTATTATTAAATAAATATCAGGTGTACGAACAAAAATGGTACATACTGTACATTAGAAGGCAATGTAAAAATTATTCGAGCGCATTTCCTTTAACCATTTAATGTCATAACTCATTGATTTTCTGAGCGAATCCCACAAAAAAGAGCAGTTCAACTTACTTCATTCTTTTAATTTAATATTACAGTGAACATATCCACACGGAATACACTTAAATCACAAAAAGCAATAGATAAAATTATAATTAACAAAGCCACAACTTGATATGAAATAATGAATAATCTAGGTTACAGTCACCACGATGAAAAAATTCTTACAATTACTAATAACATGAATACTGACACAATAAATAATACACGATTGTGTAGAGCTTTTACAGAAGTTATCAAAAAACTATTTATGGACCACTTGCTGAAGGAATCATGGGACGGAGTTTATAACGCTGTTAACACAAATGAAAAATATAATTTATTTTTCTCAAAGCTTTCATTTCACTTCAACGCGTGCTTTCCTCTTAAAAAGAGAAAATTAAACATTTCACGAAAAAGTAATACTTTTATCACACAAGGAATTAGAACATCGTGTAAAAACAAACTTTCAAAGATTCAAAGGGAAAAATATGTTTTTATCTGAAAATTCGAGCCCTAGGAATGACTTATGTCTGCAACAACCTGGTTCGTACGGCACCAGCCGCCACTGCATTCACCGGAAAGAAGATAAATACTACAATATTCATTTATGTATGGTAAAGAGGTGCGACATTGCTGCAGGTCACACCGAAAGGTTTCCCATTTGACTGGCCATTTGGCTGCAGTGCTGCGATAAGCTGAAACTTCGTAAACGAAATTCAGTCCAATATGATGACAAAATGATTGCCACGTTTTTCAAGATGTGGTTGTGTAGAAGAAAAATATACACAATATGATATTAATGTTTTCAACGATTTTTTGAATTCTCTCTTTTAATTCGAGCTTTCACGAACGTACGTGCTAGTCAAAGGGACACAAACGTTATTGAATAAGTGAACAAGAAGAATGTTCAACAGTGCTAAGCTTAGAGAGTGAATAAACGAATTTGCTTCTTAAATGATTGAAGGAATTTCTCGAAAAAACATTGTCGAAGAGAGGACATTTCGTAGTGCTTAAGGCGCAATATTGAATAGAAATGTATGGATCGACCAATCTTTGACCATACAAACCTTAAGTCAGAATTATTTTTAAAACAGCAAGATGCGTATTTTTTTAATTAATGCAATTATCAAATTCTGAGGATGGTGAGCAGTCGGTGGCACACGTTACAAAACCTCTAGCAACCGTCCATTATCCCGCGTACACACTATAGTACATTATGCAACGATGATTAAATGATGGGTATTAATACACGAGTGTGATATTACGATACGAGCGAGTATCGTAAGCTTCACACGAGTGTATTAATACCCATTACATTGATTTTCATACAGTACATTTTCTACGACTTATGCTAACTTCTGTAAGTTAAAATTCGTAGCAGTTGACATGCAGGATTCAGCCAAGGCCACCTAGTGGACAGCTCGCTACCCTTGCCTCAGATGGCTTTGGTGTTCCAGTTAGCATACGAGAGAGTGCAAAACTTGCAGTAAGAATTCCGACTCATCATTATCGCTTTTTCTATTTCTGGAGGTGCCAACTCCAATTCTGATTCACTAGACATTTTAAATTAAGGCAAGTAAATTGGCAGTCTTTTAAAGGTAACCACACGGCAGCCACATATAACACAAAATCACTTGCGTTCAGATCTTAACGTCAGTCAAATGTTCCGTCCAATAACTATCGCTGCGCTAGTCAAATAGGTTCAAAGTGAAATTACGGTCCAATTTATTTAAAATAATATTTTACGTAAAAATCACTAATAATAAAAGAAATTAAAACTGACAAGAATAATATAATATTAAATGCAATTTTAATGTACACAATCGAACGAAACATATTCTAGAAAGATTATCAATGATTAATTAAGTGTAAATACTTGGTTTGTAAACTTCTCTGTGATTGGTCAAGAATCTGTATCATAATGAAATCTGTATCGTAATGAGTATCATTATGCAACGGGTTGCAGCCATCAAATCACAGAATTATACAATGTGAGTAGGAAAAATAGAATTTTACTACACGTTGCATGTGTCAAAATAATTCAACTGCTGTAAAAGAGTATAACTAACACCAATTTGAGTATTGATTATCAAGTAATTTATTTTTTAGAGAGCCACTAGTAAATGGGGTTCTTTCAGGGCATGCATAGCGTGCTAAATGATCAATTTTTAGCGTAGCGCTAAAAGAGACATGATGCTCAATTTGTCAGATAAATCTGTGAATCCAACAAATAAAGCAAAATACTTTCGTCTGGTCGCATAAGCTACTACTGACCGTACGTCCCGTATCATTAACTGATATGTATACTTGAATGAAAATAAAGGGTAAGACAGTAAGGCCGTCGAAAAAATTGCGTATGACACGTGGTAAAAGTGTTGTTTTTTTTCTTTACAGGATTGCACAACTCAGCTTGGTATCGAAACATTTCCTACCCGCAAAATAAAATGTCATTTTTACCATTCGTATCATAAAGAATCATAATTTAAATAATAATAATAATAATAATAATAATAATAATAATAATAATAATAATAATAAAGAAGTGCGAGATTAGTAGACATTTTCGTTCCAGAGTTATAGAAAAACTATTTGCAATTGTAAACGAACTGCAGATTTGATTTTTCTGCATTGCTAACAATATAGTAACTCACCCTCAGCTCTACTACTACCACTACAAGCAAGAGGAGAACTCAATAAAACGTGCGCATAGTGAAGCTACATTTATGTCCAGAAGCAAAACAAGGGGCCATCTCAGCATTTGCTCAATAGATCAGGGAAACTGGACAAAAACCCGATCGAGATGGGGGGTTATTGACCCTGAAGGGTCCATTAACAATGAAAGGTCACTGACCCATTAATCTGAAGTACATTACTTGTTACAGGCATATTAAGTCTTTTGTTTAAATTACACAGGTTTGCGAAAACAATTTTTTTTTGTCAGCTCCATCGGATAGTTTTGCTAAATTATAAGTTTTAAAGGTCACAGATTCCAAAAATGACTTTCAGAACATTCCATCACGTACAATGATTTTTGCAAACAAATATTTAATAAAAACATTTTTTACAGTGCATTAAATGTACCTATTTCCTTATTAGTAATCAAAAAATTGTTTCTGATATTTATTCACAATTTACGTCGACTCTTTTTTCTTGTGAAAAACAGTACACATATTGACATTCCATTTTCCTTGTAAACGTTTCTCAAAATCACGGATATTCCGATGAAATCTTTCACCTTGTTCTTCACTATAAGCTCCCAAGTTTCCAGGAAAATAGTCAACATGGGTGAGTAAGAAATGAACTTTTAATCTCATCTTGCATCCTTGAGCTTCATATGCTGCAAGGATGCCTTGTGCGATGGTTTTGTAGAATGGGTCCTTAGTATTCCCCCAAAACGTGTGCACTACATTCTTCAACGAGTCCCAGGCTTCTTTTTCCTTGTCTCCCATTGTTTACATAAAGAGAGGACAAGTTAAACGTTTTTTATGTTGGAGCTAGTGAAAACTCCCTCTTTTAACTTGGCTTCAGACACTTTCGGGAACTTGTGTATTTGTATCACAGGTATCTGAAACAATCCCCATCTCTTGGCAGTGATTTGACAAACTGCTTTATAAGCCTCAATTTAATACGAGGGAGATAAATTAAAGAGGTGATAATATTTGTGCTGGGGAACCAAGGTCGTATAGATGCCATTTTTCTCGTCTGGGGTCTCGAGGATACCAATCAGTTTTGGTCCAATGCAGTTGTGTGGCTCTACTATCCCATAAACAAAGAAAGCAAGGATATTTTGTACAAACTTCCCTGCTGATCCAACAGCATGATTAGTATTTTGAAAGCTCCACAAACTATCCATTGAAGCTCTTGATATTTGATTTTCTCACGAATCTTAGCCTAGTCATTTTAGTTTTATTTCATGTGAACCGAGTGTACTATAGGAAAAAATGCAAATACATTTCCATTATGCAGCACAACTGTTTTGGGGCTAGTTTTAGATGCATCAATGGTAGGTACCATTCTGATGAATCATATTCTATTTCAAAGCACTTCATGAGCCCATGAACATTATTATAAACCTGATTTTCCTCTTTGGAGAAAAACTGAGTAAATTCTCACTCTCTCGACACCTACACTGCGAAAAAGAGGTCCCAGATGGTAGCAGGTTTTTGTTTTTAGCTTTGATCCTAGTAATTCAGCTGCTTCTTGTGAATGACCTAAGCCCCTTACTAGGTCGTTGAGATCTCTCCGAGGAAAAAGTTGAGGTCCCTCGTCAACATAAAACTCTGAACTAGATTCGTTCTGAGAAGCTAATGCGACTGAGTACTCTGATTTACTCAAGATGTCAGCTGAATTAGAAGGTGATTGTGGAATTGGTATTTCTGAACCGTTGGCGAATTGTTGAGTCAAGGTTAGGGTAAGATATTTTATTTTTTTGTATTAAATCTTTTCGTATCTTCTGAATAGAAGTAGCAGTCTGTTGTATGATTTTCCTGTTCACGCCATATCATACGAACACCAAAACGGAATTCGTTTTTCTTACCCTTTAACCACAAACGAATCCTCGCATCTTCTGCACACCTTGTGCGGAGCCAATGTTCTATCTTGACCTCCAAGTTTCAATTTGAAATATGCAAAATAAATTTTTTTCACAAAATCAATAGTGTTTCTTTGTTGACTTTTTACTATATATTCACCACATAATGTGATATACCAAAATGACGAACCATGCGTTACCACCGGCGTTAAGGAGCATTTTCGTTGGGATGAAATGGCAGAGCAGAGGTGGAATAAGCATTGTTTCGAGAGACAAAAGAAAAAGATATAAAATTCGGATGCTTCCGAGATTTTAGAAGAACATTCATTCACTAGAGCAACGCGGTGATGAGCAGGTCGGCTCTTGATATATTTTACTAGATCGAGGAAAGACTGTAATTGACAGTTGTATAAAGTTAACTATCGTTTCTTATATTACAGAGCGTTCTTGTAAGAAGAAAAATACGTATCTAGACGTCCACCCGAGACGTAAGTGAGGGAAGTCACGGATTATAATAGTACCGTCGGGAGAATTTGGAACCAGACACGGACATTTTGCGAGGATTTTATCCAGAAAAAAGATTATGCTGCGTGGACGGAGAATGTTCTACGGGGAGCCATCGAACGAAGAAGTGAAGAGCGCGAAGACCCACGAATGAATAAAAAGGGTTATAACTATTATAATATAGAGAAAACTGGTCATGACCAAAGATGAATTCATTTTGATTATCAATATAATAAATTCCAATTTGTTAAGTTGAAAGAAAGCTGATTATCATTGTTCGTTAGTGCAATCCTGCATTTTAATAAGATTTTCAAATTCCTCGCCACTCCGTTTGGATGGCAGATTGAAGAATTGGTTGCAGAGTATATAGCAACAATTATGAACTTCGAACCCCAATTAACTGAGCCAGCACAATATAATTGTGGAAGGAGAGATATTTAAATTACGTAGGAATCATTATATTTCAAGTGTAACCTTTTATCTGGCGCCCAAAATACATTTATCAGTAATAAGTATGTTTCAAATTGGCACCAGTCAACGTCGGGCATGTTTCAATATATTACAGAAGCTATCATGAGAAATTACACAATCTCTGGAATCCATATTTCAGCTATAAAATATCAATCACAAGGATCGTTTGACTGTTGAATACAAACTGAGTGAGGTATAAGATGTAACTTCATTTGCTTGTTGAAACATAAGCTAATACAACAACAGATTTTTACATTTATTCCTAGTTTCCTAGATAACAATTCTAAACATGCTCATATTACTCTATCAACTTTCAGTTTCGATACGATCATGCGATCTTCTTGTTAACGCTAAAACTACTTTATCCACCAGCCCCTATCACTACTCTTTTCAACCATTAATTTGTTTTCATTTATTGCAAAGTTCATCTCCAATTAATACAATTAATGTGAGAAGTTTTAGTTTTAAGGCCATTTTAAAACAAAAACAGTACTATATTTTAAGTTGATTAGGTAATTTACGTTAAAGACAAAAAAATAATTGAGTGTAGCAAGAAAAATGATCCGATAGAAATTTTGGGTATTTTTTCATTTTCATAGTTCCATATTCCAAGGAAGATATTAGTGATTTATGATAACTGAAGTATCTGAGTGTGAAATTTCTTTGGCCGCAGGAAGGGCAAATCTGGATGAGACGAAAAATGAAACGCTGTTGTTCTCGCTGTAGTCGCATTGGCGTCGGCTGCGCTGCTGCATCAAGCGATGCGGAGCGCACCAGCGACCCCGGGAGGAACTTCGCCGCCATAAGTCATTTGATGCAACTTCGGCAACTTCTGTCAATCGTAGGGTCTGTAAGGAGGCTCGACTCTGGTGATGGTATGTGTGCAAAACGTCGGCAGCTAATCAGACCAACGCCATCAGGGGAACAAATTCCCTGGGGATGTATTCTAGGCGGCGTTGATCAGATACACTTAGTAGCTTCAGCGACATCAGGCAGTCATTGGGAGAACCTTCTATGAAGAGCTTCGAAAGTAATTTTCGATCAATGGCCACCAAGGTCAGGTGCGTAGTCAACGCCTTGTACAATAGTGCTGGCCTGCTGAGCCTGTCCTCCGAGTAATTGAATCGGAGTTCGCGATTATAGTGCTCTTCCGGTTATCTCCGGTTCAACCGAAGGAGGAAAAAAACAGTAAGAAATATAGGTGTGTTTACTCCCAGTTTAAATTTGAAGCTTGTGTGAGGCTAGTTCTCGCTTATAGAGCTGCGATCGGTCTGGGTATTTATTGGGCAAGATGGCTTCTATTGACAGCTGTTCTGGCTTGTATCTTCGCAGTAAAATCTTTATTCAAGAGTGTGAAGTAAATTTAGAAGTTTTCAAAGAGGGTAGAAAATACTTCGTTAAACCGTGTAATAGTAGTAGTGACAGTTCTCACATCAAAGTTCTTTGTTTTCTGCATCAAAGCGAGAAGATAATAAAGGTTTAAGTTTTCCCCAGAAAAGGAGAAAATAAATTGACAATGACTATATTTGCGTCAAGCATTTCATCAACGAAAACGTTATGTATGGTAAGTACATACGATATTCTAATAATTCACCTTACACTTTCAGTTAATTATAAATTGAATACACAAACATTGTGAAATCATATACAATCACTAGTGTGAAGTTTAAACAACCAAAGTAGTATTACTCATTTATAGGGCCTACATCAATTCAAAAAAATTCAGGAGTTAAATTGTGTGATCAAAGAATATAAATGAACATTTTGCACTAAATTAGTGCAAAATTTAAAGAATATGCGTGCAAAAAACTAAAAATGGAAGCTAATGAAAGCAGATTAGCATGTGATATTTCTAGGAATGTGTACAATGGTAAACGTGCAGTTGATGTGCGTTTTTAATAGTATTAAGAAATAAATAAGGTAACTTATAGAGGTTATGATTTACACACCAGACCTTAAGACAGATTTTCTTATAATTAAAATAGTATTTTTTAAGATTAATAAATGTAAGAATTTATTTATCTTTTTGTTTTTCATTCTTGTTTAATTTCGTTTAACTTTCAGTTGGTATTTAGGGAAAAGAGACAGAGACTGACATTGAAACACCATGCCCGTTCATCAAATGTATAAGACGACTGATTCTCATACCGAACCATACTGGTATGGTAAATGCTTATGTTGTTTATTGTGTACTATTTTTTAATTAATATTAATAATTGCATTTTTATAATTATAGGTAATTAGAAGCTTGATAAAGCCCAATTTACCCCCTAACAGTAAGAATTAAAAAAAATAACTATTAAATTTTTAGAAAATGATTATGAAAAAATGTCGAGGGAAGCAACTGTAATTCTTGAAAAACAGTCATTGAATCTCTCCGAAGGGTGCCTGACAAACTTACTGATGTTTGAAAAAATATCTTTGAATAAGAAATGGTTGGTCTTCTTTGAAAATCATAAGATAATATTGTGAAATGTAAACTGATTGTGAAGTACTGGGCTTCATTTCATGAAGTACTGCACTATTATTGTAATGATGATGATGATGATAACCATTTTTCAGATATTTTAAATATCTTATGTTTGAAGACAATGGGTGGAATAAACAATCAATACCAATAAATTGTATTTCAGATAATTTTAATTATTGAAATAACATGATTTATTATTACATACTTTATTTCAACGACGAAAAAATGTACTAATGTACTATGAAGTATATATGTAAATGTATTAAATAAAAAAAGAAATCATGTTATTTCAATAATTAAAATTATATGAAATACAATTTACAGGTATTGATTGTTAATTCCATTGTCTTCGAACATAAGATCCTTAAAATATCTGAACTTATCAATATACAATCAACATAACTAGTGTACAATATGATTACTATTTTTATTTCATCTACAATTAGATAAAGTGTTATTGGTATCTATAAAATAGTGAAATGATATTTTGTGCAGGGGTTCTAAAAAGTACCTTCAAAGATGGAGACATTCGGTTTCCTTTTCTAACATTACTTTTATGTTTTTGAAGTCATCTTAAAGAAGTGAAATGAAGTGGTTGTTAGGAATTCATAGAAGTTAATAAGAGAGAATAGTAGCTGATAACTACACAAACCATTTCATGAATAACATGGAAACTCTTTCACAGTAAAATCTAGTACTCTACTCTAGGTTTGTGTGAAAATACAAGGAAATTTCAGGTGGAACAAATGTTAAAACTACAAAAACAATTTATTAGAACTATAGCACAAATTAGGCCATGACACTCACATAAAATATACGTTCAATATTTTGAAATTCTTGCCTACCAAGTTTATTCATTCCGAGAACCATAATGTTATCAATTGAAAACCACATTCCCCACTTCTATTCACCACCATAGCACTACATATCGACAATACAATCATAACTAATAATACTCTGAGAAACGCCCTACACAAGCTTTTCTCAAAAGTAAATTCTTCATAAATTCATAGTCAAAGCAATTTTACAATAAATGATTTGCACATATACAACAGCATTTTGAAATGGAGGTACAGGCAAATGACTGTTAATAATAATAATTCTGCAATAAATATGAAATTTATGCACATTACTTATGTGATATGTATATTAATATATTTAGGAAATAAAGAATGTGAGTAAACTGTATAGGTTTACAAGTAGGTTATGTGTGATATTGAGAATTATGAGACACATATATGTAATTATTTCAGAAAATAAAATGTATAAATTGGACATTATTAATACTGAAATAAAGTATTGAGTTGAATTATAGTATACTACATTTTTCAATTTGTAGGTCATTCTTGATGAAGATTAAAATTTAAATATTTTATTTAACAATTAACATTTTTCGTTTAGTACGTTGTTTGATGTAGAATGTATTACAAGCTGGAATTATGTAATGGAGAGACTGCTCTGCATATTATAAAAAGAAAAAAGGTGTCTTGTGCTGAAGTTCATGGAAATGGGTCTGTAGTCATCATACTTGGTTTTGAATTCTTGTGTTTATTAAATATAGGTGATTCCTAGCTGGATCTACATACACCCTCTGTTGGTGAAGAATTTCTTTATCGGAATCAGACCAGATCTTGAGTTTTTTAATTTCATGGTATGACCCCAAAGATATGTAGTGTTCTTAACGTTTGTATATGACATGGAACCCATGTATCATTTCAGTTCGTATAATTTATTAATTGCAAAATGTGTACATGAGCATCAGTTGCAAGGTAAAATTCACTTCATAAGATAATCTGTAAACAAAATGCAAAAAATAATTTCTACTAGAAAATTTGTATCGACCCTGAAATTGTTTTTCAATGAGGGAGTTTTTTTGTTTTGTTTATTATAACTTCAAAACCTCTTTTTAAGCGGAAATTCTCATTCTTGTAACTTAAAATATATAATTGAAAATATGCATGGCTCTCGCTACGAATTTTACACAACACATTTCAAACAAATTAACACTTCAGTCATACTTTACAATTCGTCTTACTGGATTCCAATACATTTAATGTAGCGTCTCCTCGATTTTGTGCGTCCAGTGACCAATAACCTTTTCTTGCAACGAAAACACCAGAAAATGCTAAACTCGCGAGACATCATACGTGCCCAAACCACGGTTGACTCTGCCGTGCCCGCCGTGCCCACCGGTGCCCACCGTGCGCACCGTACGGACAAGCAAGGAACTAGCCTCAAAAACTTGCTTAAGAAAATTTGCCCAAAAGGCAGCTAGTTGACACACCTGTATATCTTACACCGTTGAAAAAACGTAATCGGAGGTCCGGCTCCACTCGTTCACACGGCGAGACCCGCTCAATTTACTGGGCTAATCAGAATGTGTGTATCTGTTGCCTACCGGTCTTTGCTTGATGTATGCCTCGTAGGGCATAAGATGTCAAGCAATTTAGACGTAGAATTTATGTGCTTGCCTTTATCCATTTCACTTATTTTATTAGAATGTAATAATAATAATAATAATAATAATAATAATAATAATAATAATAATAATAATAATAATTTGTGTGGTATAGTAATGGTACAGCACAAGTCGTGAATAACAAGTTAAATAACATACTTTTAGTTCACATTACTAATTGTTAATTTATGATACATAATATTAATAATACATAGCCACCGTGCCAGAAGTCATATCCTGGTGAAGTTAGATAAAGGCCATGGACATGCGTAGGAGTCAATATTCCGGGCCACGACGCTCCACGGGTAACCAGAGTCATATCGTCTCAGGTTATTTTTCCTCATACATCGAATGTGTTGATCAGAAATTCCTCCCCGTTTATGAGCCTGTCGCGTTGTGAACATATCACCGTCTGGCTCAAGGAAATACACGAGGCAGGTTAACGTGGATATTTGAATTTCGCGGACAAGAACCAACCGGAGGTAACTTGGAGGCTCCGATTGAAAAGGCGGGAAAGAATAGGAGGGAAACTTATCACTCCGTTGCCAGCACTATTCTACAATTACCAGCACACGGAAGTGTAGATGGCGTTGGTCAAGTACAAATACGCGAGTCTTTACTGGCGGTAAAGAGCATCCGTACATCAATACAAATTCGATAATCGAAAATTCCATTCTATTCACTCAGCAACACCGTTCAACAATGACAAATTATTCTGAGAATTTCAAACTGCTATGAGGCGGCGTTCCCATTGTTGTATTGCAACCTGATAACTTTCGAACGATTCTAGCCGAACTGCGGGAACTTTGAATCAATAAGTTCGAAAAACATTAAATTTCCCATTATTTTTGAAAAAAATGGCAAATTCGGATTTCCCGCCCTTCTTCTGCTGAAGTGTTTCTTGATATAGCGTGACGCAATCAACAATAATGGTAACGCCGCGTCACAGCAATTTGAAATTCCCAGAATAACTTCTCATTGTTGGGCAATGTTTCGGTGTGTACGGTGTGCAGTTTTGGGTTGTCGAATGTGTTGATGCATTAGCTTTAAAATCATTTTTGGCGCCAAAAATGATACCCAATATTTTTGAATGGTAAAATGATATGATTTAATTCTGAAAAGTATTCTTCCGTAGAAAAGTGATTAACTTAGGAGTTATATGCGTATAAATGACGAAAAAAATAGTTATTAATTTTTTCAATATGACGCACAAATACGAAAAATCTGAAACTAAATCAGTAGTAAAGAATATCTTTAATACCGATTTGTAGGATATTTTGGATTCGTCACCTCCAGAAAAATACCGAATAATTTAATATATTTTTTAAAAATTGAATTTCCCACCAAACGTTTTTGAAAAGGCTCTCCAAGATATGTATTGATGTCAACTATGACTCGTATTTTTTCAGAATTTTATCTCCGAGTAATGATACGAAAAAAGAACAAAATCAGAAACTGAAAATTCGTTTTTCGCATATCTTTCAAAATAATCAGGCTGTCGTTTTAAGATTTGGGGGAAATGACTTTCAAAATAACACGAAACATGTCCTCTATTCAAAATTGAATTAAGCTTGGGGGCATTTTTACCCCCTTTATGGTGCTGTAGCTTTTGTGAAATATTCTGGAATGTAATGTTTTTTTTCAGTAGTAAGGAACAAGTTAAACGATAAAATGCACAGGAAACCAGTGTTTCTACAGATTGACACATACTTTCTCCTACTTGTTAGTTTTCTATTTTCTTGAACCTTGACTAGCATTTTAAACTATACACGAAATGCAATAAATGTTGAAAACGATGTACTGAACAAGTAACAGTAGATGGGAATTCATTCTATTAATTTTAAGATTTAATTAAAAAAAAATTTATACTATAAAACCAGTTAATAGCAAGCGATTACATATCTAAGATCCACTACCCTTCACGAACAGCAAAAGTCACGAAATTTGGTAGTACAGTAGAAAGCTAATTCCTTTCGAAACGAAAAACATTGATACAGAGCCAAGAATGATCCAGTTTTAGATATCAAGGGCTTTTTCTACCAAAAAATGTCGTTTTTAGATGCAGCAATACGTAACTTTCTTTATTCTTCGCTACTAGTGCGCGAGAAAATAGAAATTAAGGTCATTTGCTATTTAAGTAATCGCGTTAGTAGTTTAATGATATAATTCTCCGAATTTTAGATTTAAATTAGTATTAAATCCCCATACATTTTTTACAATACATTAAAAATATTTCATTTTATAAAAAGATAATTTAAAACTTCACCTTTATGAAAACGTTACATTTATAAGATGTTCCACAAAATTCCTACGGCAATTAGTTTCACAATTGCTTATTTAATATTTGTACACGTATTATAAAAATGTGTTTTCACATCAAACGTTTTCCGTTGCAAAAGGTTTCCGTTACATTTATATTTCCAACAAACATCATGAGATTTAAGAATTTTTTCATGTACTAAATATTCATTCAATTACCTTAAAGAATCTCTAATATCGTGAACGTTCACTCAAACATTTCCATTAGCTCTGAATTAACATAGAATTCTTGTTCAGTTATACCGTTACGGGAGATCAATACTAGATGGATTGAATTAATTTTATGGTCTTTTAAGAAATTGAACTATTGACTGCAAAAGTTTCAACCGCTCTTTACCTAAATAGCCGTTAATTGTGTGGAATCAATGTTTCAAAATGAAGCAATACGTAAACATCAGGAATAAAAAGAATCCAATTTATTTATATACATGCTATTGCATGTAATTTTATTAAGAAAATATTGGTATTATATTATGAGTTCAAAACGGCAGTTTTATTTCCTATGTGCTCGTCATCATCATTTAAATATTCTAATTTTAAGCACACTTCTTATCATTACAGTATGACTAATAAACAAAACTACCAGAACTTACCACCCCCTGACAACACTGAAATCCTCCTATTCTTCGTTTTCGTCTCCTCTCCTTGTGCCTGTCAAGTCAAAATAAACAATGTTAGTCATTATTCGAAAGATACATTTCTCATCTTATCCACCTATCAAGAGTCCTAAACATATTACACAAGATCAAGTTATGTGAAGGACAACATATCAATGATATTAATTCATGAAATTTTATTATTGTTTAAATTTGAAGGTTGACACTTCCAACGTACTAGGTACAATAACATCTTAACGTATAAAATATATTGAATGATACCTGAAAACTTTGCACATTTGTTGAGAAATTAAGACTTACGAGACATTCTTACGAAATGTATGCACTTTTAAGATGGCTTTGGAGCAGAAAATGTCGGTTTCAGAGTACCACTGTATAATAATTTTATTCAGAGTGGGAAAAGCTTGCTTTTCAATATTTGAAATACACATATACGTTAATTTTTAATGGATGCAAGAGGTTTTGGGAAGAATTTCATGAACGAAAGATATTGCACAAATCGTAATAAAGACATACTTTCTTTTACTCAACCTAACCTAGCGTGAAAATGCTTTCGACAGTACAATTACTATCTTTAATACGGACTTCACAATTTGTCATAAATATTTACGTAAAATCAATAATACTTACTGAAATATCCTTGTCAGCATTGTAGGTGCAAACACTGAAAAAAACTACTCAACAAATTGAAAGACGAACAGCTTCAAGTTAATAAACACAAACAAGTATCACGTGACTGATTTGTAAGTGATTTAAATTGCGCATGCGTAATGCCGTTCTTTTTTAAAAGACATCGGAAGGGGAAGGTTGTACAATTCCTGAATATCTTTTGTCCACTTTGGATAACCAAAGTCAAACTTGAAGAAATCTAGATTAGTTTCGTCAAAATAATTAGTTGAAAAATTATTCTAAAAATCCATAGCCGATTAACTTCTGTCAACATCAGTCTGCCATGAAGGAAATTTAAATGAAGAGTATAGTATTACTCGCGTGACGTTTCTTGACCGATGGCTCACGATTTTCGTCGTGTTGGTGGCATTAATTTATTTGTGTATTTATAAATAAGTAATTATATTTTGTTTTAATTAAATAATATTTTTAGATCAGAGTTGTTGGAACACTAGTCGAAAAAATGTGAATCAAGAGGAATTATAGGAACTTGGAGCACTCTGCCGTCCTATTTCTAAAGTACGAGTACTTCCATTTATACTGCGGTTTCTACGTTGCTGCAACTGACATCAGCAGTTACGGTGCCATCCAATCGGGACCTTCTACGTCACTACAGTGACGTCATTCAAGATTCACTTGTGACATGATTCAGTCTTCCGATTAGATGACACCATAATAGCTGATTTACTTCAATCGCAGCGCTGTAAAACCCGCAGTATGGAAGGAAAGTGCAAACTTATTACATTTCACGCTATTGGCCACGTGATTGCCTAATAATGTTTCACGCTACTACGAAGAATGGTCTCTCATTGACCCTTTGACAATATTAATAGTAGATGGGAATTAGATTAAATTGGTTTAATTTAATAAGCAATGTTGCAAAAATTAATGAAATTTGACCTTACTGCTTAGTCAGATTTAACTTTTGAATGTTTACTTACTTCAAAATTAAGATATTTATCGCCCCTTTTTTACTTCCTCCCTTATTACGTTAATAGTAAAGAGAAATTGTAATCATGCGGCGGAAAACGAGTTTTCGACTATTTGTTTTGTCAGGCCCTAGTAACTAAAAAGTGGACAAATCTTTTACTGTATACATACATAGTTACAACTCTTTGTAATAACACAAGCATATAGTTATAAATATAGCTCATGTGAATTTTTTCCTCGAACACGTTGTCTAGTCGGAATCCGAGCTCTACTATTACACTAGTTTATGTTCATCAGCGCCAGTTGGAACGACTTTTTTCGTTAGCGGATTTTATAATTCGCCAATTATACTTGATTGTTTTGAACGTGGGATCTGAGAATATTATCTTCAAGATGGAATAAGGCACGACTTTTCGCGACTTTCTCAGTCCTGGCGCAAGATGTCTCAAGATCGCGACCCTATCAAGCAGGGCTGCATATCAAGCGACTCTCGCGACAGGACCCAGAAAGTCGCAAAAAGTCGTGCCTTATTCCATCTTTAAGATAATACCCTCAGATGCCACGTTAAAAAAACAATATACCTATTAACACATACATACACACAAGTTATTGTTCATATTGACTGTCAGTTAGCAATTTTTTGTAATCGGCAATTAAAATATATATTTGGAATAAAAAAGTTATAAAATTATTGCATTTATTGCATTTTGAGTATGTGAATTATTTTAAATACGTATGTACTATTTAGCAATTTAAAACCTAATGTACTTTGAGTATGTATTGAAAATGCTTATTTAAAAAGTATTTTGCGAAGTCTTTAAATACTAAATTTAAAGTATTTTGCTCAACCCTGATGGTACCGAAAAATCGACTGACGGTAAATCGTCCCTGGTGTCTTATCAACGCTAGCGCCCAAGACCCTACACCGTACAGACGATTTTCTCCAAAATTGATATTCCCTGATCCATTTGAATGAACTTGAGACCCTGCGAGTTTGAAAGGAATATTTTGATTTTGGGATGTACTTTACAGAAAGACTTTCAACATTCTCAAAATTTTCTAAAAAAAAGTGCTCCAAATTTTTTTATTAAAATGTAATGAATAGCGTAACGCACACAATTTCACGATTTTTCGAAAACTGTAAAAGTGAAATTTTGTCGGTGCCTTTCTACAATTACAATGTTGAAGATTGATATTTATTCCTAAATGAAATCTGTTGTTTAAAGAGAGATTAATGATGATGATTTATGAGAAAAAATATGAAACATCTTTTGAAAAAAATTTGAAAATCTTCCGGATGCTTCATATGATGTACCCTCAAAATGTAAAGACATTTTTTAATCTCTCGAAGCTTCGAGTCGGGTCAAATCGACCGGACAATGTTAATTTTGGAAAAAATCCTACGTATAGTTGAGGCGCTAGTGTTGATCACAGACGGACGGACGTTATGAAAAGAAGGGGGGAAAATACTTCATTTAGGACACAAGAGGCCTAAACTTTCAAGAATCCCCTCCATTATTGTCCGTTAGTATTTAAATTTGCATCCAGCGAGTTGCGAGTTTCCCGAAATTCTGTTCCTTCCATGATGTTTTCGGGAAGCTGGTGTGAGAAACCAATATGGCCATTGAAATTACCCCCCACCATTAGTGGTGCGTTGCGTTCTTGAAGTGTCCGTTCCAGCAAAACAGTGAGCATTTCAAGTCTCTTATTGGAATTTTCGTGTTTTCGTTATTATTAACTACCACAAATTCAGCCATACTTATTACACATTTCAGTTGGTATTAATTTCCAAAAATTCTACGTTTTTAACAATATCATCCCTGTAAAATACACGTAATCCTCCCCTGGCTCTTCCTTTCGCCTTGTCTCCGACAAGATTTTCAAGGAGTTTAAAATCTGAAAGTAAGTGTGGAACATTAGCTAGACATGTGCTAGCAATGTGGAATATAATAAAAAATACTACCAAATCAACTAGAAAACCCGTAGAGAATGTTGTTTTAAAATATAACGATATAAATGTAAACGATCCGGCAACAGTGGCTTGTCTCTTTAACCAATACTTTTCGAGAATTGCTGCCGATCTCACTAAGGGTCTTCAGGCACAAAATTCAAAAACAGACAGTTCACCCAAAATTTTAGACACAATGTTCGTTTCCGAAACTTCCTCCTATGAAATTCTCAAAATAATCGGTAAACTTAAAAATAAATATTCGTCCGGTTTAGATGAATTCCCAGATTCTTTGTTAAAGACTTGTGCGTATGCCATTATACACCCGTTAACTCACATATTTAATGCATCTTTATGCACTGGAACGTTTCCAGATATTTTCAAAACAGCTAAAATTAAGCCGCTTTTCAAAAAAGGCAACAAAAATGAAATTCAAAATTATCGGCCCATTTCTCTTCTATCAGTTTTTTCAAAAATATTAGACTTTTTTTACGTACGAATGGAAACCTTTCTCACTAAACACGATGCGCTTTCATATTGCCAACATGGATTTAGAAAATCAAAATCAACGGAAACAACTGTATTTTCTTTTCTTAAAGATGTCGCCTCATCATTAGATCCAAACGAGGCACCTATTGGATTATTTTTAGATCTCTCAAAAGCTTTTGACATCATTGATCATGACATTTTACTTTCCAAATTACCTTCATATGGAATCCGTGTTATTGCTCTAGATTGGTTATGTTCGTACCTTAAACAACGATCTCAGAAAGTCGAAATACCTTACTGGAATGATGGAACATTACGTACGCACCTTTCCGACTCTTTGCCCGTTGCATGTGGAGTTCCTCAAGGATCGATTTTAGGCCCTATTCTATTCCTACTTTACGTAAACGATATGCCCTCGACGATTCGAAACGGAAGAACGGTTCTCTTTGCGGATGATACGAACATCCTTTGCAATAAAGAAACCGTAAATAGTACAATATCAGATGTTTCAAATTGGTTTCGAAATAACAAATTAATAGTAAACGAAAAGAAAACGGAATGCAGTTTTCCATTTCAAATAAACAATTCTGTGCTCCATTGAAAATGAACAGTGTACCATTGACTGATGTTAAGGCAACAAAATTTTTAGGTCTTTCAATTCAGTCAAACCTTAAATGGAACGTCCATTTAAATGAATTGAACACAAAATTAAGTTCATTATGCTACGCGTTCAGAATTCTTGCAAATTCAGTCAACCTTCATACTGCTCGTTGTGTATTCTTCGCGAATGTTCATTCCCGCCTGAGATATGGCATAATATTCTGGGGAAATACATCTTATAGCTCCCAGACTTTTAGATTACAAAAACGAATTGTATGAATAATAACCAAATCCCACCCACGTGATTCATGTAAGCCTCTCTTCATTAATCTACGAATTCTACCATTACCGTGTCTTTTTATTTACGAATCAGTGGTTTTTGTAAAAATGACTTGCTTAAGGGCGGGAATATATTTTCAGAAAATGCCGAAGTCTATTACTATAACACTCGACGTAGAAATCATATTCATCAGGTGACAGTATCAACAGCTCATTACAAAAAATTCACATACAATACATGTACATTATTTTACAACACTTTGCCAGATGACATTATATGATTAAATTCAATAGAAAAGTTTAAATCCCAAGTGAAATCGTTTCTGCTGCATAGCTGTTTCTATACAATTAGAGACTATACTGAGCATCACAAGAAAAGTAACATTAATTTTAACAATGATACATAATGCATTAATTACCATTTGGACTGTATAAATGAGTATAAACAACCTGTAACAACTATTGTAACACAGCTTCCGGGTCAATCACCCACATCTCGATCAGGTTTTTCGTCCAGTTTCCCTGGTCCATTAAGAAAATGCTGAGATTGCCCCTTGTTTTGCTTCTGAACATAAATGTAACTTCATTTTCTGTGCACGTCTTCTAGAATTCAGTGGGAAATACAATTATTCAAATTATCGTTTCCATGTTGTCGTGGCAGGAAGTAATAAGAGCCAAAATTTATTGCTTATTTATCCTTGAAAATAGATTTTATTACATGGGAGTTTTTTTGTTTTTTTTTTTCTCCCTTTCAAAATTCGAAATTTAAGTAGTATATGACTTAGTGTAGGGATCACAGAATTTTGAAAATGTGCACACAATTCACTTTTCCCCATATCACGTCATACGCAGTTTTTAACTGTTTTTTTTAACGTAAAATAAATAAAAAATAAATAGACGCGAGAGTGGCAAGTTTAGTTGACACAAAATATTTCAGTTTTTCAAATAGTCGTTGTAGTCCGAACTAGTTAAATTGCATCAATTTTTAAAGCCACACGAATTCCAGAAAGACAACTCTACTTAGTGGTTGCGAAAGGAAGTGTTGCTGTGGTAGCTCTGAGAGGGCTTTTCCGTGTGGCGGAAAGTTGAGCTGAATCTGACCCTTTAACTTCTTTGAAATTTTTCAATTCACCAGCTTTTTTTGTCCCAGTTGTAGATTACATCATCTACAGTAATTTTGTTGCCGACTGTAACTGATTTGCCATTTTTCTTTCTTCATTGGCAACTTCTGATATCTTTTTCTGAATTTCTCTTTCCTTAACAGTAACTTACATACCTGGCTGCCTTTGAGCTTTTTATTGTTTTTCGTTATCTCATGTTTGTTTTCCATGGTTTCAAGTATGGCAATGTACAACGTTGTGCCAATTTTTTCTTTAATAGAGATAACTTCTACAACTCTTGCAGTCACATGCAATTTCTCTTCGAAGAAATTTAACATTTCTAATTTTGCATCATTGCTGGGGTTTCGAAGTCCCCCGATAACATTGGTTTGCATCTCTCTTTTTTCCCGTTCTTCTTTATTTCCTAAACGTTTTATCTTGTCAAACAACAACCTTTTTCCTTATTCCAAAATTCTTCTTTCGCCTCAATTTCTTGATGAAAAATTTCCTTCACTGATTGCTTGAAATATTGTTTAAATTCTTGAAAAGAAAGTCTGGAAAATCTTAATATCAGGGAAAAAATGATAGCTGGCAGACTGATAGAAAACTCTTCGATTCCATGGTATTATACGGGCGTTTTCTTGAGCCCTCGCTGCGCAAGGAGTTTGATTATTCTGACAAGGAATTTTATATCAAACTTGTAGTTCGTTTTTCGATGCAAAATAGTTTCTATTACATAGGATCGAACATTTTTGGTTATCAGATTTTGTTCACAATGCTCGTTGATATCATTTATTCTGAATTCAACTCATATTGGCAAATGAGTGGGGGTAGGTATTCCGGGGCTCAAGAAAACGTGCGCACATAATAGTAACTACTGTGCTATACGCTACAGGTAACAGGGGTCTAAGGTACACTAATCAACTGGATAAGATTACAAACAAAATTTTTATAAACGTCTTTTGAGGCTCTCGAGAATATGATTAGAAAGGAAACTGACTCAACTAAAATAGAATCAGAAGTAATTAAAAGATCACTGACTTGCATGACAAACTTGCTATCTATGACGCCTTGTCGATACCCACGTATAATGTTCAACAAACTTTTAGAATCAAGAAATGCATATTCTAATTCTTTTATATGCAACTGGGTGTCCGTTCTGAACGGATTGATGAATGATATGGGCTTTCATAACTTAATTACGGAACAAAATCCGATTGTAATCATAGTGTAAGAATACTTACGCCATGATTGTAATCAGAGATAGTATTTCCTGGATTGTTGCATCAATTGTAAGTAAAATATATCGAGAAATTAGGGATCTGGAATCTACAGAAACAGAAATATCTACTTTGGCTCTCCGCACTTCCATTACTAGAAGTAGTCGCTCACATCAGGATGTCCAGTGACAAACAGATCAACATCAACAGTAGAATATTTGCCACAAAACACACTCAAATTCAATCTGCTCAACTTGTAATATGAACGATGAAAAAAATCTGAATCATATTTTATGTGAGTGCCCAATCTATAAAGAGTATTATGTCATAATGATTATTATCATTCTCCAATTGTTTGGTTAATCTTAACTCTGAAAGATCTAAAACGCTATTACTTTATTTCATCAATTTGAAATTACAGGCATTCATTATAAATGAATAGTTCAAGCTAAATTCCACAAGCACCAATGAATGACCTTATATCAGTAACGCGTCAAGTTTCACTTGATATAGCTTGTTTTGTATACATTATATGTTCTGTTGTCTGAATTATTTCGTATTTTATGTTATTGTATTATTTTGTTATTGCGAGACTGTATTATTTGTATTTGTTCTGTCATTTATATTGTATCTTATGTTATCTGTTCTATCATAAGTTACTTGTAAGCTATTTATAAGAAGTTATTTGCGCCGTGAATATACTCGGCAATTTGTAATAGGTTAATCCTGTAACCAATTACTAATAAAATTTTATTGAATATCTAAGATGATTATTTTTCTCAAATAAAATTTGTTTTTCGTAATTAGGTTTTTCATTAACGCCATGTAATTTTTTTTTTAAATTTTAGTTTTCGAGGAATTTTGAGTTAAATATGGGGAATAATAAAGTACATTAAAAACAAGATTTTTCTAAAAAAGGCTCCATTGTTTTTTTGATGATAAAATGCCATTTTGGTACATTCTTTCGTTTTTTCAAGAATACACAAATGCATTTTTTTCAAATATCTCTCACATTGTTAGTATTTACATTCGGGGCATAAAGGTATATATTATCACATTTGTGAGAACAATTGCTTTAAATAATTTCTGATGAAGTTTCTGGAAAATTCCGAAGCTTTGGGTGAAAATTCTCTTCAAAATGCGCATTTTCAGAAACGATCGAAAGACGTATTCTCAAAAGCGGCTCGAAATTTTTCAACGAAAATTTGTATAATGGCCCAGGTTTTACCCGTCTATAATATTCTTGAAGTCATTTGCCAATTTAGCCAGAGAACAGAAAAATTGAAAGAATGTCTTTTGGGCATTAATAGATGGCAGCAGAGGAGGGGCAAAACCGAAAAGATGGGCCAGACTGAAGAGAAAAGGAAACTAATTAGTAAGAGAAAGTCTGTACTAGTTTATGCCAGAACTAGTTTCAACTTATATTTTCCCTAGGCTTCTGAATTTGTTTTAATTTCCAAGGTGATGGCAGCAGGGATTGGTGGAAACGCGGCAGGGTAAGGCGGGCAGGAGCGGGATGAGGCGAGGCCAAGGTGCAAAGGAGCAGGGTGGGTTTGGACAGTTCCGCGAAATGCAGGACAGGCCTGAACGGGAATACACTAACGACAGAATTAATCTTTTTTCCATTTCTGTATAGATGAATATGTTAAGTACCTGGGCAAGTGAAACTGAATTCGGCTTTAAACTTCCTGTGCGGTTTACTCGCGTGGATTTACACTTTAAGAGCTCGGGTAGGGATTTCAGAGCTCAATAAATCGTGCACTGCAGTTCTACTACGTCAAATAGATTTAACTGTTTTTTGCACTTGGAAACTGAAATCTATGACTCGTATCTGTCTCCGTAAATAACCTTCATATCTCATTTCAGTAACAATATGTTAATTTCGGGTATGGCAATAATAGAAGTGTAAATGTGATTAACATTTTCAGACACCTTAAATTGACTAAGTGTAATTATACTGTAGACAGTCAAGTAACTTTGTTATTCATCAAAACGTAAAGAATATTCAAGTTCGAACACCAAACGGGGACCCTGCAGATTTGGTCTCCACGATCACACATTAGTTGCAGAGTTCACCGTCAGAGAGCATGTGGGCAAGACTAGCCCGAGCACAGGGAAGGACCCGCATGAAATCACATTTGGCTGCGGGCAAACTGACTCTCTCACAGTATGGACGGAAGAGGTAACGACGTCTCATTTTGTAAATTGAACATATGTACTTGACTTATTTTAGAGACAATAAATGGAACTCCATTTGCTGTTAGACTCCATCGAATACCCTCGTCCGCTAAGCTTGGGCAAACCCAAGGACCGCACCGCACCGCACCCCACCCCACCCTATCCGATTTATTTTTGTTTATTTATTTAGTAATTAAAGAAAACCAGTGTTTTTGGTACGAATTCATAAAACACAATATTCGCGGCCAGTCAGGCAGACGTTTCGCCGTCGGACGATCAAGTGATCACAAAATGCATTCTAGGGAATGGCACGACGTATTTAGATATTTATTTTGTCAAAAAACAGTAAAAACTGTATGTGAAAATTATCTGCGCACGCTTTCTTGAGTTTGTTTCCCAACAATTTAACTATTAATAGTTGAACGAAAAAAGTTTCAATAATAATAATAATAATAATAATAATAATAATAATAATAATAAAGTAATAATAAAATAATAATAAAAATAATAATAAAAAAAAATAATAATAATAATAATAATAATAATAATAATAATAATAATAATAATAATAATAATATTTAAATAAGCGTCAGATTAACATTTCAAAAACTAAATATTTTCGTTCCCGGATTGTAGAAAACATTTGTAACGGTAAACGAAATGCAAAATGTTTTTTTCTGTACTGCTAACAAAATAGAAACTCATTCCTAGGCTCTACTACCACTACACGCAAAAAAGAGAGATCAACAAAACGTGCGCATAGTGAAGCTACATTTACGTCCAGAAGCAAAGCAAAGGGCCATCTCAGCATTTGCTCAATGGATCCGGGAAACTGGACAAAAATCCGATCGAGATAGGGGTCATTGACCCGGAAGCTGAAGTATATTACATGCATATAAAGTCGTTTTTTAATTATTGAATGGAAAAGTAAACTAATTCATTGTCCTATATAATTGTTTTGTTCAAATAAACATTTTTCTTTTTGATGATCAGTCTTGTCTCTAATTGTATAGAAATAGTTATGCAGTAGAAAAGATTATACTTTTAACTTAAATTTGTATCCTGATTTCAATTTTTTAATGCCGTCTGGCAATGCGTTGTAAAGTAACATACATGTATTATGAGGATTTCCTGTAGTGAGCTGTTGATATTGACACTTGATGAACATGGTTTCTACGTCGTGTTGTAATTATAAAAATCAGTATTACATGAAAATATGTGCCCACCGTTAAGTCAGTCAGTTTTGACAAATACTACAGATTCGTAAATAAATAAGCTCCTATTGGCGTAGGAGCGTGGGCCAGATACGCCCAAGTTCGCATTATACACACGGTTGTGGGTTAGAATTCCGCGTAAGCGTGGACATTTTTAATTGTGAATGGGCGTCCTGTGCATTCTCAGTACCTGAAAGTTTCAACCCTCTAAATCCAAATTTTTCCCATAATTTCCATCCCTCTCAATAATACCGAAAGGGCATGAGAATAGCAGATTTATTGAGAGGTAAAGGGCCTCCGGGTACTGCGGTCACTCATTTACTTGTACCTAACTAATGTCCCTACAGCTAAAACCGTTCAAGAACCGACATTTTGAGTGCTACATTGGGATATGAAATATGTGCAATTTCACAAAGTGGATTCTTGAAGGTTCTAGAAGAATATACATCTTTTGTTACACTTTTTTCCAAACTATTGCATTATCCAGCATGCATGTTTCATAAGACTACAACGAAGAAAAGTTTCGGTAAGCCGTGATTCCCCTCGTCTCGAGTAAATATGTAACTTTCAGCCTCGCTCATCGGTAAATTATATACACAGTCAAACCAGAGAGTGTGATAAACTGAAGGTGTCTAAATTAAATATAATTAAACACAGCATATGCTGTGAATTATCGTATGTTACCATTTGAAGCCATAACATGGGCTTTTAAAGAGTGGTAACTTATTCACTAAGGCACAAAGTGTTGGCAAAGAATTCTTTGGGAAGAGTTACGAAGGTCAAACAAAACTCACTTGATAGGAATACTTTTAATATTAGATATATGCTTTTAAAAAGTAAATTTCCTTAGTCAAATTGTCGTCCAATTGAGAACTGAATATTAAGTGCGTGAGGAAAGAGTAGAAAAGACTGAACGAACATTCAATGTGCGCATCTTTATATTATAATTACATGAAGCAGAATTGGTAAATGTTAAAGGTTCAAATGACAAGGATTGTATAAAGGAGAAGAAGCAATAAAGGCGAAGAGCATAAAATTTCGAATTTAGGGACATTCATACGATAAAATCCATCTAATAGGGTGTATTCGAAATTTATATGAAAACTGCAAATTTAATAGAAATACGCACGACCATTTTCCCCTAGTTTATGCAAATGGAATGAGGCACGGGCTAAATAGATAAAAAATATTTCGCTTACAACCTACGCTGCGATGTAGAAAATGTGGCCGCGCAGCTATCCCGAATTCTTCGAGCCCTTGAATTCGAGATTTAACAGTTCTGACGAACTACTTAAATTTTTAAATCTTACTTCAGTATAATCAGAGTTAATTTATTTTTCACATAGTTCGGACATGAAAATGTATGACTCTTCAAATTTTCAAGTTGACTCTGTCTTATATTCACCAGATTCGTTTTTGACAATTTTGTATAATATTTAAGGTGGTTTTATAAGCATGTATTAAACCCTTACCTTTATATTTTCCCAATGCTAATTACTCATCTTGACAATGCATACTATAATCTTGAGGTGCAGTGGCTTGATATTTATACACTTCCATTAGTAGTCACTCTAACATCCAGCGAAGTAACGTGGCTTCTGGCGTTCGCAACAGGTCATGCACACTGGCAAAATGTCCCCCGACGCCAACGGCAGCTGATCTCCGAGCTTGGAGTTGGTTACTTGGCTTATTCTCAGAGGGCGCTCGCTGCCTAGGTCTACTCTGAACTGCGCGGCAGTTCAAACAAAATGTTACCACTTAACCGGGCTTTGTTTCCTCGTCAGCAAGCAATACTCACTGCAAGCGGATTGAAATACGACACTTCTCGCCATGCATGGCTTCTTAGAAAACGTCTTAAATATCGTAAATAAAATACCACATCATTCCTTAAAACAGAGTAGCCAATGTTAATAGATACTACTGTTAACAAAGGAAGCGTGTTGGTTGGATTGTGTGCAATTTAGTTGTCATGGTAACATCTTAAACTAAATTGAACTGTACAAGATCTGCAATTTATACAACGAATCAATGCTAAGTGGTCACGTCTTGACATTACTTGGGTTGCTATTGGATACGTTTAACCATTCTGTACCAAATTCCCGAAGTAGAGAATTACAACGTAATGTTGCAACTTCATTATGGAGCAGAGATTAATCGATTTATTTTCGAACATATGAAATCAATGTTCCGAGAACATTATTTTAATCATTGTTTCATTTCTCATAACATTAATGATAATAATTTAACTCTGGAGTGATTGGGGATATTGTAAATTAAGGAGAACACAAGGATAATTAAGGATTCAACATTGAAACAGAATGCTTACTGTTAATATATTTTATTATAATATATCAACATATATAAATTATATAAATAATTATATAAATATTAACTTACAAGTCTTACAAGGTACTGAGATCAAGTATCATCAAGATACACAAAAAGAAATATACACGTCATTTACAATCTTTTATCTAAAGTCCTTCCCAGGAAAGATTGACTTTTGGCACATTTCCAGAACATGAGCCTGCAGGAAGAAAACACAGTCGCCGCTTAGCTGCGCGACGTCAGTGGAAGATTCTCGCGGGGGGCGGACACCCGAGCAACGTCCGGAGCCACGCCCCCTTCGTTGAGACAGTTGAAGAACTACTCGCAAGATCTCGGCGTGGGCCTTGACCAGAGGCGCTGTCAGCGACACGGCGCTGGCGTCTGGCCGTCATTCTAACCTCACTCTCAGTGATATAGTTGTTTCAGCGGACAGAGCAACTCGTTTCATGTTTTTATTACGTCAGCTAACTTCTTATTATCTTTCAACTGGTGTCCGATCATTATGTCGAATATATTATTTTGTGTAAGATCCACATATCAAAATTCTAATTCAACTTAATAGAATATGAAGTTCATTTGAAGTTTCTACTGATGTTCCTTCATAGAATGGTTCGTAAATACGAACCGAAAATAATTATTGTTCACTATTCCTAAGATGTAATATATTGTTATCCCATCCAAAAGGCTACAGCTAACGACCAATGAATACCTATTTTCGTGCCAGTACTGCTTTCTAGGCAAGTCACTAACCTTTAACATTGATAAACGAGTTATTCTGTCCTCTGGAAGTTAAAAATTGCATTAAAAGTTTTGTAAGTATGCTGATGCTTCTACAAAATATGTTTTCACTATTGATACAAAGTGTTGTGTATACTTATAAGAAGACACAATGTAAAAATTATTCTTCTACATTCATGATAAAAATACTATCTCCATCTAATATACTATGTACAATTGACTGAAGGATTGATGGTATCCCTAAGAGCAGACTTGAGGTATCTCGGGTATTTTTCGCACGACTCAGCCAACACATCGGCAGAGACAGAATTATTTGCCCGAGTAAGAAAGGACAAAAGGGGGGAGCGCCCAAGAATTAAGGGTTTGAGCAGGATGCAGTCGACTTGGAATAGGGAAGTCGGCTCTGTAGGCTAAGCATGCTTCTGCTGATCTATCGAAGGTTTCCAGTTAAATCTAAAGTTCGCTTTTTTTGCAAGCGTACATTAACACAGGAGGCGCTGTTGGCATGAGTTTTTTGCATCCTGTGACTGTTGATGCGGAACATTATAAACATTATTTACAATAGAAACATTCGTCACACAATCAACACTCACTAATCTCGGCGCTGTCGGGATCATGTCTTTTTCACAAGTGTTCATATCACTTATTTCATTCGTACCGATTATAAACTAATAGGTATGGCACATTCAGTGACAGTATTTGCAAGTTTAAAAAAACAAAACAAAATATACACATATTGTCTGGAACATTACAGTCTTATGCTGTACACTTCTCTCCATCATATTCGTCGCCATATTACACGTATCAGTATAGTAATGGGCGCCCAAGAGGGATATCAAAAATTATACTCTGATACCTTAGATTATTCCCAGAGACTTGGAGTTCACGTATTAAAAACGTATTTATTTCCAAGTTCTCAATGTGATTTTTGAGTAATTCCCTTAGATGCGTTCCAATCATATCTTTGGTAGTAAGCTCCATGTCACGATCATTCCTAAGAAAAGTATCGTTAACATAAATCAGAACTCCCTTGGTCCCCCAAGCCGAAAAGTACAACGAGCGTTCGCCTCTGCGAGGGTGGGCGTGGGCTTAGAAGCTGCGCGGCGCGCGGGCGCGGTGGGCGAGGCGGTGGGCGCCGGCGGTGGGCGGGGCGGTGGCCGGGCGCGCGGGCGGCGGGCCGGGGGCGGGGCGACTTCAGATGCCCTCGAGGCTGGGCTCGGCGTTCGCCTCGCACGCCAGCACCCACTCCCACACGCGCTTCGAGATGAGCTTCTGGTCGACGGTGGTCTCCAAGCCGTAGCTGCTCAGCAGCTTCTTGAGGTGGCTGTTGCCCTCTTCGGCCGGGTGGGGCGCGTCGTCGGCCGACGACTCGCGCGGCCGGGAGCTGGAGCTGCAGCCGCCGGCGGTGCCCGCGCCGCCGCCGCCCGCCGCCGCCGCCATCCACGCGTCCTTCAAGTACTTGTTCACCTCGACGACGGGCGCGCGCTTGTCCGGCTTGTGCTCGAGCAGGCGGCGGAGGAGGCGGAGCAGACGCGGCGAGAAGCGGCGGAAGGGTGGGGGCAGTTTGGTGGTGCGGCGCTTCTGCCAGCGCGAGAAGGCGCAGTACGCCGGGTCGGAGATGACGTCCGCCGACTGCCAGGGCGGGCAGCCGGTCAGGCACACGAAGAGCGCGATGCCCAGCTGCCAGCAGTCGCTGGCCACGCGACAGTGGTAGCGCTCGTTGTGCACCACCTCCACCACCTCGGGCGGCTGGAAGGCCTGCCACGTGCACCGCACTTTCGACACCAGCGTGCCGTCGCGCCGCGTCTCGCCGAAGTCGCACAGCTTGATCTTGGACATGTCCGGCGCGAACACCAGCACGTTCTCCAGCTTGAGGTCGCGGTGCACCAGCTCCTTGGAGTGCAGGAACTCCAGCGCGAACGCCAGCTGCTGGGCCACGCGCTTGCACGCTTCCTCAGAGAGACCGCCCGCCTTCACGTTGCCCGCCAGGTCCCCGAACGGCGCATATTCCTGCACACACCGTAACAATCATATATAACAACAATAATAATGACAATAACAAGTACATTTTGCTTGATGTGCGGTAGAGTCACCTACAGACATGAGATGCATTCCTGAGGAAGCTAGTGGCAACCTGAATTAATTATAATAATTAACCAAAACCTCACATCTTGAATCGAGAATTTATGAAATAATAATAATAATAATAATAATAATAATAATAATAATAATAATGACGATGATGATGATGATGATGATAATACATAATTTTACTTTCATGTCAATTGTTTATTACCTGCCATTTAGTCTAAAAATTTTCAGAAGTACTTTCTTGAGAAAAGAATGTAATGGGCATTAGCAGAGACAATCAAATACTCTTTGTATTCTCAACCCCGCCCTTTGAAGGAAAAAAAGAGAAAAAAAGGAAAAAATGTAAAGAACATTTTAATTACGTGTAAACATGTTTTTAGTTAATTGAGTCGAGTAATGAATAACCCAAAGTGATTTATTTAATGTACTTCAGCTCTTCATGCGTAGAACGAGTACCCATAGTTACAAACTCACATATCGCGAGTTTTAGAATTTCATTTACAGCCTGGTTTAATTTCCATCGTGAAATCCGAGAGTATTAGATAATTATTGTGTACAGACGCTTTTTGATAAAATATTGCACAAACCACTCGCGTGATAATTAAATATTATGATCATATGTCTGGCACAGAAATTCTATCTCTTTGACATTTATAAACTTATTATCTCCATTTTCACCACCACGGCTATACAGATACGTGACTACATTTATTGTATTTGCCGTTCATTAACAGAATATTAATGTTATTTCCAATAATAGCAATATCCGAAAGGGAAAAACATTTTTGTTACGCAGGGGAGGAGGAATTGGGGAAACATTAATATTTAGAAACCAACTGCAAGCTCTGCTTTCACCAAGTTATTAGATTTGCTTGTGCATAACATATTTACTAGTATTAGCTAAATGCCTTCGGCTGCAGAGAGTTTTCCGGTTGGCGTTTGCAGTAGATTCGTGACAGGGAATGTAGTAGTTATTTTATAGTGTTTGTTTAGCGCCAATAGGCTATTAATCCTTAACGTAAAGTAGTTTTTAAGTATTTTGCATTTGAAGTTGAATGTGTTGGAGGCTCGATTCAGGGTGGAGTGTGTAGATTTTCCTAAATCGGGGCGGATAATCTACACCTGAGGATGTCGTACTTGCGGCATGTAAAAGGTAGATCAGGTCCCATATTCGCCTAACAAGCAACGGCACATGCTATGGATAAATGTTACGCAGGTCGTTGTGAGAAGTCAAAATAGACCAGCAATCTGTAAGCATATCCCAATCCAACTACATTCCTATCAATTTCGCACATATCGGAACCAATGAATGAATGAAGCAATGTATCAATGAAGAAGTGCTTGGGCATTACAAACCAACGAAACAGCAAATAACACAACATATATACGCTGCATCCCAGTCCCAGTTGGTAACTGTATCCGAGACGCGGTGTCCCGTGTAGCCAAATCTCTACTGTATTATTTGGCGGTTGGTTTGTTTGTTGGCTACGGAAGCGTAATCTTTCGTGCCACACAATTATACAATTCTAGGCGTAATGAGCAAGTGCTTGGGCATTATAAGCAAACCAGCCCCCAAACAAATACAGTAGATTCTTGGCTGTTGGGGAACACGCAGCTTCAGAGGCCCAGTTGGTAACTGTACCCCGAACGCATCTCCAGGGCAGCCAAATCTATTGACTCCGGCCGCAAAAGCCCACGTTTTCATTGCATCCAATCACACAATTGAAGTGCTCAGGAAATAACGGCAGATTCCAAGCGAACTTGCATTTTCAGTTGGAAGTATGACTGTAAACTCCAGGCATGTACCTATCATAAGCTGAAATATCAAATGAATTAGAATATGGAAAAACCCTCAATTTCCATCTTCAAAAATTTGTTCAGCGTGAAAATGAACGTGAACGAAAACAGAAATAGTTATTTGTGCACCGCGTAATAAGGGGTTTAAGGATCGAGCGACGACAAAATGGCCGACGACCTTCGGCCCAAGGGCATTTTGTCGCCCGAGATCATTAAAGCCAGTTAATGCCTATGGTACAAAATTTTAATTTTTACCTAATTCTAGTGATTCAGATTTACTTATTTACGAATTAACTCGATGTTAACTTGACTCAGTTTATTTTCATTATTCCCTTTTATAATTCCCTCCGTACAGGTACACCCCTCTGTACGGCATCATTCGACTGTTTTTATATTTCCCTCGTACCCACGATCCTCTCGATGCAGGTAAGTTATGTAAGTATATCGAGCTCTGTATCCAAGACAATAACAAGCTATAACATATGATCCCATCTCGATCAGGTTTTTCGTCCAGTTTCCCTGATCCATTGAGCAAATGCTGAGATGGCCCCTTGTTTTGCTTCTGGACATAAATGTAACTTCATTTTCTGTGCACGTCTTCTAGAATTCAGTGGGAAATACAATTATTCAAATTATCGTTTCCATGTTGTCGCGGCAGGAAGTAATAAGAGCCAAAATTTATTGCTTATTTATCCTTGAAAATAGATTTTATTACATGGGAGTTTTTTTGTTTGTTTTTTTCTCCCTTTCAAAATTCAAAATTTATTGCTTATTTATCCTTGAAAATATATTTTATTACATGGGAGTTTTTTTGTTTTTTTTTCTCCCTTTCAAAATTCAAAACTTAAGTAGTATATGATTTAGTGTAGGGATCACAGAATTTTGAAAATGTGCACACAATTCACATTTCCCCATAGCCCGTCATACGCAGTTTTTTAACTGTTTTTTGACGTAAAATAAATAAACGTAAATAAATAAATAAATAAATAAATATGAGGGTACTGCTCCGGCATTCGCGTGGTGTTGACCGAAGAACTATCGATCAGAGCAATCGACCCCCAGAATTCTCCTCCGGACAGCGACTAAATACGACTTAGCTCACAAGCTAGTGTCGAAAATCTGGCCACCGTCGATGCTCGAACCCTGGTACCACTTCCTGGTCTCAGGTACTGCACTGACATCAGTCGATGTCCTAAGCCACCTTTGCCGATGGGGTATTCAACGAATTATCACATATTAGTATTATTAAAATTATCAGATGAAGGATTTGTAAAGATTCAAGATTCATGGGATTGGGTTCAGGTAAGAACTGGGAGAAAAGTAGGGATGTCTCATTCTAGAAAGGTGTACTAAAAGTGAGAGTCCACGTTAAAGTGCCGTCCATTGTTCAATGAGTCCCCGAACGAACGAACACATCCGGCGCGAGCGGTTCTGTTGGTCAGGAGCGATTGAGCGAGCGGTGAGCGAGAGAGGTTGCGGGTGAAAGGCGCGGCGCGAGGCGGGGCGGCGCGGGTGGGTCGAGGAGGGGTGGATCGGGGCGGTAGGTGGCGGGGTGTGGCGTGGCGTGGCGGAGCGTGGCGTAGCGGGGCGGGGCGGAGCGTGGTGTGGCGTGGCGTGGCAGGGTGGGGCGTGGCAGGGCGTGGCGGGACGTGGCGTGGCGTGGTGGGACGTGGTGGGACGTGGCGGGACGTAGCGGGACGTGGCGGGACGTGGCGGGACGTGGCGGGGCGGGGCGGGGCGGGGCGGGGCGGGGCGGGGCGGGGCGGGGCGGTGAGGGGCGGGGCGGGGCGGGTAGCGGGTGGGTGACCGGGCGAGGCCGCCCGCGCCTGACTCACGCGCTCAGCTGACGCCGCAACGAGCCGCCAAGGCCGATCCCTGCCTCCCCCTTCCCTTCCTCGTTCTCAATCCGGCCCCGGGGCGACCAGACGCATCGCCGACTGCCTCGCGGGGCCGGCGCTTGCAGACGCCCGAAGCTCATGAGACCCCTATCACATACAGCCACTGCCTGGAGGAAAACTCTAGCGGCTGCCTGCTGTGAGCGGTAGCAAATATATCTGATCAACACCAGGCTGCTACTGGAGGAGCACCCTAACAAACGGGCCACACACCGCCGCGCGCGACCTTTCCTTTCTCTCCCTTGTCCCATCCTCTCCTCTTACACACACTTACTTGCGTAACACTGCCAGAAATGTCGGGAAACCAGGCGGAGGCTTAGAGCGTGTCCCGGTAGAATTTAATCAGTGATGCGAAAATGAAAATATTCTGCGCTTCAATGATCGATTCGTCTCCATGGAGTTTTGAATGCCCTCCCGTCAAGAAAATTACTTTCAATTTGCGGCCTGCGTAGTTGTAGAATACCCTCAAATAGTAGATGTCAACATTGACATTGTACTTTAATGTACATTGTACATTAAAGGGAGGTTAATGTACCTTGTACATTAAATTTAATGCTTAAATTGAAATCAATGTAGATTTAATGTACGACTGGTAACATAACTTACCTCTCTACATTAAATTTAATTGCACATACATTAAATTTAATGTACACGTACATTAAAGTTACTGTGCGTGAGAATTAAATTTAATTTTCGTACAAGAAAAATTATTTTCATGTACTTTACATTAAAAGTAATGCAGAAATTTCTGAGAGCGTAGAAATAAGTTATTAAGCGACACCACTTACAATGCCCCGACGTAACCGTAGACGTAAATACGTAAAATTAAAAGAGTTCACAAGCCCTAAGCTTTTATGTGTATGTTTATGTCAGAATTCTATCAAAGACCAATCAGAGGGCAGCATGAAAATAACAAATGCACAACAAAATCCACGAGAAGCAAATGAAAGGTCGATTTCAGATTGTGTTAAGGAAGTTTTCTTCGGTTTTGTACATATCATTAGGTGTTGTTTGTGGTTAAGTAATTTCATTATTGTTAAGTGAACTAGTATGCGAACGATTTTGGTGCGAGTAGTGAATTCAAAGTAAGAATTTGGGCTATTTTTTGTGTGACTTTACCTTATTACCTTCGTCGACTTATTCGTGAATTTGGTAAACAATAGAATTCTTGTTTATAAAATAAAGGAAATGCCTTTAATATAAAGGAACTGAAGGAAATTCGGAAATGTTTATAAAATAAAGGTACAAAAACACCTACTCGCGCATACAAAAGACATATACTGATAGGAAAATCGAACAAAAACTTAGAAGCTCATTGATCAAGTTGCAATACGTTGAATTTTGATTGGTTCAGGCGTAACGTACGTTCGTCATTGTGAATGCTATTATTACGTGAACATTTTACTGCTACGTTTACTGCATTACGTTACGGTTTGCTGTGTGATTGAGGCCTGTTCTGAGTTAAGCCTGATTTAAATTTGTATTGTGAATTAAGACGTAAAGCGCGTTTAACAGCTGCGACATCAGTTCGTAAAGACAGATCTGTATCTAGAGACTCTAGCAACACCCTCCGGCGTCATATTACTCATCAGTATCTATCGCCTTTTAACAGTCGTTTGCCAATGTGTTCTGGTACCCGGAGAACACTTCGGAGCGCGGGAAATTCGAATTTAAAAAGAGCGTGGCGTTGTGTGGTGTGGCGTGGCGTGGCGGGGGCGAGGTGGGAGCCACGTGTGGCTGCGTAGGCCTTGGGCGTTGAACCGCAGCTCGTGACACCGTTTCCCTTGGGCGCCCTGTCCCCTCCCCCCTCCCCCCTTTGCTTGCGCTCTCGCCCCAACTCTCGCTCATGCCCTCGCGCCGGAAATGGATTGTAGTGCTCCACAAGAGCGAAAACAACCTGAATTCGCAGTCCATTGAACACCACGGTCCTCACATTTAATCATGTAAAATGACGCCAAGGGAAAATGAATGTTTTACTCCAGCTGACATTTTTACCTGTCAGTGACGGCAGAGATGAGAAAAGATTCTCTAAGAAACCAGCAAAAAAGGTTAGGTTTCTATATTGATGAAAGGAAGCTGCCTATTCGCGTTACAATCGCCTGAGAATGTTGGAAATATAGATTGTCATTACAGAGCCCTGTTGGACCCCTGCACTCGAGCGTTTTGTTGACGCGCAATAAGTAACGCGCGTCGTAGAATAACACTGTAGCTAACGGCACACGAGCGCTTTGACCGTTCCGCATAAGAGTTAATATACGACGCCCTGCTAACTCGTATCCAAAGGAGGAAGAGGCGAGAAGGAAAGGTTCTTTTATTAGGGTATTCATGGGGGGGTTGGAACTAAACCTATACCATTATACAGAAAGCTACGAGCTCCGTACGATCATAGCTACGGGGGCTCCAATCCGAGACTCTCTGAACCTAATGTAACTTCTCAATCGACAGAAAATCACAGGTACGTCATCGATTTACCATCGATCGATTCTTCTTAAGAGAAATGAAAGTCTTTCTCAACAACAAGAATAAGAAGCGTTACTTATCGCGCGTCAACATAACGTTCGTGTGACAGAGGCCTCAGGGTTCTGAAAGTACATGGCAATGTTTTTCACGGAGAGCTAGCTGCAAACGCACAAAATGGACTCCTCAATAATTACACTTATTTTCCTCCGATTTCTTTTTGCAATATTTATAAGCAGAAAACATGATATTTTTGGAGTTTCTTGTTTAACCTTGAATAACTTCTAATAGCAATTCTGTGGATGAAATTTGTGTCTACTGTTAAATACACGCCAATGTCGAATTATAATTCTAGCTTTCTAACTCTGAAAATTGCTTTCACATTACTTCGAATTTTTGTTCACTAACCTATTTCATCTTTTTTAAAGTACGTTCTTCATGTGAGAACTGTTAGGATAAAATAATGCTATTGTATAATTGCAGGTGCAGTATACAGGAAGAACTTCTTTGGGACTTGGAGTAGTAAGGCGAGGTTGCACATTGAAGAGCTTGTCGCAGCTTGGAGGACGTTTGCATGTGCGCATTGCATGCATGCGTGCCTCATCACCCTGGTAAGAACGCACATTAAGAAGTTATTCTCTTAAAATGGCGTTGTGTGAATACTAATACATTTTCGGTTAATAAAATGTTTCAACACTAAGAAGACAATGAGTCGATTGAGAGATATATTACTCTCGGCTTACGCCTTTTATTTGCTTAATGAAATGTGCAAGTAGTTTAATCGTTTGATGCGAAATTAGATGTAGAGTGTGTGTATGTGAGTTATCATGTGTTAAATAGCGTAATATGTGTCTATAGTGTATAGTGTAAGGAATGCTTGTCTTACAACTTGACCCCGTGACTATTTCAAAACTTCGTTAAAATTTTGTGAGAGCAAAACGAGCACGACGAAGCACTTAAATGAAGGAAACTCCCAAAGAAACCTAAAATGCTTCTGTAAGCTTATGCTGAAAAAGTGTCTATAATCTCCTTTCCATGGAGAAATGAAAAGCGAGAAAAAAACAACAGATTCATTACAACAGTAGTGCCTAATGATTTGTTTTGTTGTTTTGGCTATGTTTATGGAGAAAATCAGGAGATAATATTCCTTGAGAGAACTGTTTATCAATGAATTGCTTAGTCGAGTTACCCTAAACCTTCGTCGTCAATGTAAGAACTCACAGTGCCATAACATCACCATTACCATCATTGGGCGTGTCAAAGACTTAGACCATTAGAATACAGACGTCCAAAGCTCTAGATCTATCACCGCCCATTTGCACCCTGATGTTCTTCCATCAGCCTCACATCCTTCACATTACTGAGGTCCACAGATCCATAGCTTTGCGTCTACAGCCAGTGATGCTAGTGGTCCACGGATACGTAGTGATCCTTGGAACTGGTTAGTATTGGGGAAGAACTGTGACGGTTGACTTATCGACAGCGCATACCCCCCCCCCCCGCTCCCCAGGCCGACCAATCGCCCTGCTAACTCGTATCTAGAGGAGGAAGAGGCGAGAAGGAAAGGTTCTTTTATTAGGGTATTCATGGGGTTTGGAACAAAATCTATACCATTATACAGAAAGCTACGAGCTCCGTACGATCATAGCTACGAGGGCTCCAATCCGAGACTCTCTGATCCTAATGTAACTTCTCAATCGACAGAAAAACACAGGTACGTCATCGATTTCCCATCGATCGATTCTTCTTAAGAGAAATGAAAGTCTTTCTCAACAACAAGAATAAGAATTTAATGAGGACTTCCGACTAATAGTTTAACAACTACATCCACTTCTTTAAACACAGAAGGTATCTCTGCAATTGTCCTTAGCGAATCAGGCATACATTTGCATAAAAGCCACTACCGTGGGACTGAGAAGCTTTCGATCTTGTCTCCACGATCTCACGAAGCATTCTGCTTACTCACCCCGTCTTCTAACATGATACTCCGTTGCTATGTGGAGACAAGTGACAATAACAACCCGCAACATTACAGGAGGTCACCAATGTACTGGTGCCTTAGTGATCTTAATAACCGGATTGGTCCATTATAACCAAATATCGGCTGTGAAGAGAGAATACAAGAATTCAATCGATTTAATTTGATCTTCATTTTAATTACCGATACTCAGTCGTCCCAACTATCTTCCGTCGTGACCAATTGGAAGTTCGTGTGTGACAAAAGTGCATGCCAAATTTTGCAAGAGCATTATGTGTGCACTTTAATTTTATCAGTTAAAAGTACTTTCACACGCAACTGCCTACTTTGATTTAGCTCGGACATTTACTGCACCACAATTCACCGCAGTGAAACCAGAGCCTTTGATGGAAGGAGGGCAGGATGCTTGAAGCACGACGCTATTCAGAAAAAATAGAGAAGGCCACTGAGAAGGGAATTTTGGCACTGGCTTAGTTTTATTTATTGTTCTCTTCATATTTACAGTATCGGTATTCAAAATTTATTAGTAATTGCACATGCCTGCTAATTCAAGGTCCATGAAAACTATTGTAAAATGTATCCGAAATTTATAGCTCATTGACGTGCTGATTACATAACGGAGCTCAATTTTATTCCATCACGTATCATATTTTCACAACAGACTATGATGTTTTTTCCTATTCAAAATTTTGTCTAATTAAGTTATTACGGATAAAATAAAACATATTTTCTGGAAAATGTTGCATACAATTTTTAGTACACAAATCATTATACATCGTTTTCACATACAGAAACTTCAATCAAGTATCTGTTAATGTCTTCTCGTGTGTGGCTAAGAGTATTATTCTCCTTATGTATTCTCAAGATCTACGACATCAATCTAAGAGCTTGCACACAGATACAATACTTTATATGATGCGGATGATTTGTTTTGATCTCCCAGTTTCACTGCAAAAGAAGCAAAGTAGTACAGTCCTTTCCCAAAGTCTTCGTTTCCTTAAGTTCACAAAAAATGTAGCAAAAATCGTGTGGGGAATTTCTACAACCTCTACTAGTCATCTCAAAATCTGAGGTCAGTGTTTCCAGCAAGGTTCTCTATTTGATTTTTTTCTTGGTTGAAATGTGGGTCTTGTGGAGTAGAGGTCATTTGTAATATATTTTTACGTAATTGAAGGATATGTGTTGTAAATAAGATGCGATTAATAATCGAGTATCAATTCCGAAGCTTTGTAAACGACGAAGAGGTGAAGATGCGGATTTGAACAAGCAATGATTAATGAGTGAGTGCGCATGGGACAGAACTTGGGAGTACGCAGGCAAAGTGAATGCAGGTCGTCCGGAAGCGGTAGCTCAGTGCAGCAACTGATCTCACTGGGAGTTCCTAGGTTCGAGTCCTGATGGCGGCAGGATTTTCGACACTATCATTTCAGCTAGGTCGAATTCGGTCACTGTCTGGAGGAGAATTCTAGCTGCCGGCTGCTCCGATCAGTAGTTTTCCGTGGTTTCTTCGATCAACACCAGGCGAATACCGGAGCAGGACCCTAACAAACGGAACGCGCGCGATCTTTCCTTCCTCTTCCTTGTCCTATCCTCTCCCCTTTCACACACTTACACTAACATGAACTAGACTGCTACATATTCCGGCAGACCGGTCGGGAGCTTAGAGCTTGTCCCGGCTGGAGCGGTGCCCTCTGGTGGGAGAGTCCTCGTTAGGGGAAACCCCGCTAGCTGACGATAGGTCGGCGCCGGATCTCGCCATCCAGCGGGGGAAGATCACCGCCACCTCGTCAGGGGAAAACATGCAGTACACTTACGGGACCAATGGCCTAAGCTGTTTACGCTCCCGGAATCACTAATCAACCAACCAACAATGAACGCAGGTCGTGGCCGAGGCCCATTGTGATGCTGAGGGAGCAGTGAGCCGTCGATAGTTCCGTGGTACGCGAGACGCCGTCGTGGCTCGTATTACAGCAAATAGGCAAGCGACACGCCAACAAAATATCGATGTTTCTAAACATCGATGTTCAATATTGAAGTCGTAGGCTTCCGCGGCCAGGGTCGTTTAAATGATCTTGTCTGTCCGGGTCCCGCCGCGTCGAATGCTGTGTTGCCGACGTTTCGACCGTCTTTTAGTGGTCTTCCTCCAGCTTATTGCCCTGAGCAGCCCTGAGGAAGACCACGAAAAGATGGTCGAACTGAAGACATTTCGATTGAGACTGATTTCTACCAAGCTGATAAGCTAGTGTCGGAAATACTGCCACCGCGGTGGCAGACGGTGCACCGTCGGGACTCGAACCTAGGATCTCCCGGCCAGAGGCTGCAGTGACATGTGTTGACGAGTGTTGATACCCTCAGCCACCTCTCCTGATTCATTCCGTGATGACCATCTTGTAGGACAAAGTCGTTTTAATGTAAGATTATTGAGCTTTTTTATCTAAATCCATCACTGTTGATAATACTATGTTCCTCCGATTAATGCCATAACCAAAGAAAACATAAATTCGTTCTGTGAAATGTCTGAACTTCTAGTATCCTATTAATTGCATCATTAAGCATTGGATTTAAATTACGAGCAGCACGATGCACAAACAATGCGTTGTCAACTTCATCTAAATATTTTTAATTAACACCATTGTAATTTCCGCTCATAACTATTGCGGACCTTTTTAAATCCTATGAAAGATTAATGCATTTTTATTTTTATTGAATTCATTTTTCTCGCTGCTGACATATCGTAAAATTTGACTTAATTGTTCAACTTCTGATACGTCTTGCGTTGTGTCCACTGTAATACAAAAAAAAACAAAAACAGGCGCTTCTTTTATTTCTTGTAAGATTTTTTCAGTTTTCGGTGAATGGCTCATTATTTCTTTTTGAATTTCGGGACTTTAATAAAACAGGGTCCCTGGACGTGGTCCTGTCAGTGGACGTCGATGTCGCATCCGCACTCGGGAGCTGTGTCCTGTCCCAGGCGCCGCGCCGCCTCGCCTGCTGGCCGGCCGCCAGCGCCTGCCGCGCCGCGCCGCTTCAGCAATTCCCCGCAAGGCCACGCGCCCACGCGGAGCCTCCGCCGGCCGCCCGCCCCGCCCCTCCCACACCCGCTGAGAGAGAAGGGCCACCGGCGCGTTTTTCTACATTCCGGGGATCCTACATTTACCTACCCTCTCTCTCTCTTTTTCCTCTCTTTTCTCTCTCTTTTTCATTCTCTTTCTCTTCAATCTTTCTCATTATTTTTCTTCCCCTCATTCTCTCTTTCTCTTCATTTTTCTTCCCCTCATTCTCTCTTTCTCTTCATTTTTCTTCCCCTCATTCTCTCTTTCTCTTTATTTATCTTTCTCTCTTTCTCTTTATTGATCTTTCTCTCTTTCTCGTTTTCTCTTTCTCTCTTTCTCCATTTCTCTCTTACTCTCTTACTCTTTATTTATTTCTCTTTCTATCTTTCTCTTTCTCTTTCTTTCTCTTTCCCTCACTTTCTCTTTCCCTCACTTTCTCTTTCCCTCTCTTTCTCTTTCCCTCTCTTTCTCTTTCCCTCTCTTTCTCTTTCCCTCTCTTTCTCTTTCTCTCTCTTTCTCTTTCTCTCTCTTTCTCTCTCTTTCTCTTTCTCTCTCTTTCTCTTTCTCTCTCTCTCTTTCTCTTTCTCTCTGTCTTTCTCTCTCTTTCTCTTTCTCTCTGTCTTTCTCTCTCTTTCCCTCTCTTTCTCTTTCTCTCATTCTCTCTTTCTCTCTCTCTTTCTCTCTCTCTCTCATCAATGGCCATCGTTTAGCCCATCATTATCGCTTTTATCTCATGAAATATTGACCATCTCAAGCATACCACAGGTCAAAAGAACAATCAAAAAAATAACGCTCCGACAAGAGCAGCATTTGTCGGCTTTCGTTAGTAGTGCAACTCACTGCAGGGCTATACTTTTTGCGATTCTCTGTCGATCCATTTTCCTTTGAAACACATCCGCTGGGGAATCCTTTGGAAAACGCATGTGGGAAAGGTCCATCAACAATCGAGCTTCATGTCACATTTCTGATGAGATAAATAAGCCATTCGATTGTCCACAATGAACCTTTGGGCGAGAATCTTCTCTCGACGCAGGAGGAGAGCATGGACAAGAAGAAATGTTTAATAGGAGCTCATTCGGTAATTAAATTGTGAATAAATTCACCAATTTTTTTTGAGGGAATACGTAAGGAAACTAGTGAGTATTGATCGCAACATCTACTGATGTTATTGGTCCTATCAGTGAAGAAAATGTTTTGTCCCGGGAGGTGGCGGTGATTTCTTCCCTCTGGATGGTAAAATCCCGCGCCTTTCTACACATCGGCAGGCGGAGTATTTCTTCCTTCCAGTTGTCGTCTCCAATGGGGCACCCTCCAATTCGTGAATTTATTCCAATTAATGAACTCTATCAATCATCAACAACAGTAGCAGAAATAAAAACAAACCTGAAGATTGATAGTGTTACGGGGTGAATATAAATGGCAGGAGTTGTATGTGCCAATAGGTTTAAGGTATATACTGTCGACTCCGGTTATAATGAACCTCTGGGGACTAAACATGTTGGGTTCACTATATCAGAGGTGCACTATATACGATGATGACAAAATTAAATGGAATTTCTCCATAATAACTGGTTTTATTAATATACAGCCAAATCCATTAACAGCACGAACTGAAAATTTCAATGTATTTCTTTGTCCGTAAAGAAACAATTATTTTCAATTGTGTGCTTTGTACATTTTTCATTAGATCCTTCTCCAGAGTTTACGCTCTCTCCATACTTGGTTCTGCAAGGTCCTCTGTCTCTAAATATGGTAATGCAGTCTTGGCACCTTTCAATGCCTCTTGCACTGCTGGAACACCATCTACCATCTCACTCTCCGAAGACCCTTCCAATCACCTAATAACATACGAGATCCAATTTATTTCCAGGACTTACTTCCTACGTTCACTATAGCTGAGGTTCAAGTTCATTATAACCGAATCTTCTTATGCTTATTTGTAATGTAAGTGAAACGGGACCAGTGGTTTACATTCACTATAACCGAGGGTTCACTATATCTGAGTTTACTATAACTGAGTCGACTGTATATACTCATTTTTCTCGGAAGTATGAAAATGCACTTACATCTTTTTATTTATTTCAAACTTTCAATTCATAGAATGAACTAGTGTAAAATGTGTTCAAAAAACTGTGCAGAGTGCTAGACTGTTATCATCGTACTTCGTAATCTTAGGAGGTTTTTATTTTGTATGAATTATATTACCTGCAATTGTCTTATTGCGGGAATAATACCGAAACTCGAGTGTTTACTGTCAATAAAAGCCGGAAGCATGTGTACTGGAGGTTCGCATACCTGACATGGAATCTAAGCATATAATTATGTAAGTAATATCTGAATATAGATTTGCATTCAACTTAGTTTCATGAATTTACATGAGTTAATTGTTTTATTACGTATTAGTATTCTGAATTTTCGAAACAACATTACCGTCAACCGATGGAGCTGCGACCCTCATTTTGTCAAGTTCCAGAATTTTTTTCGAGTAATTAGCCGTTAATTCACATATTAATCAGTTTGGATAGAACAGTATGAATGACGATGGACGGATCATTTCGAACTCCATCCGGCAAATCTTGACATTAGTCAATGAACGCTTACTATACGAAAGTGATTGTTGGAGTATGAGGCATCTTTAATGTATTGGAGAACTATGTTCTTTGTGTAAAAATGCAATGCAAATTTGTGCTATATTTCTCAAACAGACTCAACATTTTTTATGTAAATCGCAAGAGTCGAAATCCGAATTCTCGTCGCAAACTCGAAAATCCGTCTGCAACTGAGGCATAGAGTGATGTGAGGTTAGGTGGTATCGAGTCAATAGAAATTTACACACAGTCTGTTCCTACCAGCAGTCTGGTCTCAGTTTATCACATGACCTGCTATTCCTTGTACTTAACCTAGTCACTTCCAGTTGCGTAATGTCCGAAGTATTCTTGGAAGTGGGTCGGACTATATTTGTGCATTTTCAATAATGTGAACATTAAACGTATAAATTCTGAAATTAGCCATATCATCTACTTATGCATCAGACTACCGCTTAGCTTCACGGCTCTTCTGTCGACCCACCCTGCCCATCGCCCATGTCTCTTGCGTCGCCCGTTTCCGGAACAGAGGCCCGCCCCCCTCAACTTTCTTCGTTCAGTTTGGTTAGGCTCGAGTACCTTCCTCTTCTCGGCTGTAGAAGGCCCCTACGGGCCCTTCCGAAGTTCTTTTCTTGTTAAAGGAAGCGTAGGGCCTTCTCGACTACGCTAGCTGCTTGTGACACCGTGTGTCTGTCTCGTAGGGAAAGATAAGTGTTACCATGACATCCCACAACACGCAGGGTCACCGCACTTGCCTCTCCCGAAAGCTTCTACGCCCCCCCCCAAAGACGTCAGATCTCAAGGGATATTTGAAGCAGGACTCGAACCGCGACCACTGGGACCGAGATCGCCACTGCTCGCCTGACTCAGCGACCTCCACCGTCCAGTTCGGGAGTGTGGAAGGTAGAAGCATTTTGTGTGGTCTTGTTGGAGCTGATCATGACTTTATTGATATTTCCTTTCGGGTTGCATCATCGTATTGGTTTGTACTGTGCACCTGTTGGCTGCTGTGTTTCCACCAATATCTGAGCATCTGCTGGGAAAGGGGAGCATTATCTTCAAAGCTACTTCTCGTGGCACCATATCTCTACTATACAAAACTTAATCGAAAGCAGTAGATAAGAATATTTCCAGTTTATATGAGCCAACAGTTGTGAAGCTATGAGATACAAAGTATTATTCACTGTTGATTTTGCTTCGTATGTGTAATTCGTGAAAGTCGTTTGAAGATAGGATGAGGCGCCTAGTACATTAGATTTGCTCTACAGTCCTGTAGATTTGTTTTAAGAGTTAAATACTTTTTGTAAATAAGTTATGTGAGTACATTGTTTCTCGGATGGTCCGGTCTCCTTGAATGGTACCATATTGTTCCTTTTAAGCACGGAAATGACTATCAAAATTGAATATTTGACCCATTCTCAGTTTCAAGGGAAATGGAAACGTATCATCTAGCATGAGCGGGAAGGTATTCTTAGTGTTATCAGTCTCACTGATAGGTGACTGCTGACAGCAGGGATGTCTACATCGCAAAGGAAAACGAGTCATAGTTATCTGACCCGAAACGATAACTTTCCATTTCCGTTTTCTTGTAAGAATCGCTCTCAAAAACAACTTGTGGTTATTTTTTTTATGAATAGTAAGGAAGGAGAGTAACATTCTTTACATGTCAGATATAAACTGCACACGCGAAGAATGTTAAGGTAATATGTTCGTTAGATCGACCATGTTACAGTACTCTAAAAAAAAAACAATTTTAAATGAAAGCAAAATCTCTGCATTTCAAGATGGCAAAAAATGACCCTTGCCGGTCTAATTTGTGAATTAAATACTTTTAAATTTGTACAGACTCTTATGGGAAAACTTTCTCGGGCATAGGTTTTTTTAAGAGATTGAAGAAGTTATAGGTGAAAGTACTTTTTTCTTTTATTCAATATGTACTAAATTTTCTTAAGAATCAGATGGTAATAAATGTAACATACCTCACCGGGCAACCTGAGAAGTTATTTATAAAAATGTTGCAGCAAAATTCATAGCAACCGGGGTATTGATTCTCGGCCTTGGAATTAAGCTGTACAAATCATGCTATTGTCACCACTGTTTATTTTAGGGTACGAAATAAAACCACCCCAACTTAAAATTTTGTACAACACACAACCACTTACTATTGACGATAATTCACTTTCATTATAAACAATGTGGACTAATATTCAACGCAGAAAGAAAGAAAAATAGGACGTCGAAGGCAACATACCCTGTATTAAGAGTAGCCAACCTATGAAAATGAAAAATCATGCGATAGACTAAATTTATTAGTAACATTGTTCTTAAACAACTATTCAATACTTCTCTTTTAACTATTGACAAATTATTGTTAAAATGCTCTGTTTACGTTTACAAGCAATTACTGTTAATCCACAGATGTGGTGGTTGCAATGGTCGAGTGTGTTTGACTGGCGACTGGCCCGAACATATAACCTTATCAACTTTTTTATAATATTGAAGGGTATTTTCATAAAACGTTGTATGTTATTTTGATCACAATCTGATATATTAATTGATTTCAGGCTATTTTATTGCCTCTTTAATGGTTGTACCATATGTTCGAACGCTACAAACATTATAAATAGAATTTAATGACTTCACCCCAATAAACTACGCATTTTCACACACAATAGTGAAAATATTTTCCCAACATCAGGTACGCAAGCTAAAATGTAATTTTCCTGTGCCGGATAATAATGGCACATGGTATCTTGCGAGGTAGATAAGGGAAATTTATGTCATTTGCATATCGCATCCTAAGAACGCCCGTTTAATACAAAACATTGCTACGAGCAGTCATTATGAGAAAGATGGTGCAGGAAATAAGATGGCGAGAACATAAACGATGATGCATCTTCAATACATCAGAAGATAATAGCGGAATTAATGAAAATAGCACACTAACTAGGTCCTTATCGCCTGTAGCATTTGCATAGTGAATCGTCTGTGTGCGTCCGGCGGTATCAATCATTTTTACTGACTCGCCCCTTTACTTACTTACGTACTTATTTAGTAGTAAAGAGAAAATGATGTAATGCTTAGGCAAAAATCGTCGATTTTGCGACAGAAAAACTCGTATTATAGAGCTCTGGTATCAAAAAGGGGATAAATCATGGTATCCTATGTAACAAATTACTTTCTTAAACACGTCAAAATCCACATTTTGTGGGTCCTTGATACAGATACATCGGTTGACGGCGAAACGCCAGACCATTCGTCTATCCGACCGTCCGTCCCTCCATCTGCCCTCCTTCTGCCGTTCCTTCGTCTAAGGTCAATGTTGGCATCTAAATCATTCAGATGGTTTTCTCCAAAATTGATATTCTCGGATCAATCTGAACAAATTCGGGTCCCGCGAGTTAGAAACATATACTTGGTTTTTGGGGGTACTCCACATGAAGCTTAAACATTTTCAAAATTTTCTCAAAAATGGCTCCAAGTGTTTTGATTCAGTTTTGTCCTCGGATAGCGTGAGAACGCTTAGACAAATTACGCAGGCCATATTTTCGTTAAAATATCTGAATTTTCGAAAATTGCAAAACAACAACAACAAAAACAACCATTGTGAAAGGCAAAGCACGTTCATGCGACACCAGTTTTCGGAGATGATCTAGCTGTTATGAATTCCCGTCATCGTCCTGTCACAGTCGGAGGAACTTACTAAACAAGGATGGATTCTGAAAATAAATGATAGTACATTGTATCTAACAATATTGTTTTTCAAAAGATACGTATAATTTATTTTCAGAACTCTTAAAATAACCTGCTCTTTAAATACCCTGCTCTTTAAATGCACGCGCATCCGGTGTATTCAACAATTCTGTGAATCATGGTGACTGCAAAACCGGAAGTATACTTTTCATGCACCGATTTTCTGAATCGTACTTGCTATTCATTCCCGTCATGGTCTCCCGTCCCAGCCGAAAAAGTTTATTAAAAAACGTAAGGATTCTGCAAATGAGTAACAATAGAATGTTTCATTCTATGTCACAAATGTGCAATTTCTTTTCAGAATTCCTAAAAATACTCCCGGCTCTTTAAATGTACGAGCATCCAGTCAGTCCAATGATTCAATTTGAAAACATAAATATACATGTATGCATATTCGGAGTCCAAAACATTCTTTTTCAATGAGTCATGTTGCTGTTACTTTTTCACAATCTCTCTATCACTAATATATGCTTTTCAGAATACCCGTCCGTATGGGTATGCCACAGGTTTTACTTTGTTGGTCACCATTTGTTTTCCCAACATTTTATGACTAACATATCTTCCTGTTTTGTGTCCGTGTTTTGATGTCACTAGACAAAATATTCTGTTAACGCTTTTGAATGTAAAAACAAAAACGTTTCTTGGAAGGAAGAAGGAAGCTCTTTGAGGTGAAGGACAATGATAATCAATCATAGCCGATGTTGCCGTTCGTTGCCGATGTTTTCAAAATCTCGAAGTTCCTATAAATATATCGATGTTTTAAACATCAACGCTTTAAAATAGACGTTTTCAGAACATCGATATTCGGTGCTCAATGTTTTTACATTTCCAGTGTTTTATTCGTGGATGTAATATCTCCATAAACATGCTTTTGTAAAAATTAAATATGAAATAATAACTGATGGAACCACCCTTTGTTATCTGTTCGAATCACATGGACGTGGTTTACTCAACATCTAGCAGAGAATCTCTCACGCGCGGTGATTCTGATACCCTGGCATTTCCATCGACTTTCCTTGTATTTTGCACTTGAAGTATTTGTTTTCTTTTCAACAAAATTTCAGTTATAAATTAATACGCACGGTCACTATCAAATTAAATTTTGTTGCGCACGGATTTAATTTTAGGGGTTACTAAACCAGCATTAAAACATCGATAGGTTTTGGTCGATTATTAATGACATATTTGAACATCGATTTTTCGTGTCGGCAACTGCAACATCGATGTTTTATGTCGGTGTCGCATCACTAAAGAGGTCACAAGAAGCCGCTTTACTCAAGCGGGCGGGGCACGGGCGGCGCCGCATTCCTTTACGCAGTTGGTCGCATCGAAACGTCATGTGCGTGTGGTGTCACGAGCGAAAAGCATTTGAGAATGTGAACAGGCAGATGCAGAAGCTCGGAGGCGTGAGCGGAATAAAGCGAGCGGTTGTGCAACGCGTGCGCGCGGCCAATGAATGAGCCATTAAGTGGCGGCGATAAGCGGAGCGCTGCGGTTTGACGTGAGCAGCTGATAGACGACGCGACGGCGCCGCAGTGGACTCACCGCAGTGGACTCCATGGCGCGGGCGTTGGGCGATGGGCGATGGTCGATGGGCGTCGTCCGCGCTGCGCCGCCGTTCAACGCGTTGCCTCGCTCCGCCGCGTCCGCCTGCGACTGAGACCCGCCCGCGCTGCCGGCGGCGGCGGCGGCGGCAGCGGCGGCGGCGGTGGCGGCGGTGGCGGCGGCGGTGATGGCGGCGGCGGCGGCGGCGGCGGCGGCGGCGCGCGGCGGGAGGGGGCGGGTGACGTCACACTTTCGTAATGGGCCTGGCCGCTTGCGCCGCGCCGCGCGCCGCTCACCTGTTGCCGCTCAGCCCGCGCTGCGCTGCGCTGCTACGTTCTGTGCACTAGACTAGGCTTGACGCTTAGGACGAAAACTTGTGGCCTGCAGCAGCAAAAATGCTTCTGAACGGAACCATGAAAAAAAGTCGCTGTCCAAAAAGTAGCTGTCACACTACTCATGAAAAAGTAGCTGTAAGCCCTTTTCCAAAAAGTAGCTGTCTGTCCTTTTCCAAAAACTAGCTGTCAGACTACTGAAGAACAATCAAAGAAATACTCTCATACAGCACTATTGGAAGGTCTCTCTTACCAGGTAACTTTTTGGTGAGAAATGTTTTGTTTTTTAATGGGGAAAGTATTAATATTTTCGAAATAAAATCATCAAACTCGTTTTGGTTTTAGATTTATGTTTTGCTTCTAATATAAATCAAATTACTGGGTTTTAGTTATATTAATCATTTATGTTTAAAATACTACTCAGTTGTAGATTTATTAATCAATGACAATTAGACAATCATGGAGAATTAATGTCACTGTCATCTTCAATAACTGGGATCACACGTTCGTTTATAAACAGTATACTCAAAATTTTTGTTTCTTTCAAAATTTCTGTTTGACAATTTTCGTAACGTAACGAGACTGTGCTAAATAATCAATGATTGTAGCCAAGTGGAAAAATATCCCAGAGTGCCACTTCCGTTCGCACGTTTACAATAATATCGCTTCGCTCTCGATATTCCCATGGTGTAAAGAGATAGGTGGGCTTCGGTGCACCAATTTTTGCTCGTTCTGCGCAGCACCAGTTTCCATGACGAACCATGTAAATACTTCCTTTGAAAATCGAGACCAGACGTCGGCCGCCATGTTGCGCGGAGTGCAAGAAGTGTTGAGAAACATTTTGTAAATGGCATCAAATGATAATATTCAACGGTGACCACCCCAAAATTACAGAATGAAGGGGTAATTGAAATACAAGATGTAATATTTAAAACAGTGCTTATCTGATTCTGTTTCAATTTTGTAAGTGATAATTTTGGCATTTAAAATTCACGTTAATATTATGACACAAACAGGTGCCTGAAGCTTATTGGCTGAAGTTGAATGCACAAGAGGCCACCCATCTCCTTCCATCAAGGATATTCCGATTGAGTTTGGTACATAATCGAAGTAACACTTATAAGATTTCTAATTCATATGTCGTGATTAAATCTGCGTTTAAATATCGGTTAAAACATTTTTTCAATCACATTTTGGCGTGAATTTCAAATTTTTAAACAGATACTAGGATTTTCAATATCGTCCACTCTATTTAAAAATCTGAAAAAATAGATGTTATAGAATATTATAAGACACATTCTAGGGGGAAAACTGAGACAGTACTTCAACATCGTCAAAAAACGATCCATCCTCCATCTCGATCAGGTTTTTCGTCCAGTTTCCCTGATCCATTGAGCAAATGCTGAGATGGTCCCTTGTTTTGCTTCTGGATATAGATGTAACTTCATTATCTATGCACGTCTTCTAGAATTCAGTGGGAAATACAGTTATTGAAATTATAGTTTCCATGTTGTCGCGGCAGGAAGTATTATTCCTTGACGAAGTACAACATGGATAAGAGCCCGAAATATATTGCTTATTTATCATTGAAAATAGATTTTATTACATGGGAGCGGTTTTTTTTCTTCAAAATTCAAGTAGTATATGACTTAGTGTAGGGATCACAGAATTTTGAAAATGTGCACACAATTCACTTCTCCCCATTACACGTCATACGCAGTTTTAACTGTTTTTTTGACGTAAAATAAATAAAATAAATAAACCGTCGAAACACGTCGAAAATCAATTTCAAAAAATGGTGTTCTACTCTTTTCTGATACATTTAAAAGATACTAAAAAACAACATAAAACATGAAAAACACGTTTTTCGTAACTCTACAATACATTGCCTTAGGAGAATGATTTTTTGTGAATCTACGCATTTTTTACTATCTTTCATATGTGAGCATCGCGATTTGGTTTGGGGACAATTTTTATCGCCTATACCATTTTATTTTAAAAAATCTCCATCTTCAACATTGTTAGTTGTAGCAGACACCGAAAATATTCAAACTTTCATAATTTTCGAAAATTCGAAGTTCGAAACTCTCGAACATTCGAGAGATAACAGTGAAAATCGGACAAGGGCCATTATAATTGTATTTCATTCTGTTCATAGGAGAAATGTAATGAAACTAGAGATGCTAACAGAATGGCACAGACTTTTTTCGTAGAACTTTATCTTATTTCCTTGGCGAGGACTGGGTTTAAGGTCTGGCTACATTTTCTGGCCAGCTGCCATCTATCAAAGTACATTTTTTGGATATTTTCTCAACTTTTCGGTTTCATAAAAGTAGAACCGAAATATACTTTAAGAATATTAAAGAACACGGGAACCTCGTCAGAAATAGACATTTTCATTGAAAAATTTGAAGCCGTTTCTATGAAAATGGCGATTAAGCATTACAGAAAATGCGAAATTTGAAGCTTGTTTTCAAAGGAATCTATTGAGTCGAAAAACGTTACTTAACTCATCGAAAAACTTTACTTAAAGTCATTTGAAGCACTTCCACTCACAAATACAATAATGTATACAAATCGATGGAGATGCGCATATTAATGGTGTGAGACATATTAAAAAAATACATTTGTGTAATTTTTGGAAAAATAAAAGAATACAGCAAAATGAACTTTACGTCATATTACACAGCGCCACTATCTGTTGGAAAGTTAGAAGAAAAAAATTGGAGCCGTTTTTGAGAAAATGACGTTTGAGTTTTTCTAAAAATGCGGAACTTTAAGCTCTTTTTAACAGCAAACTGTTTATTTTCTAGAAACTGTATATGGCATTATTTAAAGCATATCCACTCAATAAGTGCAATAACGTGAAGAAATCGCCTCTAATGCAAATATTACCTACGTGGAAGACAAGTAAAAAAGTTACATTTTTGTAATTTTAAAAAACAAACAAAAGAATAGAATAATATGGCTTTTATGTCCACGTATATGGTTCGTTTGGTACTACAGCTAACCAAAAATTTAAAGAAAAAAATGTGGAGCCATATTGCTCGCATTATTGCAAGAAAACTACTAAAATTTTCAAAAAAATCTACAGATGGACAGGCGATTCTTCAATTTCGAAAACATCCTACGCATGGTTTCGGCGCTACCAGCGTTTAGACGGAAGGTCGGACAGATAGACGTTTCGCTTTCAATTGGTTTTTCGGCATCAAGGACCCATCAAACAGGGATTCCGGCTACACTACGAGTTAGAGGATATTTTTCTCTTAATTTAGCAGTGGATTTATCGACATTTACGTTCTAACAAATAAAAATATTCAATTTACTGAACAAAAAATTGCATCAAGTAGAAAATGTTTAATTTTGTACGAAGTATCTTTCGCATCCTATATCACCCACATATAACTTTGAAAACTATCTCACAGTACTAAATTTCATAAATTTGCAATATCTCGGAGGAGTATACATAATCTGACTCGTCGCATATTCCAGCCTTCTCCACTATTGGAGAAGGTAAATGAGACAAGTACTAAAAATAATATGCTTTTTGTCTGAGGCTTTTTAATATATGTATTTCGGTCTTAGACTTTTACCATTGTTTTACCTCCCCCCTGTTGGGAATAAATACATGGTTATGTGCGATCTGCACGTTGTATGAGAGGGTCATGCAGTACACTATGTACACAGTCCCATTAATAGTGTAAAATCATTTGTCGACAGTCTTTGAGATTTTAGAGAATCGTGTATTTACTTGATCGAAACGGCGAGCGTACGTGTTCCCTGCATACACGTGTTCCCTTTATGCTAGTTATTTCAAAAATCAGTCTCTTTCCACTCGTCTTACATTCTCTCGTAAGCAATTTCTTTTGAGAATGACACTGCAGTGCGACATTATAAACATACTTAAAACGAGATCGAAATTTCTTTTAGAGTTTGATTGGAGATCGATGTTTCGAAAGAACAGTGACATAGTAAATGCAAATTTGGTCAAAGTGGCGTTTCGTCTTTGCATTCAAAGAGACAGGACGCATTACAAAGAACTCAATAAATTAACGAAATCGTGGTTATTAGGACTTCCATCAGATAGTGGCTTCGTTGTTTAAATGACGATTAACAATTTTATATAGTCTTGCGAATGAAAAATTTTGCAAAAATTAACAATTTTATAATGAATTACGAAGTAAACGCTATTATTGCCTAGGAATGCACCAATACTCTGTGACTTGGAAATTGCAAATAACAATTTTGACAACAGTTGCTAATTGATTGCCAAATATATAATTTAATTGTTGATAAAATAATAATTATACACATGATATTTGAATTTAATTGTATTTTATTGAAACAGTTCCCCAGTAATCTATCGATTCTAGAAGTATAGTGTTTTGAATTTCTGCAAATTTTGTACACATATAAACAATTGAAAATCTGCATTTAAAATAGTGTTTATCTGTAAAACCTATATAACTGATCATTTGATAAAGATTGTTTGTGTATGAACGATAAAATCGAAATTAAAATGCGCGAAAAACTAATTGCTCTAAAATTAGTGTTATTTTATTCAACTCAACTTAATTCCGGTAAAAATAATTGGGTTAAAACTGATAAAGAGAATGCCTTTAATGAATTTCAATAACAACAATTTTAACTAAAATTCATGTTCACAAACATTTAGTTCATCACAAAGTTCACAAAATAGATATATCGAAGAAAATTTACGTTGCGATTTTGAGAAATATGTCATGTAAAGTAGTCTATGTCTCTGTGTCAACTGCCTGGTGGTCTGAACGTACTTCATGCTGTAGACCCAGTGTCAGAGTGGGATTGTGTTGTGGGTTAAAAAGAGAGCGTCGGAGTAGTACAGAACGAACAACTTCTTTGTGGGTCAGGGTTCTTTCTGCAGGGTTCTCGTGAGTGCAACAGCTGTCGTCCATTTGGCTGCGTTGTTAAGAAAGTGGGCGCGTTTGCATCGGCGTTCCCCCGATTGATTCGTTGATTGAGTGATTCATTGATTGATTATTTCGTGTTTCCGGGCGCGTCAACGGCTAAGGTCATTAGTTCCGTAAGTGAAGTGAATGTTTTTCCTTGGGAGGTTGTGGTGGTCTTACCCCTCTGGATGGTGATATCCAGCGCCGACCTATCCTTGGCTAGTGGGGTTTTCCCCAGCAGGGCATCGCCCGCCAGCGGATCCCCGCCCCAACCGGGACAAGTTCTAAGCCCCCGACTGGTCTCCTGATATGTGTGGTACTGTAGTGCTAGAAAGAATGTGGAAGTAAGAGGTGAGGTTAGCGCGCGGCCCGTGGTCCGTTTGTTAGGGTACTGCTCTGGCATTCACCTGGTGTCAGTCAGAGATTCTACGGAGAATTATCGATCAGTGCAGCCGGGCGCTTATACTTCTCTCTTTTAACCTTTTTTGTGCGCTCTTCTATAATTTGCTTGTTATTGCTATCATTTTTGTAGTGGAAGAGTCTCGTAGGATAGGTATGAGAGTTTTGTCATTTTAAAGTCGTTTAATTGTAGACCATAATTGTTTAGATTGAGAGTGGATTTATTGAACAAAGTTTTGTTATTGATAAAATTTAAATAAATATATTCGTATATATAGATCGTATAATACGTGAAATTTTGTTAATTTTATATTATAATTTATTATTATCAAGACGTCGTGTTAATTGCCAATTACGACGTAAAGTGTTTTTGGTTTTGATTAGGTTAAGAATACGAAAAGGAAGTGGCTTATAGGGGTGAGGGGGAATTTTAGGTATACAGCTCGAATGAGAGTAAAGTGTATAGTATTGTATAAATAGTATTGTAGAAGTAAAATAAGATAAATAATTGACAATATCATTTTAGAGTGTATATTATGAGGACACTGAATATTATTCTCACTATCGTCAGTCCAGCTAATTTTTACTTTCTCGTATACGTACGTATATACGGAGAAAGTTATGTAATACTGCACAAAAGACCGGCAAATTTTCGTCAGAAAAAATTCATTGCCGGGCCCTAACAACGAAAAAGTGGATAAATCCAGATGCTAAATTAAGAGAAAAAATCCTCTAAGGTGTGGTGTAGCCAGAATCCCAACTTTGTGAGTCCTTGATACCGAAAAACCAATTGAAAGCAAAACGTCCGGCCATCTGCCCGCCCGCCCGTCCGTACGTACGTCTGTCGGATGTATGTGAACAACAGTAGCGCCTAAACTATGCTTAGGATTTTTTCCAGACTGAATAAACCTCTGTCGAAGCTCTGCAATTCTGAAAAAACATTCATTAATTTTTGGGGGTAATTTGCATGAATCCCTTGCGACAATTTCAATTTTTTTAAAAAATGGTTGCAATTTTTCTTTTAATTTCTCGTAAGAATAGAGAAAATACGCTTATAAAAGTGGCATTTTCTTGCAGCTACACAATTAAAGATAGAGATTTTTCGTTCAATTGAAGTTCGTTTTTCGATTGATTTAAATCGTAGGACTTTCATTAAGTTTATAAATAATTTTTTCAGCGTTTGTTACTTTTCGCGCAATATGGCGGGCAATTTGTGCAATGTTTGAAAACAAAGACAACATTTTCTCGAAAACGGCTTCAATTTTTTTCTTTAAACTTTCGATAGGGATAGTGCTAAGTGTACTCTATGAGATGACATTTTGTTCTATACTTTTGTTTTTGAAAAAATTAGAAAAATGTATTTTTTAATTGGAATTCACGTCGTTTATATTTACATTAGTGGAATTTGTTCACATTATTGCATTTACGAGTAAAAGTGTTTTAACTGATGTTTAAAAAAAGTTTCTTGAAAAATCAATAATTTTCTGAGAAAACGAGCTCAATTTTTGGATTTTTAGAAACGCTCAAACGCCATTTTCTCAAAAACGACTTCAATTTTTTTCTTCACATTTACTGTAGTGTTTAAGATGCTATATTCTTTTTTTTAAAATTACAGATTTACCTAAAACCCGCGGGTTAGCTTCCAGAGAGGAAGGCAAAGGCATCTTTCATATGAAACTCTTTGGAAGGACAAACAGTTGATGAGTTGAACTGCATTCATAGACGCTCGCGAGATCGCGCCAGATACTGGAGACGCTGTGGAGTTGTCCCTAAACGTCTTTGCAAAGGAAGGCGCGATAGAATCGCATTATTTAAAAAGAAGGTGGCTAAAACAGTTTTGCGGCGACTCGCCTCGCTGGAGTAAAAAACCGTGAAGATGCACGTATATATGCTATTGACTATCAATTGTGTATGGTTGGTTTATTAAATTGTGTACGGTTGGTATTGCGACATCAGCTGAGAGTTATTGGCGCGCAAGCTCGCTTCCTTTGCCGGGACTTCGAGGAAATACAACGCATCTTTTCGTATGACGCAACAAGAGGGAATCGTTGGAGAATTTTTCAGCCGAGAGTTTGCACAAAAGATTCCCTCGTCAGTAAAAAGCCTTAGTAATTCACATCTTGGCTGTATTGGAGAAATTAGATTTGTTGACTGGTGGTAGCGGCAGCAGCCAGCAGCAGTAGCTGTTGCAAATTCTGTGTAAAGAGCGTGTTGTTTGGGCGCGTAAATCTGAAAGTGAGCTGAAATTATATTACACACGAAATACAACAGAAAATAATCTTCTGTTCGCCTAAGGATACATTGACAACGAGGTAACATTGACAACTTCAATTATCAACAAGTTTCTCGCAGAGATCAATTAATAGTTCTCAAATAATTGCCTTTCTGAATTTTCCCTTGAAGGAAGTTGAGGCCACACTTTGTGAGCAACCCAATCCAGCATTGTGTGGCTCTACCAAAAAATTTACTGAAGTTCTTTTACAGCCTCAACATTGGATTGTTAATGTTAGATTGTGTATTAGAAAGAGGTAGGAAATGTGGTGTATATAAATCAAAAGGTTTTGAAGAGTTTTGAGGTAAAGAAGTAGGGGTATTGGAATAAAAAATTGTTTGGGGAAGAATTATTGGTGGAGGTAGAAAAGGAGAAAGTATTTGCGGAAGGTGAATTATTATTAGATTTATTGATTTTGTTATTTAAGACACGTTTGTAAAAAGAACATTCTGTATAATTCGCTGAATGGTTTTGACCAAAGTTTACACATTTTGGGGAGGTTTGACTATGGTTTTGAACAAACAGAGTAATGATGGAGTTGGGAACATTTGAGACATTTGGATTTCAATTTACAATTAGCTGTGAATGTCCAAAACGCTGACAATTTTTACATTGAACAGGGGGGAATCAATATTTTGGGGGTTGAACTTTAATAATTGAATGAAATAGACGATCTAATTTTAAAATAGTTCTGGATTGATGGGAATCTGTTAAGTCTATAGCCCAAGTTTGAAAAGAATGCCATAGTTCGTCATAAAGACGCCGAACTCGAAGCACAGGATATTCTAGACGCATAAGTTCATTTAAAATTTCTAGTTCATTTAATGAGATCGGAATGTCTTTACTCATTACCTGGAATATTTTCTTTATCTCGGATCTTGAAATGTATAAAACTGTATATTATTACTTTCACATAATTTTCTGAAGTTTCGGTGGTCATCAATGTCTGTAAAATTAATTTGGATTTCATTAAAACGAGATTTAGTTGAAATGTTATTGTGAACCACTTTTGCAATGTCTTGAAGTAATAAAGGATAGTTGATGCCAATAGCTGTTTTGGTGGAATTATTTGGTTACGTGAAGAAGTTGAAGTAGTCGATTCTTGTAGATTACCCAAAGTTCCGTATCAGGAGTGAGTCGGGATAATATTTAATGGGTGTAGATGATTTGGATCGTTTGGAAGGGTTTTCATGAGCATCTGGAGGATCATTTCGTATTTTTATTAGGCGAGAAAAGGGGCTTTGGAGAGTGGGGTGGTATTTCAACAGTGCAAGAGGCATTGAAGGGTCTCCCGTCCAACTGATTACTTAGAGAAATGGAGATGAATACACTTACAGAATGGAGGTGACAGTGACGTGCATCGTCACGTCGTAGGGATTATACGTCCGTTAGCGGTCGGTCGAGGGCGAGAAAAGGTCCGCCAAGATGTCGTTGCAGAGGCCCCGTAGAACGTCAGAAAATGTTCCGAGATGCCGATGTCCGCACCAGACAAGCCGGCAGGCATTCGCAGCCACCCGCAAAGTGACGTGTAACTTCGTTGCCCGATTTCAAAGTCGTCAAACGTCGCCGGGATCGCGAATAGCAGCCGAATGGTCGGACTGCACACCCTCTGTGATGTTTCAGATGTCGATCCAGTTAGCTCATCACCCGGAATTAATTCCGATTGCAGGTGATGGCTGAACGGATCATTTAGGCAGGCAGGTGTTGGCCAGTTACACGCTGGTGAGTGATTATTCTGCCAGTAGTTGCCTAAGCTTTGTTAAGTCACATTCTGTCATGTATATTTGTTGTAAAATTCAGTATTTGAAACTGCACTCTGTCGCCAAGTCCGTTCGTCATTGAGATCTTTCGCCAAGCGCATCTCACCGAGTTTTCTCGTCAATTTGTCGTCACTGCGGAGTTTTGTTAAGTGTCCATTTCCCCACGCTACCGTGGTTCTCTCGCTCCAAAATCCCCACCCCCTTCGCAAAGTTCGTGAGCTCTGTCACGTGGCTAACGCTGTGCCTCTGGTTGGCACGATCAGCGCATTTCTCGACGCTTCTCTCAGCCTATCTCATCGATTGGGTCGAGGCGTTCCCACTCCCTAGCAATCAACATTTCCCTAGCCCTCATTGGTCGTCCTTTGTGCTCGCGTGGACGCGGGGTGCGTACGTGAGGTGGCACAGCTGCACCCTGCCCGCCGCCCCTTGATGGGTTTATGGCTTGGCCTTAGGGATTAGCTGGCGGGCCGCTACTGACAAGCGGTGTCAATCTGACCCTTCCCGAAGACAAGGATCTGGTACAGGGCGGCCGGCGGTTTCTGCCGCCCACGACGGGTGCTGCTCCAAGAGCGCCAGAGACGCGTCCTATTGTGGGGCGGGTAGCCCGGGAGTGCCCGCGCGTTGAAACGCACGTGGCCGTAGCAAATTGTTGTAAATAGCGCTACGCGCTGAGTTCTTAATTGGCATGTCGCAGGGATCGCAACATGCAAGAGTCGATAAGACTCATTGCAATTTTGATATAAAACAGTTATCCTAAGAAAATGTTTTCCGACTTCAAAATGAAGGTCCAAAAACAGTCTGTATATATATATATATATATATATATATATATATATATATATATATATATATATATATTAGTAATTATTTAACACTATGGTATTGTAATATTCTACAAATAAATAAAAGTATTAATTTATATTACTGCGAATGAAAGACGGTCGTCATTACCGCATTCTTTTATCAGTGAGTAACACCTAACTACTAATGCATTGTTGTAACCCATTGCGGTAGCGGCTAAAAGGTTCAGCCGATTTTCTCCAAAGTGATATTCCCCATAAGATCTGGCTAATGTAAGTCTGTCTGTCTGGTGTATGTGAACAAAACTAGCGCCTAGATCATGCGTAGGGTTGTGTACAAATTCAAGAAACTCGTGTCGTTTTTGTGTGAGTCGAAGCTCTGCGATTTTCAAAACATTCATTAATTTTGGGGGACTTTATATGAAGCCCTAGGGACATTTTTAAAATTTCCTCAAAAATGGCTCCAAATTCTTTCTTTTAAATTTCTTGTAAGAATAGAGTAAAATTCACTTATAAAGGTGGCATAGGTCCGATTTTCATATATAACTCAGAATTTGTAAAGTGTATGTAAAAATAGCTGTTTTAGATGAGATTGGAAATAGAAAAGAAATAATAATATTAGGAGATCTGAGTGGTCGAACTGGAATAAATGAAAATAGCAATATAATTGGAAGATACGGAGTATCAGTAACACACGATAATGGCCATTGATTGATATAATTATGTGAAGAATATAATATTCGTATTCTAAATGGGTTTTTAAACGTTAAGACATGTACAAGTTTACTTGGACGCAAACTACCAGACAGTTGAAGTCAATTATTGATTATGTCATTTGCAAAATCCCCAATAAATTAAAATTTGAAGACGCCAGAGTATGTCGAGGAGCAGAATATGGCTCAGATCATCACTTGCTGCGAGTAGTACTGTATTTTCCTTTCTCCAATGACAGCAAAGAAATTTCGACCATGGACGAAAATATTCTTCAAATATTGATGCAAAACAATATAATTGTAAAAAAATTAGAAAATAATTCCATTAAATTTATGTTTAAAATACAACTTTCAATAAAATTAAATGAAATTTCTATTTTTTCCACTTTGAATATGTATGAAGAAACAAAAAATAAATCCATGAAGTAGCAAACGAAATCTTATGAGAAAAGAAAAAGATAGAGGATGATTTCAGTAAGAGTCCCAGGTGGAATGAAGATATTAAAAAACTAGTAGATTTTAAGAAGAATTTGTACCACAAATGGCTTTCAACAACAAGATGATTTGATTTGATTTATTTGGTCAAAAAAAGTAAAACTGTTTATGGGATATGGGGGAGAAGAATATTTGCATAGGTTTTCTTGAGTACCAGAATCCCATGCCAACATTTTAACGATATATATTTGAAAGTTAAAACAACAACAATAATAATAATAATATAATAATAATAGGCCAGATATAATAGTTCTAAACAAGCTCAAGAAAATAGCCATGATAATCGATTTTACAGTCGTCAACAATAACAACCTGGAATCAGTATTTCACTTGAAAATTCAGAAATATGTACCGCTGGCTCAAGAGCTTAGTCATTAATGGAGACTTCAGAATATCGACATACAACCGATAATCATACCCACCACAGGATTACACAACACACAGTGCATGCAAAACACAGGATTGCAAAACACACAGTGCTTGCAATTCAAATGTTGGAATCATCATTTTCATGCATAGAACAAATGCAGAAAGCAGTAATACGGTATAGCTGCAGAATAGTAAGAGAATTCCTAGGATATACAACTGATTGGGAAACGATTGATTGAAATGTCTAGAGAGAAACATTCGTTCATGTCTTGTCTCCGCGAGATCGACTGAGCCTAGACCAGCAACGGTCCTGCTTATAGTGCAGAGAGTGAAAAATTCGAATAATAATAATAATAATAATAATAATAATAATAATAATAATAATAAATTAGAAAAGCGGGAGATTACGAACATTTGAAAAACCAGACATTTTCGTTCCCGATGATAGATAACAATACATGAAACACAGAGGTAAAAAGAAGAGTAACAAAAGCAAAAAATGAAGTGTGGCAAAATTAATGTGGAAGAACAGAAAAGTTTTTAGGCGCCTCGCGATCAAAAGAAGTATGGAAAACACTCAGAACTATGAAGAACAACTGGAACGAAAAAAGTCATTTATAAATTATACAGGCTAAAGAATGGAGGGAATATTATGAAAATATGTGCAGAGAAGATCGGAAGGAATTCTTGAAGATAACACAAACTAATATAGATAGTGATGAAAAAATTCAAGAAATCAGTAAGAAAGAAGTCCAAGAAACTCTAAGATTGATGAAAAATGGAAGATATGCTGGACTAGATGTTATACCAATAGGATTAATAAAAAGTAGCCCAGATGTATTATTCAAGCAATTAGACTTTATTTTCAACTTTGTGATAAGAGGGGGAGATATCCCTACCGAATGGAAGGTAGCATATATTACAAATATATATAAAAAAGGAGATCGTAAAGAATGTACAAATTATAGACAAACTAGTGTGACAAATTCTGTTTCTAGAATATATGTAAAAATAAAGACCAGATTGGAAAACGTAATCAAAGATGTTGAAGGACAAAATGGTTTTCGGGCAGGAAGATCTTGCATTGATGGAATACTTTGCCTTCGTCAAATATTAGATAATAGGTTAGCACATAATCTTGAAACACATATGAACTTTATAGATCTCACAAAAGCCTATGACAATGTTCCATTAGAAAAATTTTGGGAAGTTCTCAGACATAAAAACATAAATATACAATTAATAACAGCAATTCAAAACCTGTACAATGATATGACAAGCTGTATCAAAATTGGAAGAAAGGTAACGAATCCTTTTAAAGTATCTAAAGGTCTAGACATGGATGCTGTATGGCTCCTACTGTCTTCAAAATATTTTTAAATACTGCTGTTGAAAATTGGAGGCGTAAATGTCGGAATGTGGGGATAGATGTTGACAATGATACATTTTTTACCCTTCACTTCGCTGACGACCAGGTTATTCGTGCCCAGGACGAACAAGATATAGATTACATTCTGAGGAAACTAAATGAAGAATATATATCTTGGGTTTTAACTATGAATCCATCAAAAAATGAGTATGTTGTTGCGGCATCACAATGTGCAAACTTAATAATTGGGAGCATGTGTATTAAAAATACAACAGCTTATAAGTACCTTGGTGTGTGTATATCAAAGGAAGGTGGATGTAAGGTATGTAAAACATAGGATCTTTCAAGGGAGAGTAGTGACAAGACAGTTGAGTAATGTTTTGTATAACCAAAAAATAACAATCAGGACAGAGATAAGAATATTCAAATCGCTGGTTAAAGCATATGTACGGTTCAAAAGTTTGGATTTTAAGTCAGAGCGAAGAGCAAAAATTAAAATCAATGGAAATGAACTATTGGAAATGCTGATGTGGCCTTACATTACTGGATAAAGTACCTAATGTTGAAATAAAAAATTAAATGGGTATTGATATTAATATAATGGATGTAATTGATGCAAGGAGATTGAGATGGTATATATTCAAAGAATGACGGAAAATCAATGGCCTCAGAAAATTTTAAAATGGTTCCCTCGAAGAAACAGGAAGCGTGGCAGACCAAGAAAAACATGGAAAAATAAGATAGAAAAGGCGATGAAGGAACAAGATTGGGACGATCGAAGGACGTAGCGACTGGGATGCGAGAAGCTGCGTCAGCTGTAAGGAACCTCGCTAATAGTATTACTACTATAATTACTATATCGATATTATTAGGCAAGCGAATGCACATAGTTTTGACAACGCTGCGCTGACAAAAGTACTTTGCTCGCTTCTTCATTGAATTGGACGTTTTCAAACAATAGCTGTGGTGTAAGTAGCGCAGAAAATGTAATATATCAATATTACGTAGCTGTTTCCAATAACACGAGAAAGTATGTGCTGTTGTAGCCCCACTAGTTTGCAGTGTACAAAACTGTCACTGAATGGTTAGCTTCTAGATCATAAATTTGCAATGCTGAAAATATAAAATATTAACAAAGTATGTTTTAAAATGTGGTCTTTTATAACCATAATAATTGTTATTGATGATAAATTAAATTTCCTTGTGAAATGTAATGAATCCAACAAAATACGTCTGAGCACCTTTCTTGTATTTTCTTATATAATTTTAGGGGATAGGTGCTTATATATTGCCAGTGTTTAGTATATTCGTGCAAAGAACGTACGTACAAAATACCTATCCGCTTTTTAAACATTTTTATTGTTTCAATTAGGTTATCAACTTGTATTGAACGTTTAGGCGCACTATAACTTCTTAAGGGCACAGTAGAGTAGTTTCTTAATGCAAAAATTAGGAAGAAACATAACTGTGATTTGTGTTGAATGACAGAGCGAACAGAGCACATTTAACCCTTTTAGTTGGTCGTGGTTTGAGCTGACCTACATCCACTTTGGCGGCGTCCAAATGCAGAAAGAGGAAACAAAGTAACATTGAATGTCCCTTTTGGAATGCTTGCTTTTTATTTATCCACAACCTATAATATATTCATACCACTGCCCTTTATTTTAATGCATATGAATGTTGAAAATAATGAATTACAAAAAATAGTATGTATTTATTACATATAACGTGTTACAGCTGTTTGTTAATGTTCAATGGAACACATTAACAGTCATGTAATATCAATATATAATTTTATTGTTAACACTGATTGGAAAGTTTATTTACATTAACTCCACCTTATACTTTTGTGTTCACAGTGAACTTTGATACCTTTCATTTTGGTATAGTCTGTTGTCATGGATTTTTTTGTCACCGCGGCTCCAATGTCCTTTGAAAATTGTTTACTCGCCGCTGTTGTCTCATGTGGCGACGAATATGTCAAGCTAACATTATTCAGATGATGATATTTAAGTAATGATGTTGAAGAGGGTATAGGAGCAATAAAATGACTTGATATAGGATTGCCACCTTTCAAAATTTTATATCCTCTTATTTAAAACATGAAGGTGTGGGAGAGATACACAATAAAATACTTCTTACATTAATTTATTAATTAATCACATTTTAATGATGTATTAACAACAACTTTGAAAGAAAAAAATAGTTTAAAATGTAGTTTGTAACATTTATTGACAAAAGTGAATAATAAAATAGTTTTAAATATTTTCTTAAAATGTTTATTCTATCGGTTTTCAGGTGCACCAATTATGTTTCATTAACTCAAGTATGTATCATTTTTGAAAATTAGAATATTTTCCTTTCTTAGGTCCTTTTGTCGTAAATAATTCCTACGTTTACGTTCTCTCCTCTTAGGAAAAACAAAAGTTCTAGGTCTTAATTTATCAAGAATGTGGTCCTTCATGAAACCCTCGTAGGTGGCAAATCTGCGGGAATCTAATAAAAGACACAGTTCGCTCTTTGAATTACTTCAAAGTACTATCTAGAAAAAAATCTCCGTCCCTCGAGAAAAAAACGTGTAATAAATTATGTAACTTTGAGTTCCGGAGGAATATATTTTCCCGTGGCCGTGTGGAACGCGATGGGAAGGAGCCACGAGCCGCCGTGGGAGTTGCTCCGCGCGACATCTGTGCGCGAGCGGGCGAATCACATGCGTATCTCGATGCAGTCGACCTCCTCGTTGAAGAAGACGGACTTGCGCGGCGGCGGGTCGGAGGTGACGGACGCGACGTCGGTGTCGGCGGCCGGGACGGGCAGCAGCTCCTCGTAGGGGTGTTCGGACGCCGGGCGCGGGTGCTCGTAGCCCTCGGACGGCGTCGGCATGTAGTCGTCCGTCTCGGCGTCGCGCTCGGCCGCCTCGCCCGGCAGCCCCAGCATCACGGACGGGCGCACCGCGTCGGCCTCCGGCGGCGGCGCCAGCCCTAGCCCTGCCACGCCCCTGCGAGCGCGGACACGACTTCAGCGCGCGCACACATACGCGTGGAGAGAAAGCAAGATCCCACGAAGCAGACAGATGCAAAGGGGCAAACAAAACCAACGGGACAGGCAGAGGGATAAACAGACCGGGACGAAGGGGCCGACAGGCAGACGGAAGGGTGAGAGGTGAAGGGTAAACCGTGACGAAGGAGCAAAGAGACTCGAACAGGCATCGACGAAAGGGCACACACACACACACACACACACACACACACACACACACACACACACACACACACACACACACACACACACACACACACACAGACCGGTAGGCGAAGAGAGAGAAAGAGAGAGAGCGGGAGGGAGAGAGAGCGGAAGGGAGAGAGAGCGGAAGGGAGGGAGAGAGCGGGAGGGAGAGAGAGAAGGAGGGAGAGAGAGTGGGAGGAAGAGAGAGCGGGAGGGAGAGAGAGCGGGGGAAGAGAGCGGGAGGGAGAGAGAGAGCGGAAGGGAGGGAGAGAGCGGGAGAGAGACAAAGGGGCAGACAGACAGGCGAAGGGGCTAGGAGTGGCGTAGGAGACGCAAAAACGCAGGGACGGAAAGAAAAGGACAAGAAGTGATAAAGGAACAACAAAGAGATATAGATGAAGGGTTAAACAAAGACGAAGAGACAGAAATAGACGGAGCACACAGACACGAAGGGGCTTACAAACACGAAGAGACTAAGAGGCGAAAGAGCAGACAGAAAGACGAAGGGGTGCAGAGGGAAGGGACGGCAGTGACGAAAGAGAATACAGACATGAAACACAGGCAGTGACGAAACGAATACAGACGTGGAGAATTCAGGCCGACGAAGCACACAGAGAAAAAGAGGCCCACAGTGAAGGGGCAGAGGCGAAGAGGTAAGCATGATGAATGGCAGAGGGGGACAACCATGGGGGAGATAAATGAAGGAGTACAGGTATGAAGAGGTTCACAGGTACGATGAGGTTTACAGAGACGAAAGGGCAGATATGAATGGACATACGGGAATACAGGGAGGAATTGAGAAGACAAACAGGCAGGCTGAGACACAGTCGTAGATATGTGAGAAGGGGCAGAGTCAAAGGCAAAGCGAAGGGGCAGCCAACCAGCGATAGATACAAACGTAGACGTGACAAGGTAAGGGGGTCTGGAGGAGTGTGCATTTGAGACGAGGTGACGAGAGGAGAAATATATTGCCAGGTCAAGGGGCTCACCTGTCGTCGCCGAACGACATTGTGGGGCTGGGCGGCTTCTTCAGCATTTCATCGCGCAGCGGCTCGATGTCCACCACCGACAGCTGGCTCCTACACACAGACAACGATCTGACTCTCCCGCCCGCCCGTCCTCCCGCCCACGCACGCGCTCTCGCTTGCTGATCTGCGTACTCACGGGCTGCCGTTGCTGTTGCTCAGCCGTTTGCCGTGCGCCATCCGCGGCCTGCAACGTAACAACCCTCAGCACTCGCTCTGCTCGCCCTCGCCCTCGCTCGTGGCAAGGGGTAAGCGAATACAATGATGCAACGACCACAACAACAACAACAACAACAATAATAATAATTATAATAATAATGATAATGATAATAATGATAATAATAATGATAATAATAATAATGATAATGATAGTGATAATAATAATAATAATAATAATAATAATAATAATAATAATAATAATAATAATAATAATAATAATAATAATAATTAATAATAATAATAATAATTTTTTCTAGGGCTTTTATCCAACCAACAACCGGTTACCCTTTACGCCCCGATGGGACACATATTCGACCATACACTAGACAAACACTTGCGGGCTCCTCTGATCTGGGGTCAGCAGACGCGAGGCCCTCCGCGACAACACATACAAAGTCAAGGAACAAACAGCCATGCCCAAGGCGGGACTGAACCCGCGACCCGTCGGACCGAAGCGCTGAGTCGGTACTCGCTCTTAGCCACCTCGGCCTTCAAAGTCGGCATAATAATAATAATAATAATAATAATAATAATAATAATAATAATAATAATAATAATAATAATAATAATAATAATAATAATAATAATAATAATAACGATATTAAATTCTTGTTTCAAGATGATAATAGCATTAAATTCTCATCTTGACAATAATCTCCAAATAGCTGCCCATGAACGTCAAAGAGTAGGAGAAAAATGTAATGTACGAATTACAGGAAAGGAATCAAAAGCCATGATATTTCAGAGAAAAATTAATCTACAGGTGAAAAATAGTAGTAAAATAATGGTAACTGTATTAATAACTAAATTATAATCATGTCGGTTGCAACATTTGATACTGCCGAAAATGATATTAATATAAAAACTCAGAAATTACCGAAAATGTGGGCAAGACATGAAAAACTCACAGAAAGTACGTACATAACTGAAAATTTATGAAACAACGGCAGTACCAATGATAATCTATGGATGTAAAAATTGGGGCCTCAATAGAGCAGATAACAATAAACTAGAAGCCGCAGAAATGAGATTTCTTAGACTTTTAGCGAACTATTCAATGTTAGACCATAAAAGAAACTCTAACATCAGAGATGAATTAAAGTTTTCAACCAAAAATAGACCTACCAAGAAAGAATTGGCATGATCATATAATGAGAATGCGGGAAGATCGAATGCCAAAAACCTGAACGGGAAAAGAAGTAGGGGCAGCCGATGGAAGGACACTATTGAAGACGGAACGGGCCAATAGGCTCAATTCGTTGTGATAATGATGATGGTGATTATGATGATGGCACACCCATCTGGCGAGTGCTGATAATGCAATCCCAGTGCCGAAGCGGCTCACGTGTGGCCTTATTTAGTTGCTACCCAAAGGGGAGGCGGTTCTTTGGCAAAGAATTACAGGCTAACTATTTTTCTGCCAGTAAGGCACAAGGTTTTAACTGTAGTAATGGCTAACAAAATGTATAAGCATCTAAGGTGAATCATTTACCAATTGAACTAATAGGATTTCTTAACGGTTCCTACAGCGGCAAAGAAATCACGCTTATCGCCAATGTCATCTTAAATGATGAAAGGAAACGAATATGTAATTGGAGTATGGCTATACTTGATTTTCAGAAGTCCTGTGACATTGTACAACACGATTGGTTACTGTAGATCCTGGAGATCTGACAGTTTTATCCTAGACCCATTCAGTTTTGTAAGGCTAGTTTTATGATTTGGTGTACATACACTGAGGAGAACAAGAAATAGAAGCAAACGTATTAAGATCAATAGGGGTATTATTCAAGGGATTTAACTATCCCCACTGCTTTTTACATTATTTTGATCCTACTACTTTATACAACGGCTGCAAACGCCAGTAATTATTATTTTGCATTGATGATTTTAAATTGTATTCTAGGAATGAAGCGATTGTCTCTCAAAAGTTTTACGACGAATGGTAAATTAATTCAGCAATGACATATGCTTGAAAGATGAGATTGCCCCGGGGAAAAATTCATCTTAAAAAGAAGATGGTAGTAACAAACGAAAGTATAAAGAACCGCTCTAGAAATTGCCACATATGACTACTTCACTTACCAAAGAAATATGTATAAAGTTTGGGTTTGATAAAAACTAATGAAAAACGTTCGTTATATTTTTAATTGTTTTACGAAACATTGTGAAAAATAATAAACATTTTATTTAAACAATTCAATTATATTTAAAACGAGTATTGACCAAATTCAGTGTAGTAACAGATATCACGTGGAACTCCATAATATGAATTAAAATATAATAAAAAAGTCGAATGAATAAAATAATTGAATTAAAACATAATCACAGCCGTACTAAAGACACTTCACTGACGAATTAAGGTAATAACCTTCATCACTTAGCCGTTCCTCACATATTCCTCTGCTGTTGACCCCACAATCCTCTCACCTACCTTTGTTTTAATAAAACGGTCGACCTCAGACTTAGAAGGTGTATAAAAGACTAATTAAAACACATTTGACAGAATATCACATGGAGCAACAATGGAACGCAACAGAGCACCAATGGAACAAATTATTTTACCCTACTTTTCTAAGTGCTATTTTCGATATCTCACGTCTCCAAAATGAAAACCACCTCCATAAGACCGTTCTGTACTGAACGTCACACATTCTAGTGCTGTAGAAGAAACACAAGGCGCTCGTTACCAAGCATTCTGCAACCTGGAGCACGCTACCTTTTCCACAGACAAGGAAGGACTGACGACGTTCTACATCAAAGAAATTATATCACATTCAAACTTTTTATAAGGGCAAGAGTGTCGCACGTGATGCCGAATCAGTAGCCAACGATGCCCGCTGCCAGGCATTTGGCATTTCAGCATTGGAGTTTTCAGTACATCGCTTCTCCAAAAAAACCACCTCCCTTCATAAGGCAGTACTGTACTGAACGTCACACATTCTACCGGAAAGTGTAGAAGAAAAACAGGGCGCCCCTTACGAAGCATTCTGCAACCTGGGGCACGCTACCTTTTCCACGGACAAGGAAGGACTGACAACGTACATCAAAGAAATTGTATCACATTGAAACTTTTTATGAGGGGAGGGTGCCGCACCTGACGCCGAACCAGTAGCCGACGATGCCCGCAGCCACCAGCAGGAGTCCCAGCAGCACGGCAAGAGTGATGACGGCAGCCAGCAGCCCCGCGTCGCCCCCGCCGCCGCCACCGCCGCCGCTCAGCTGGGGCGTGTCCGCCTTCGCGTCCCAGCCTTTGCTCTTCAGCTGCTCCTCCACGTCACTGCGACACGACGACACGCCCGCGTCAATGATTGATTAGTGATTTCGGGCGCGACAGCTGCTAAGGTCATTAGAGCTCTTAACAACAAACCCCTACCTCCTAAGGAAGACATTTTTGTTACAAAAATTAAAGAACTTTATATAAGTCAGGAACGAGTACCCAATATTTAAAAACTAGGAATCGAAAAAAATCGAATTGCACTCAATGTTAAGTCTTTAACATAAAACACATTTTATAAATACAACATAGAATTATCGTGTTTAAGAATCGAATTCAATGTACATGTACATAGTACTTCAAATTTGGTAAAAAGATATTTGAACAAATTAAAATTTGAATTTGAAAACTTGCTTTTCCGCCCTACGCTCAGCAATACGGGAAAAATATTCCTGTCAGTTATAAAATTTGATCGAAATTATCGTATTCGTAGTATACACGCAAAACTGGAATAGTTATTTATGTAGTCTTCTAAATTAGTTATTAAGGACCAGGCCGGAGTTCATAAAGACAGAGTCCTTAAAAACTAATAGATGACGTGTTACATACAATGTTTTTCTTTTTTGTTATTTTTAGTTATTCAAAATTAACATTTAACACATTCATGAGTTACGAATTGTCTTTACTCTCGATATTCTGTGGCAGCGGTGGTTGGTACAGTGTTTTGGTACCGATTTTAAATGACAGTGGCAGTGCGCTGACGGACCAAAAGGACAAACGGAGACAAGTGGAACAGAGCGGGGAAAGGAGGACGGAAAGGACAAGAGGACAAAATGGGCCGATATTAGAAAAGGGAAAGAGGGTCATAAAATGGGCCAAGGGACAAATTACACAACGGGGACAAAAGAGGACAATGGGACAAAACAGGACAAAGGGAGAGAACGGGACAAATGGACCTAAGGGAAAATGGGACAGGAACAAAATAACACGGCGGGAAAAATGAAACAGTTGGACAAAATTTGATTGTTGGACAAAATGGGACAGTTGTACGAAATGGGACAGTTGTACGAAACGGAATAGTTGTACAAATGGGATAGGTGTACAAAATGGGACAGTTGGACAAAATGGGACAGTTGGACAAAATGGGACAGTTGGACAAAATGGGACAGTTGGACAAAATGGGATAGTTGGACAAAATGGGATAGTTGGACAAAATGGGATAGTTGGACAAAATGGGATAGTTGGACAAAATGGGATAGTTGGACAAAATGGGTCAGTTGGGCAAAATGGGACAGTTGGACAAAATGGGACAGTTGGACAAAATGGGACAGTTGGACAAAATGGGACAGTTGGACAAAATGGGACAGTTGGACAAAATGGGACAGTTGGACAAAATGGGACAGTTGGACAAAACGGGACAGTGGGGCAAAATGGGACAGTAAGGCAAATGGAACAGGCACGGAAACAAGTGGGACAAAACGGGGCAGCGGGGCAAAATCAGACAGTATGGCAAATGGGACAGGCAAGGGAACAAGTGGAACAAAAGGGGCCTTTATTCGAAGATTTAGGAGCACTGGTAAAATCTAAACCGAGGAGACCGCCAAAATAATTTTAATGGACTCTCGAGCATTTTAACGATCGTTTCTATGGTCACGCTCTTAATGCGTTGTTTAGATGGTTGGTTGCTAAGGAGCTATGCGCGTATTTAGCGACGATGTCGCTTTAAATTGCACCAGCAACCCCATCGGGTCCCCACTTTACTGCCCTGAAAGCAGCAGGACTTACTTCTTGAATTGGTCGGCCACCTCGGGACTACCGTTCCTCAGCGAGTAGAGCACGACGCGCAGGTGCGCCGCCGACTTTTTCTCGTCGCCGTCCCCGTCCCCGTCCTCGCCGTCGTCCTCGTCCTGGCTGTTGTCTTGCTGGGGCGCGCGGCGCACGCGCAGCAGGTGTGGCAGCGGGGCGTCGGCGCGGGAGCCGTCGCCGGGCAGCACCGTGGCCGAGAGCAGGCGCAGCTCGCGCGCAGAACCCGCGCCGTCGCGCAGCAGCTGCTCGACCTCCTCCGGCAGCGCGTCCTCCACGTGCACCTCCACCAGATGCTCCTCGGCCAGCGCCACCAGCTGCGCCACCACCACACCATTTCGGTTATCACGATTTCCTACTACACGCTCCTACGCTCAGCATTTGATTGATTAGTGGTTCCGAGCGCGTCCACCGAGGTCGTTTGTCCCTTAAGTGTAGTGCATGAGTTTATCGCGCGAGGTGCGATAAGTGATGCCGAGCGCGTCAGCTGAGGTAATGTGTCCCTTAAGTGTAATGCATGAGTTTATCGCACGTGGTGCCGGTGATCTTCCCTCGCTGGGTGGCGAGATCTGGTGCCAACCTACACGCCGGATAGCGTAGTTTCTCCCACCAGTAGTCTCCCACCAGTAGGGCACCGCCCCAGCCGGGATCCTTAGCTCTCGGCTTGTCTCCTGACATGTGCAATAGTGCAGTGCAATTAAGTGTGTGAGTGTATGTGTGGAAAGGAAAGATCACGCGTTGTCCGTGTCCCGTTTGTTAAGGTACTGCCCTGTTAATTAGTGGTTCCGAGCGCGTCAACTGAGAAGATCGTTTGTCTCTTAAGCGTAGTGCATGCGTTTATCGCGCGAGGTGCCGGTGATCTTCCCCCCCCCTGGATGGCGAGATCTGGTGCCGACCTACACGACGGCTAGCGAGGTTTTCTCCGATCAAGAATCTTCCATCAGTAGGGCACCGCCCCAGCTGGGATCCTGAGCTCTCGGCTGGCCTCCTGACATGTGCAATTAAGTGTGTGAGTGTATGTTAGAATGGGGTGGGGTAGAACAAGGAAGCGGAAGGAAAGATCGCGCGTTGTCCGTGGACCGTTTGTTAGGGTACTGCCCTATTGATTAGTGATTCCGAGCGCGTCAACTGAGTAAATCGTTTCTCCCTTAAGTGTAGTGCATGAGTTTATCGCGCGAGAAGCCGGTAACGAGAAAAGCGCCACCTCACGGCATGCATAAAATAGGCTGTTTTAAACAAAAAAGAAGCAAAAACTATTACCTCTTAGGAGGTGATAATCAATAACTGGTAATTTTGTGTTCATAATTTGTCACTGTTTTTTTGGTGTAGTCCTAATTATGCTATCGGTTGAAATTTTATGAGTTAAATAGTCCCTGAATTTTTTTGGAAATTCATATTGAAGAAGTAACAGGAATAAATAAAATTATTTACAAAACTACTTTGGAATATTATAGCTCATTACAGAGTATACGTTGAAAACGAAAACATGCTTAGTGGATTCTTTCATTGTCAGTGCTTCCCATCATAATATTTGAAGGAGATATGCAAATTAATGCTTCAGACCCAAAAAGAATAAAAAAACATGGAATTATACAACACAATACAACACAACACTTACCCAAGTGACGAAGTAACATATTAAGTAATAATGTTGGATTAGAAGTTATATACTTAAGTTAGGAAAACTGGAAAAATTGTAATACAAACCCTTTTTGCATTTTCATCCCAAACAAAAACAAAACCGAATCAGAGATATTTTAATATGTCTGTAAAGCTCGTGGGTTCTGCCGTACCCCAAACAAATTTAAACTTAAATAACTTACCGATTTATTTACTATCTTTGCGTATTACTGTAGTTGCGTGCTCCTAACTTTAACAGAGACTATAGTTTAGTTATGATTGGGTCTTTTCGGGCTACAATAACCTGCGTGCAACCCGTAGTATCATAGCGATGAATAAAATGTGTTTAACATTAAAGGAGGTGCCGCGGCGGACATATAGCCCACGTAGAGTCCCCATGCCCATTGACTATGCATCGCCCATTTCAGTGGAGTAACGTTCGGGCACGCAAAGCGGACGGTCCCAGGTAAAAGGAGGCCTGTTTTGAGGCTGAAGGTTTTGCAATTTTAAGAAATATTAATTACTTGATACTTTCTCTGGTATTTTTCCATAGTTGATGCGATAAAATATTTAAAAAAGCATCTTCCTGAAGAACGATTTTTTCCGCTTCGGTAACTGATGTAACACTGTTTCTAATTTAATAATGCTAAGCAATTCATTTAGGTTTTATAACTGTTTTAATTTCAGAAAATTAAATAATAAACAGAGATTTTTCCACTCTTGGTTATTAATCATGGACATGAATATGAATGTATTTAAGGATATCTGTATTATTCACGGTACTAACACTACTTGTGTTTGCTATACACTTTTATAAAGCGGGCCTGGATAAACGTTTTTCGGACGCGCTCGCACTCATTTCGTTATGCTACTGCTCCACTTTTCCAATAAGTGTAATGGATGTAAATGTGTGTGTAAGTAAGGGGTGAAGAATGTACAAGTAGACGAAAGAAAGATCGCGCGCGGTCCGTGGCACGTTTGTTAGGGTGGTGCTCCGACATGCGTCTGGCGTTGATCGGAGAAACTACGTAAAACTACCGATCAGAGCAGCCGACCGCTAAAATTCTCCTCCAGACAGTGGCTGAATTCGACCTAACTATCCAGCTAGTGTCAAAAATCCTGCCACCGTCGGGACTCGAACCTAGAACTTCCCGTTCAGAGGCGCTGTAGTGTCAGTGTCAGTGGACGCCCTGAGCCAACTAAGCCGGTGCTCGCAGTCGAGCGGTGTGGGAGTGCGCGTGGACTTACGGTGACGTCGAGGGTGCCGGACTGGGTGCCCTGGGCGCCGTACGTGCCCTGTTGGTCGGTGGCGCGCACGACGATGCGTTGCCCGCTGGCAGGCGGCGGGACGTCGCTGCGCGGGTACACGGCGCCGGAGTCCGCGTCCACCTGCAGGACGGCGGCGCCCGCCTCGTCCAGCGAGTAGCGCAGCTGCGCGTTCCACCCCACATCGCGGTCCGTCGCCTGCAATCACACAGCACTCAGCGGGACGTCCTGCACCTCCCTCTTCATGCCAAAGGTGTATGTGTGGGGGTGTGACGTGCGTGGGTCGTAGGTTTGATTGATTGATTGATTGATTCGTGTTTTCGGGCGCGTCAACTGCTTCGGTCATTAGTCGAAGTAGTGCATGTTTTTCTCGGGAGATGGCTGTGATCTTCCCCCACTGGATGGTGAGATCCGGCGCCGACCTACCGTCGGCTAGTGGGGTCTCCCCCTAACCAGGGCTCTCCCACCAGCGGGGCCCCGCTCCAGCCGGGACAAGCTCTAAGCTCCCGACCGGTCTCCCGGAATATGTGATAGTATAATGCATGTTAGTGTTAGTGTGTGTGTGTGTGTGTGTGTGTGTGTGTGTGTGTGTAAGGGGAGAGGATAGGACAAGGAAGAGGAAAGAAATATCGCGCGCGGTCCATGGCTCGTTTGGTAGGGTAATGATCCGGCATTCGCCTGGTGATAATCGGAGAAACCACGGAAAACTACCGATCAGGGCAGCCGGCCGCTAGAATTCTCCTCCAGATAGCGACTGAACTCGACCTAGCTGAAAAGCTAGTGCCGAAAATCCTGTCGCCGTCAGGACTCGAACCTAGGTCCTGGGAACCTCCCGGTCAGGGGCGCTGCAGTGACATCAGTTGATGCACTGAGCTACCGCTCCCGGTATGGGTCGTAGGTGTTTGAGTATGCGGGAGAGGGGAGCGTCCAGACAATAGCACAGTTGCCCTTTCGGCTCTACATCACAGTCCGTCACCCGCAACCACACACCAACACACCACTCAGCAGGACGTCCTTCACCTCCCCTTTCATTCCAAAGGCGTGTGTGCGTGTTTGTGGGGCGTGTATGTGTAGGAATGTGACGTGTATATTGCCATGGATATGTTGGAGTGAGGAATGCGTATCTGAGAATGTCGTGGGTGTATGGGAGGTGTGAAGTGAGTGCTTCATCATGAGGAGAGGGGGAGGGAGATGTGGGTTTGTAGTGTGGCGTGTGGCGATTTTTACTTGTAGAACCAAGAGTGAGAAGCAGGTGTGTATCTTGAGAGGTTGCAATAAGTGTGTGGCGTAGGTACGTGGGGTTGTAGCATGAGAGCTTGTGGCATGGAAATTTGACGTACGTTAATGGGAGGATTGTGTTTGTGTGAGAGTGTAACGTTGTTGGTGTGACTTGGGTGTGTGGGAGCCCGGTGTAGATGTGTGTTCCACTCACCTGGGCTGTGAAGAGCGCGGGCAGGCGCAAGCGTTCTGCCAGGGACACGTCCGGGAAGCCCACGACGATTGACGATGGGTTGAAGACGGGTTTGTTGTCGTTGATGTCCAAAATTTCCACCATAACCACTGTAGTATGCGGCTCATTCGCCACGTCTCCTAGCAGTATGGCCCTGCGCACGTACACACCACCTTAAGCAAATCCTCAGAAAGCTTAGTTGCTTGCTATGCAATTAACCTCTATATTTTTGAACTACAGTGTTGCTGCAGGTAGATAATTTCGGCATTGGGCCCTTAATGGAAATGGAGTCGGGTAATTCGAATACCGTCTGTATCTGTTAAAATCGTGAGTTTCTTTTATTTTATTTATATAAGTTACAAATAGGTTAAAATATTTTCATAAAAATAATATCGAATTCAGTCTGCATTAATAATAATGATAATAATAATAATAATAATAATAATAATAATAATAATAATAATAATAATGATAATAAACCGTTCACCTCAAATTACCTAATTTATATTTGAGCACTTTGGGATAATGGGCGTTTATGTTATTTAGTGCATTCAGCATTAACAGAAAATTAGGAGCCATTTTCAAGAAAAACGTGTTTGAACTTATCTGAAAATGCGCAATTTTAAGCTCTTTTTGCAGAACAATTTTTAGTTTTCGAGAAATTGCATCGAAAATAATTTAAAGCACTTATTTCCACAAATGCAATACAACTTAGAAAATGCCTATTATGTAAGTATTAACGACTTGGGAGTTATTTAAAAACAGTTACTTAACTTGTGTGTTACAGTTACAGTTACTTGTGTGTAGTTATTGAAAAATCGAAGGAATATATAAAAATAGCGTAAATGCCATAAATATTATTCAGTGTATTTTGCGCGATCCCTACAAGAAGTTTTAAGAACAAATTTGGAGGTATTTTTGAGAAAATGTCTTTTATGCATTTCTGAAAATGCACAATTTTGAGCTCAGTTTCACTGAAAGCTTTTGAATTTTCGACAAACTTGTTTTTAAATTTGAAGCCATTTTAATCACAAATAAAATAATGTATAAAAACGCCCGTAATGTGAATATTACGCATATATCCGCACAAACTTTAACAAAACAGGTGGTGCTACAGAATGGCATGGACTTTCTCGTACTAGATAGTTTCCTAATTTTTTTGATCAGATATAGATTTTGGCCACGCCCCATCCTCTTGCCAACTGCAATCTATCGCCGCCCAATCATCCTTTTTTCACATTTGCTCAATTTTTCGGTTTCTTAGTAGCGGAAATGAAAATTATTTTACGAATATAATAAAAGAGTCAAACCTCGTCCTGAATGTACTTTTTGTTGAACAATTCGAAGTCGTTTTTACGAAAATTTAAGCGTATTTGTAAATGCGAAATTTGAAGCTTTATTTCACAGAAAACTATTGAGTTTTCGAAAAAAATCATTGGAAATTATTTGAAACGTATAGGGCCGAATTCACAGTCGACACTTAAGGAATAAGAGAATCCTTAGGTGATAAGTGCTTTCTCAAAATAAGTGTTCACTTATAGGCGCTTGTATTTCATAGACGTTCCTTGCGACAGCGGAATGAGTGTTCCCTTAAGCGAAAGGGAAATGTGGCAACATGGCATTGGCGGCAGTTGTTTCGAAGTTCTTGGTAACCGAGTTTACACACACACACACACACACACCTTTTTGTGCAAAGAGCGTCCAATTTGACAGGGGGCGGACACTCCAACGTTGAGTTGACGCGCGCAGCAAAATTAAAAATTTTGGAAACATACTTGAAAGGATGAAGCTGCATAAAATCTTAATGCAACGAGAACTTTTAATAAAGGTGAAATCGGCAGTCTTCTTTTCGTCATTGGGACTTTCTCGATCATCGGCACAAGTAAATCCGCTACTGTGGTTTTATTAAAACGAAACCGCTTTCGGAACTGTTCATCATTATACATTTCCAATGGATTGCTCCCATCTCTAATATATCTTTTTTGTATTTCGCAGGATGTGTTGAGTATAAAACTCAAAATATTCGGCGAAGTCGTTATTCATAACACGCTTCACAAATGGATCATTTTAATTGACTACTAATAACACAAATTTTTAACTAAAACACCAACAAAACGAATTCATCAATAGGTGAACGCCACGTAAAAATATAACCTAAACTGGTAACGACTGACGAGACGAAACAACCATAAGGGCCACTTAAGGGTGCAAGCTGCCTCGCTTATACGAATAAGTGCGCACTTAAGACTTCACTCAAGGGCTGTTTATGAATATGAATCGTTCACTTAAGGGAACACTCAGTTTAAGTGTCGACTATGAATTCGGCCCTTATACTCACAAATACAATAATGTATATAAACCTTAGTTTGTATACACACCCATCAACCATACCCTACCTACAGTTTAAAAAAAATTCGTAGCAGTTTTCGAGAAAATATTGTTTTTGTTATTTTTTAATATTGCACATTTTGCACGCAATGTTGCTCAAAAACGTCTAAAATTTTAAAAAATATGTATATGACCTTAATGAAAGAACTAACTACGGAGAAAAAAGTATACTAGAAGGGAAAATCTCTATCTTCAATTTTGTTGTTGTAGTTGAAAACTCTAAATATGGTATCGAAATGAGCTCAAAATTGCGCATTTTCAGAAACGCTCAAACGCCACCAGCTCCAAATTTTTCCTTTATTTTGTTTGTAAGGATAATGCTAAATGCACAACTAACATACTATCAGTGTCATTTAGATATATTCTTTGGTTTTTTTAAATTACACCAATGAATTTTTTAAATGTCTCAAGTATTTAATATTTATAATTCGGAATTTATTTATACATTATTGCATCTTTGAGTAGAAACGCTTCAAATGATATCCAGTGAAGTTTCTCGAAAACTAAATATTTTTAAGGTTATTACGCAGATTTAAAAGTTTATAACAGAATTAGGTGTTATTGACAAGTTGAATAAAAAATATCTGAATCCATTTAAAGCACATTTTGTTTTAGAACGAACTAATGGCCACTTTTTGCCCATGTATGGTAAAGGTAGGGTTAACTAAAAATCCATAATTTTACTTTCTCGTATACGTACGGAGTAATATACGAAGTAATATACGTAGTATAGAGAAAGTTATGCAATGCTGTGCGAAAAAACGGGGAATTTCCGATAGAAAAAAAACTCATTCCCGGACCTTGAAAATAAGAAAGAGGATAAATTCAGTTGCTAAATTAAGAGAAAAGCTTCTCTAACACGTGGTATAGCCAAAATCCTTTTTCTGGGTCCTTGATGCCGAAAAATCAATTGAAAGCAAAACGTTGGTCTTTCCGTCCGTCCGCCTGTCTGTCTTTCTTTCCGTCTTTCTTTCTGTCTGTCTGTCCGTCTGTGCGTCTGTCTGTGCGTCTGTCTGTGCGTCTGTCTGTGCGTCTGTCTGTGCGTCTGTCTGTGCGTCTGTCTGTGCGTCTGTCTGTGCGTCTGTCTGTGCGTCTGTCTGTGCGTGTGTCTGTCCGGCTGTCTGTGCGTCTGTCTCTGCGTCTGTATGTGCGTCTGTCTGTGCGTCTGTCTGTGCGTCAGTCTGTGCGTCTGTCTGTGCGTGTGTCTGTCCGGCTGTCTGTCCGGCTGTCTGTGCGTCTGTCTGTGCGTCTGTCTGTGCGTCAGTCTGTGCGTCTGTCTGTGCGTGTGTCTGTCCGGCTGTCTGTGCGTCTGTCTGTCCGTCTGTCTGTGCGTCTGTCTGTCCGTCTGCTTGTGCGTCTGTCTGTCCGTCTGTCTGTCCGTCTGTTTGTCCGTCTGTCTGTCCGTCTGTTTGTCCGTCTGTCTGTCCGTCTGTCTGTCCGTCTGTCTGTTCGGCAGCCTGTTCTTCAGTCTGTTCGTCAGTCTGTTCGTCAGTCTGTTCGTCAGTCTGTTCGTCTGTCTGTGCGTCTGTCTGTGCGTCTGTCTGTGCGTCTGTCTGTGCGTCTGTCTGTGCGTCTGTCTGTGCGTCTGTCTGTGCGTCTGTCTGTGCGTCTGTCTGTCCCGTCCGTCCGTCTGTCCTGTCTGTCTGTCTGTCTGTCTGTCTGTCTGTCTGTCTGTCTGTCTGTCTGTCTGTCTGTCTGTCTGTCTGTCTGTCTGTCTGTCTATCTGTGAACACTACTAGCACCTAAAACATTCGTACGATATTTTCCAAATTGAAAAATCCCTTGTTTGAGTTGTCCCAGTATTGTAGCCAAGGGCGAAACGCACGCACGCAAGGGCGCTGTGGGCACTCACCAGTTGTTGGAGTTGCTGTCGGCGCGGGAGGCGCCGTCGTGAACGCGGGCGTCGGGGGATGTACTCGCCAAGTTATCACAGCTCGAGTGCACCACCAGGCGCAGCACGGGGGCCTCGGCGCCGTTGAACGCCTCGTCCTCTCGGTCAACGGCTCTCATCCGCGCGGCACCCGTCTGCCGGTTCACGGTGAAGTACTCTGCGAAGCGATCCATTAATTGAACGATTGAGTAGTGATCCTTGGTGCGTCAACCGATAAGGTAATTAGTCCCGTAAGTGTGGTGCATGTTTATAGCGTTTCGTGGGGGTGATCCTTCCCCGCTGGATGGCGAGATCTGGCGCCGTCGGCTTACGAGTTTTCCCCAACCAGGTGCCTCCCACCAGCGGGGCACCGCCCCACCTGGGACAAGCTCTAAGCTCGCGAACGGTCTCCCGGCATGTGTGATAATGTAGTGAATTTTAGTGTACGTGTTTAAGGGGTGAGGGTAGGACAAGGAAGAGGCAGGAGAGATCGCGCACGGTGCGGGGCCCGTTTGCTAGGTTTCTACTCCGGCATTCGCGTGGTATTGATCGGAGAAATCATGGAAAACTACCCTTTTGGAGCAACCGTTCGGTAGAATTTTTCTCAGCAGTGACTGAATTTGACATTGCTATATAGCTAGTGTCGAAAATCCTGCCACCGTCGGGACTCGAACCTAGAATCTCCCGGCCAGCGGCACTGCATTTACATCAGATGATAACCTGAGCCACCTCTCAGAGTCGAAACATCGGTACTTCGATAGATCAACAAAAGTTTCTCGATGATTTCAAGTAAACATTTTGAGGTAAAGTGTCCTGGTTCTAATGTGATAAATAGCACGTCAATATTCGTTTAAAGTATTTTTTGCCCTCAATTTGACTGTTATCTTAATTTTCTAATGAATGTTCTATGTAGTGAAATTGCAAATTGCAGTTTAACTATATTCCTACGTACAAAATAATCATTTAGGGTAAGAACCCTGTAGAAAGGTTGCGAATAACAAACGGTTTGGGAACGCCTGGGGATCGAAGACAGTGATAGTTATCAATGGTTGTTGATTGCGAGGAATCCACAATTAAAATAGTTAGTGGAAATTTTATTTATATCATGATAATTTTTGTGAAAAAATAGATGTTTCTGGACTAATATATCGATCGGAAGAAAACATCGAAACCAAAACAAAAGTGCAAGGTCATTAGCGACCACACCAATTACGATATCCAATTTTTTTCATAACTTTCCAAATTTTCCTAAAAATGGCTCCACCATTTTTTATTAAATTTTGTTGTTGGATGGTGTGAAGGAGGTTTAATTGATTGATTGATTTTTTCGTGTTTCCGGGCGCGTCAACTGCTTCGGTCATTAGTCCCGTTAGTGAAGTGCATGTTTGTTCTCGGGCGATGGCTGTAATGTTTCCTCGCTGGATGGCGAGATCCGGCGCCGACCTACCGTCGGCTAGTGGGGTTTCCCCCTAACCAGGGCTCTTCCACCAGCGGGTCACCACCCCAGCCGGGACAGGCTCTAAGCTCCCGACCGGTCTCCCGGAATATGTGGTAGTGTAGTGCATGTTAGTGTAAGTGTGTGTGTAAGGGGAGAGGATAGGACAAGGAAGAGGAAGGTCAGGTCGCGCGCGGTCCGTGGCTTGTTTGGTAGGGTACTGCTCCGGCATTCGCCTGGTGTTGATCGGAGAAACCACGCACAACTACCAATCAGAGCAGCCGGCCGCTAGAATTCTCCTCCAGACAGCGACTGAATTCGACCGAAGTGAAAAGCTCGTGTTGAAAATCCTGCCGTCGACAGGACTCGAACCTAGGACCGCCCAGTCAGAAGCGCTGCAGTGACATCAGTTGATGAACTGAGCTACCGCTCCCGGTAAGGAGGTTTAAGGGGATGGTGCAGGACTCTTCTTACAATAAAACATTAGAGGTAGATATTTTTTCTCTTAATGAAATTTGTTACTTAAACATCGTTTACGAAATAAGGTCATGCACATTTTTTGAAAATTTGAGTCCTTTTTATGTAATTTTGAGTGAAAATACGCCAGAGAAAGTACGTGCTGTTTTAGGGCAGTCCATAAATTACGTCACACAATTTGTCGAGTTTTCGACTCCCCTTACCCCCTTGGTGAGATGTGGGACTTGACTCAACTCCCTCTCTCTTCTAATCTCATGTGAGGTTTTTTAAAATGCGTATTTTCAATGTAAATACGTTAATTTGTGATTAATTGCATTGGGATTTATTTTAAAAAAACATAATTTGCTTAATTTTATTTAAGACTAAATTTTATCAAAAGTTCGGTTCTTTTTACCAAACTCTCGGTAATTTTTTCTGTAAAAGTTCTGTAAAATTACATGTTATGAGATTTATCTCATTAATGATAAAAATTTTGGTAATTTTTGCTAGATTCTTTTCTCAGGATACTATATTATTTATTGTAGCATTCACATTACCGCGATGAGAATGATTGTGCAAGATTTATTCATATTTTAATATAGAAATGTGTTTTACTTAACTTGTCTCAGTTTTCTCGCAATTTACCACTGTTTTTAGCGAAAGAAAGTGATATTTGACGAGGCCTCCCCTCTCCCCCACGTAAGATTAGGTGAGATTCGCTTGACCCCCCCCCTAAAAGGTCTCGTGTAACTTGTGGATGGCCCTTTAGCACCACTAGTTCTTTTTGCCATCCCTAACCCAGTGGAGCATTCTGCCCCCCACCACTCGCTCAGCTCACGCGCATAAATGTCCTCACCAGTGCAGTGTTAGGCGTGACAGCGGTGCCGTTGTCTCGAGTCATTTTAGGAGACATTTAATTGCGAAAATGTACTTACATATGCGCCAATGAAATTTACCTCGAACGAAAAACTTCTGCAAAAATTTCGTGAATACAATTTTGTACATTTCTAAGGGTTCTGATCTGACGTATACCAAACAAATTTTATTTAGTCCCATTCAGCGGAGATTACATCCTTGACCGAATTTAAAATATTATATTTAGTAATAATTCCGTGTTTTGTATGAGTATACTGTGGGATGCGAGGCATGAGAGCAGCCCCGTTTTCTCACGTAATTTTAGGAAACATGTAATTGTGAAAATGTATTCACATACACGCCAATGAAGTTCACCTCGTAGAGAATATTATGCAAACATTTGTGGAAAAATTTTGTAAATTTTGTTTGTAGGTATATTATCGTTACCTCCTGTCAACTGTTCAAACTACTACTTCTTGCATTTATTTTTGGTACTAATTGAAGTGCGCACCAGTAAATTGAGTTTCAGAGCCAGAAGTATCTGCTACCAGATGTCCCCCTAAGAGGTTTACTGTCGTGTGTTGTTCCGTTTTCCTCCGATTTCTGTACCGGGAGCGTTGGCTCAGTGTATCAACTGAAGTCACTGCAGCGCCTAGGACCGGGAGGTCCTAGGTTCCCGTCCCGACGTAGGCAGGATTTTCGACATTAGCTTTTCAGCTAGGTCGAATTCAATCGCTGTTTGGAGGGGAATTCTAGCGGCTGGCTGCTATGATTGGTAGTTTTCCATCGTTTCGCCGATCCGACACCAGGCGAATGCCGCAGCAGTACCCTAACAAACGGGCCACAGGCCGCGCGCGGTCTTTTCTTCCTTGTCTTTGTCCTATCCTCACCCGTTACACACACACACACAAACACACCCCCACACACACACACACACACACACACACACACACAAACACACCCACCCACACACACACACACACACACACTGACATGTACTACACTACCGTTGTTCCGACCGGGGACCGGTCGTGGACTTAGAACTTGTCCCGGCAGGGGCGGTGCCCGCGCTGGTAGGAGATACCTGGTTGAGGAAAACCCCGTTAACCGACGGTATGTCGACGCCGGATCTGGCGGAAGACCACCGCTATCTCCCGAGCAAAAAACATACACTTCACTTACGGCACTAATGACGATAGTAGTTGTCGCGCCCGGAATCACTAACAACCAATCAATCGAATTCCGCCTTCGGCAGATGCAAAGACCGTGCGGTGCGCGCGAGCGCGGGGCAGGAGGAGGCGCGTGTACCTTGTCCGGAGAGCGCTGTGAAGGTGCAGTCTTCGACGCGCATCGCTGCCAGCACTTCTTGTTCTTCTTCTTCTTTTATTCGCTTCGCGCTGACCGCGTTCGAGAAGCAAAACTCGTCGCTCTCCTCGTTGCACTTCGCGCCGGTTGGCCCCAACACCAGCAGCTGCGCACGTTTCAATGTCACATTCACAACGTGTACACAAATGATATATTTTTTGGTGCACAAAATGACTACATGTGCATACGTGTTTAAAAGTCAAGGAGACTTAAGTTGTTGATGGAGAGGCTAATTTTGAAAGCTGTGAAGTGTACTTTATTTGTGTTTTTTAAAACTCTGTAATTGACATATTTTTGAGAACCACTTGAAAACATTTTGGTTATTTTTCGTGGCATCGGCGGAATACAAATATTTCCTTAGCCTCATTACAAGTCTAAAATGGTTTACTAAAGTTAGAAACGTCCAAAATAATCGAAAAGTTTATCTGAAATTCGCCTTGACGTGTTTCTCTGTACGTAACAAAAATGAATCTCACCTGAACGGCGCTGCAAAAAGTCGGTCTCCATTAACAACTGTTTCCGGATTGCTAATTCAAAATACATAATAATATGCGAATGTAGTTGTTTCGTTCACCAAACTTACATTTTTTATAACAATTTTCAACCAACTTTCATTTTTTAAATAAAAAGATTTATTTAAAATAATTTTGTCTCGTAACACCTCGCTCATAACTTGCTCTCATAGGCGCATTCACAGACATTCCTTACTGGCACACGCCTTGCTAGCTCCGCTCCTTTCTTTCACTCATCCTTGACTTGTAATCACGACATGCTCGCAAGTAGATCTCTGCTCCGCGAGATATACGAAGGGCATAGTGGAAGGGCAAAGTGGATGGCCTACATTTCCTTCCATTCGAACCTTTCCCAGCCAACTAATTCTTCATTCAACAGTATTTGCGGAAATCCATTGAAAGAATTCTGTAATTATAACTCCTCAGCTCCAAATCAGAATTCAGAAAATATTCAAATTCTTTTAATTAAGACACCATAACACCGACGTAGCCAAGGTTTTTTCCTGTTGGCGATGAAACATGAACAAAAATATACATCACAGATTACGTACCTATATCAACTACATATTAACAATGAATTAATATATCTAAATTGATGAACTATACGTTAAGCTAGCTGACTAATGGAACAACATAAAATATTTAACACAAATAAATTAAATTTTTTACATGATAAACATTTGGTCTTAGCATTAAAATTGTAAAACATGTAAATGTAAATTGTGTTTACCTGTTCCAAAAAGTATGTCAGCAAAACTGTGACAAGTCGCTGTTTTTTTTAAATTTCTAATGTTTATATATGTTGTATTTTCTCCCATACATGTCTTAACTTTTCCTGGGAAGTAATGTTTTAAGGGCTTTGTCAGCTTCTTATAATATTTCATCCGGAATAAGTTAATTTGTTTTCCATGTGACACATTTCTTTATTCTGTAAGTCACTATAGTGATCATACGTACCCAGTACGTGGACCACTAAAACAGTCCTTTTTTAGGAGCAATACGACGTCATCAAATGTGTCTCGAATAGTAAAGTGTGCTTGAATGTCTCAAAATTTAAATTTTCTTAATTGGAAACGAAAAAATATTGAACGTAACACGTGAATAAAGGGAACATTGGTAGTAAAAAACTCGCTCCTATAGTCGCTCGTTTTCTTAAATTTCACTCATGCACTCAATTTCACTCAAATATCCCTCTTTATCCCCTCGCTTCGTTAATTACTGTAATATGAATAAATCCAATAAAATCATTTTGATCCAGTTTTTAAATAAATTAAATATTAATATTTCATGCAAGTTTTTGTCGTATTTTGTATTAAAGATGAAAATGTACTATTCCTGAACGGATACTGACAATGAAGGGAAATAAATAAATTTTCTAAGTATTGTAATAAATATTGAAGTTAGACAAAACGCAAATATTCTGATGAAAATGTCCGGATTTTTTCTAAGACTCGCTGTTTCCTTGCTACTGAACAATAGATGCAAATGCAATACATCGAATTTCGATTGTATTGGTCAGAATTTAAGTGTTTTTAATTAAGTACTACATCTTTTTTAGTATTGCACATACTTATTTGTGAAAAACAAGGTTTGGGTAAAATAATGACCACGCGTATTATTTTCCTAAGGAGGGCAAAGAAATGCCAACCGAAATTCCGCAAAAATAATGTACTATTAACATGTTTCTATCATCTGCAGCAGTGTCTTACACTCGTGTCCAAATGAGGCAGGCTGCTTCTCGTACCTCCAAGAAGGAAGCATGTGGTTCCACCATTTCCGTGTGAAGTGCTAGAAAATGTTTCGGCTGCATGAAACTCGTGACTTGTAGCTCTCAACTCCTCAGTAGGTCTCCTCAACTCCTAGGTTTCTTAAGTTAGGAAAGCGGAAAGAGTACTTAATCAAGTCAGCTCTGAGCTCTTCAATTTTACTTATTCACTCCGCGGTTGGGACAGGCCTCATATCAATTTTCTTCGATTGGAGGGTCATTGGTACTGGTCATTGGCTGATCCGAATCCAACCGGGGACTACTTGAATTAACTCGGGAGGCCTTTGTTGTCCTCTCCTCTGGCACTAACAACGCGGATACCGCGGAGAGCTATAGGAAACCGAGGGAACGTTCCCAACACTCCACCAGAGCTAAAATTGACGTCTCTCCCTCCCTCTTTAGGGATCAAGCTCTTGATTTATTAACTGATGTTTCTGTGCACGGAATCTGTGATGTTTCTGTGCCATTGCTGCGTAAGTTCCATTAATGTATTGAATGTTTTATGCAGGGATGTGGCGGAGCTCTTTTCTCTGGATGGTGAGATTTACCGGCGACCTATGCGTTAGCTTGTGGGGTTTATTCGCCACATTTTTGCCGCCAACTGGGACACGCTCTAAGCTCCGGCTGGTCTCCCAACATGAGTGGTAGTTTAGCGCATACAGCCTTGAGTGTGTGTAAGTAAAGAATGAGGATAAGACAAGGAAGATGAAGGAAATATCGCGCGCGCTTCGTGGCCTATTTTATAAGGTACTGCTCCGGCATTTGCCTGGTGTTGATTGGACAAACCATTGGAAACGACTGATCGCAGCAGCCTCCCGCTAGAATTATCCTCCAGAAGACAACAGCAGAATTTGACGTATTGGACTGAGAGGGGGGGCTCAGGGCGTCAACTGATGTCATTGCAGTCCCTCTGACCGAGGTGTTCCAGGTTCGAGTCCTGATGATGGCGGGATTTTCGACGCTATCTTGTCAGTTAGGTCGAATTCAGTCGCTGTCTAGAGGAGAATTCTAGTGGCAAGCGGCTCTGTTCGGTAGTTTTCCGTGGTTTCTCCGATGAACCCCTGGCGAATGCCGGAGCAGTACCATAACAAACGGGCTACGGACCAATCGCAATATATCCTTCCTCTTCCGTGTCCGGTCTTCACTCCTTATTTCACACACTAACACTAACACGCACTACACTACCATAAATGTCTGGAGATCGGTATAGAGCTTTTCCCGGCTGAGGCTGAACCTCACTGGTGGGAGATGCCTGACTCGGGAAACCGGTCAGCGTTGCATCTCGTCATCCAGCGAGCGAAGATTATCGCCGTCTCCCGATGGAAAAAATCATGCAGTACACTTACCGGTCTCACAGTCCGGACTCACTAACAACCAATCAATCCACGTAGCGGTAGTGTTAAACGCGACCTTTGCAGGAGCGGTCCCTCACCTGCGCTTGGGCCGGGTTTGCGCCGTTGGCCCTGGCGACGATGTGGTAGAGGTAGGTGCCTGCAGGGGGCGGCGCCACGTTGAGCGTCACGGCGCCGGTGTTCGCGTTCACAGCCAACAGCCCCAGCGGCGACGTCTCGAAATCTGCCACTGCACACCCACGCGCGCGTTTGTATAGAACGGTTTTCCTAAGGAGGAGCCAAAGTGACAGCTAGTGCTGGCAACATAACTGAAGGTTGTCTGGTCGTTGTACCCTCACGCTCATTAGACTCTCTTGCTGCATTCGTTCGTTTGCAGTTGGCTAACTTCTAAATGCCTTCGAGGCTTCCTTTTGTGATGTCTTCGTCCGACAAAAATGTAGTGCGCCGCGAGAAATAATTGAAATTAGGAAGCGCAGTGTTATGTGCTCTTCTGTAAAAAATATTTTTTTTCTGTAAACATTACAATAAATTTACTTTTTGTGTGATAAATGTTATGTGTATTTTAAAACCGAGACTTGAATGCGAGATTCGAACCGGTGCATGCGTTTCCGGCTTAAATCATTTTTCTTTCTACATTCATTCGTGGCATTTTCTTTTACTGATTATTGGAGAGCAAGTTAAGAGATTTTTCACGTACGTAATTAAATTTAAATATTTCCCGAACTCGCGTACGTGCATATACCTTAGCGAAACTCTTAGACTTCATAGGGATGTTTTCACATGAGCCATTAGCACTTTACGAAGGGGCGTGGCTGAACAGCTACGGCGGAGGGATACTTCTCTGAATTACATGTGATGCTCACTTGTTATGCGAACTGCCACTTTGGCTCATCCTGAGAAAAATCCTTCTCTACACGTCACCAGCCGGCTAGAGTCCCACATTCTGCCTATTCTCTCTTTGAACATCCCGTTTATTACTTTCTCGTATACGTACGTACATACGGAGTAATATACGTAGTATGGATAAAGATATGTAATGCCGCGCGAAAAAACGGCGGACTTTCGGCACAAAAAAAATCATTGCCGGGCCCTGACCACGAACAAAATGGGTAAATCCAGTTGCTAATTTAAGAAACAAAATCCTCTAGCACGTAGTGTAGCCAGAGTTCCCGTTTTGTGGGTTCTTGATGCTGAAAAACCAATTGAAAGCAAAACGTCCGTCCGTCCGTTTGTTTGTCTGTCTGGGGTACGTGAACAACACTAGCGCCTGAACTATGAGAACGACTTTTTCCAAACTGAATAAACCCTTGTCAATCTGGCCTGAGTCAAAGCTCTGAGATTTTGGTAAACATTCATTTAATTTTGGGGGACTTTACATGAAGTCCTTGGGACATTTTAAAAATTTTCTCAAAAACGGCTCCAACTGAGTAAGAGTAGAGTAAAAACACTTATAAAGGTGACATAGGTCCGATTTTCACAGTGAACTCTGAATTTTCGAAATTTGCAAATGTTTGAATTATTTCCGGCGTCTTCCCGCAACTACAAAATTAAAGTTAGAGATTATTCCTTCAAAAGAAATTTGTTGTTCATAATCAGTTCTTGTATTAAGGCCATGTACATATTTTTGAAAATTATAGAAATTTTCGTGGAATATTGCGTGCATTATTTGCAATTTTAATAAAACACAAATTGAAGCTTTTCTCAAAATCGGCTTTAAATGTTTTCCTTACATTTTTGGAAGGGGTAGTGCTACATGGACTCTATATGATGACATAAACGCCACATTTTCTATTCTTTAGTTTTTTTCAAGAATTACAAAAATGTGGTTTTTTACTCGTCTCTCCTGTCGTTAATATTTACATTATCGACAATTCGTTCATATTATGGTATTTATGAGTACATATTCTTTAAATAATGTCATAAAATTTCTGGAAAACTTAACAGTTTTCTGTGAAAATTACTACGCGTATTTAATGGTACTAAAATGATTTCCTGAATCTGTGGAAAACGATTCGTCTCTAGAAACGTTTCACGTTTTTGCAAGTGATGTTCCGCGACAATATTATAAAATCTTGCAAAACAGCTTCTACGAGTATACACTCAAATAATAGAATGATAATAGAACAGAAGAGGAATTATTCCTTATGTTGAGAGGGACATCTTGGAGTGCTTTTTTTCACCGCCAAGAATGATTTATGTATATTTTCTAAGAGACATTTTCATATTCAGAGTACTGTTGCGGCCCACTGATTTTCTCTTCGTTATAAAGCGGAATGATTTTTTAGGTTAATAACTATTTTATTTACGATTTGTTTTTATCAGCTATATATGTTCCGTCTTTGTCCAAGTTCAGAATCCATTCTCAAAAGATTGAACCACAATATGTTACAAGAAGTATACTTGAACCCGAGAGATATTTTTTATTTTAAATTGGTTATTTAAGGTCGGATCAATATCTAGGTCATTAGCGACCACTATTGGTGTTAACGGTACGGTAACTATGAAGATGAAACTATATGAGGATGATAAGGGGTGAAAGGGCGAACACAAATACAACCATGCCCGAGGCGGGACTCGAACCCGCGACCCTTCGGTCCAAAATCACTACGACACTACTGCCTTAGCGATCTCGGCCACCGGGTCGACAATACTCTCATTGTAACCCCATGGAGAAGCCATTTGTCGCCGAAGAGCGGGAACTGGCTACTTATCTGCCAGTAACCCCCTCTCTATTTCCCTTTCCTGGAAAATTTCTTGGGAGAAAATCGTGCGTTTGATTTAATTTCATTTATTTATTAACGACAGTAAACTAGTGGAGCTAAAACAACAGAAAATCTCTCCCATTATTGATAACATTTGCAATTATTTAAAATTCAATGTTCAACGAAACACGAATCTGCGCCATTGTATATAAGGTCTATTCAAGAAAAAAATAAAGAGAAACTTTTATGCTTTTTTAATTCCTATATTTCACACAAAATAATGAAAAAAGCCTCATATTTTCGAAAAATTGTAGATATCCATATTTCAAGTTCTAAGTTAGAAGAACAGATTTCATTGAAGAAAATATGTTTTGAATATTGTAGTTGAAGGAAGGCGCCGAAAAAAATCTTTGCCATTTTCGAAAACTCAAATAATTCAATGAAAATCTGACCTGACCTATTTTTAAAAGCGTACTTTGCCTTTTTTGAAAAAAATAAGCAAATATTTTGAGAAATTGTTGACAAAATTGGTTTAGGGACGTTTTCTCGCAAACCAATTTTTCGGTATGGCGGATTCTCAAATCTTGGGCTCTGACTGAAGGAAATTACGGACAGCGTAATAAAGATATTTACTGGATGCAGGAGCAATAATTGTCCATTTTATTTGTCAGGGCCCCATATTACAAGTTTTTCTCTCCAAAAATTGTCAATTTCCGCTAAATCTTACACTTCTGTATATAGTACGTAAGCTATGGGGAGAAAGTAAAACTATACGGTGGACGAGGAGAAATATAATCGTCGAACGTTTTCTTGAGTTTCAGAATCTTTTTGCTGTTGATATATATAAACATAGTTGATGAATAAAAAGTACTAACAAAGTGAGGTTAGCAAGATTTGAAAACTAGACATTCCCTCTACACCTACCTCAACTAACAAAAGCAGAACTCAAGAAAGCGTGCAAATAGTGGAGTTACATTTATAGATGGGCCCATCGCAGTATTTGCCCAATGGATCAAGTAAACCGTAGGACAAGTGGGAGGCAGTCGAGTAGCAGTGCCACGGAGCCATTCTCTCAGCCTCTTTCTCTCCATTGGCTGAGCCTCTTTTCGTAGAAGACAATAAGAGAAAGCATTGCATTACCTATTTTCTTCTATCTACACCATCTGGTGTCAGTGAACGACCCTGCCTCGAATGAGATATAGCTCCTGGTCGATCCACTTGTGTTAGTTAGCCTCTGACTCATCCACTATCACGACGATGTGGCACGGGAGTCTTTTCTGGTACATACTTCTGGCATCACTGTAGATCGTGAACCCATCGATTCTTGAATCTGTTTAAACGTTAGGAAGGTGGATAGTCACAAGATGGCTCTGACCGCTGTAGATCGGAGGCACTCTATCATTTTAACCGGAAACGAATTGAGATTGTGGCAAGGATTCGGGTCCAGGTTGCTACAATGAAACCCAGGACACGCATACCTTATGCCTCATTCACAATGCAAACTTAAACGTAACGTAAGCCGTAAACTTATGCAGTAAACTTTTCACGTAGAAACGATCATTCACAATAGCAAACGTAAGCTGGAACGTAGGTTTTGCCTGAACCAATCAGAATTCAACATATTGATCGATTCGTTTCTAGCATTTTTTCGACTTTCCTATCGATTTCGCCTTTTGCATCTGCATTATCGGTCACAATTTTGTTTGCCATTTCGAACCAACACTTCGCAACTCGTACCAAAACTCCACAAACTTCTCTGCTCTTCCTTTCGACTATACACACCAATACACACGCATAAAAAAAAATCTATCTGGAGTCGACCTTCCTTCTCGCGGATTTCGTTGTGCATTTGTTTTTTTCATGCTGTTCTCTGATTGGTCTTCGGTAGAATTTCGACGTAAACTTAAACGTAGAAGCTTGGAGCTTGCGAGCTCTTAAGTTTACGTCTTACGTCTACGTTTACGTCAAGGCATTGTGAATGATCTCGCTATATAACCCATTTCTAGGTTTTGCGGCTACGTTACGGTTACGTTTAAGTTTGCATTGTGAATGAGGCCTTACTCAGGATTCGAACACAGAGCTTTGCTGGAATGCGGACTTTGGCGCACCTGACTCAAACCCCTGCGTCACGAGGCCTGCCTTATCTCCGTCGCGCGTGGCCTTATCCTGCGCCCATCGCTGATAAGGCGACGTCGTTCCCGACCATTTGCCCGCCGTTTGCGCGTCGCAGACGATGCAACAGTACAGCCCGCAAAGCGAAGCGTCGCAAGGCGATGAGCCGAGAACTATCTCCCAATTGAATCGTTTATTTCAGAAACCTGTCAAACGCCAAAATTTAAAATGCGCTCTAGCGGTGGAATATTGTTCCATGAGGATTGTCACATCACTTATTCCATATTTACCTGAAAAATACGCATGTATTAACTGCTTTAATATTAAAAAATATTTTTAAGTCTGAAAAATTGGGACACTTTTTCTCACTTTTCTCGACATGAGAAATTTGGCGTTTGACGGGTTTCTGAAATAAACGATTCAATTTACCTACTTACGCCTTGATTTCATTAACTGCAGCCGTGCACAGTGTTGTCTTCCGTGCTCAGCTGGATAAAGTTGATCTTAAAGTACATTTCCCTGAATTCTATGCTGCTGAGGAAGTGCTTTAGTAGTTGAGATGACACATTGTCTTCTACTGAAGATAGTTAAATGGCAGGCTGGCATTCTCAATATTACAATCGAAGATTTTTTATATTCTTTACTTTCGTGAAGTACGGGTATTCTTCTAAATTTACCTTAAATACCCATTCTATAAATAAAAGATCTAAATATCTTTTTAAATGAGCATATTTCAATCTTCTTCGTGTGAGAGAAAAACACTTAAACTTGGCGAGAAGTTGCGCTTGCCTACCGTAAGGTGTCATTTGTAAATGATCCCATTTGAAACTGTTACATCAAGAATGTCATGTAGAATCAAAATATTTAAAATGAGAATGTTACATATTCGAAAACCTTTCGAAACTAGATATCTTCACCATCCGTTACGATTTACTTTCTACAAGCTTTTCGCTAATTCGCTTGTAGGTGGCAAAAATGATGTTTCTTCTATAAAATCGAGTCAGTAGTTCGGTACTATGAAAGGTTCACATTATTTGTACTAAATAATTATTACAAAAAAATTGTTCCTATGCATTTTTTATGATGCCTATTAAAAAGTATGGATATATTATAAGAATTCGCTAGTGAAATTTGATTGGAGCTGTACTTCTCCAGTCGAAATTAAGTTCTATTAAAAATTTCTATTCTTACATGAAATTATTCTCTGACTTAATGTTGATTCAGTACAATAGTTGGAATAAGTTTTTCTTTCACTTTTGTAAAACGAAGAATTACTACTTGTATTTATTTACCGTTCGTCTTAGCAACTATAGTTTTGTTAATGACTTTTGAGATACGTATTACAATAATTTTTTAAGTTAATAAAAACATTGTAAAGCCTGAAAGACCTTATTTTTCATCTAATAAATAGATCAATTGCGTCTTTAGCCCTCTTCCTCAACAGAAAGATCCGGAGAAGGAGAGTATCACATACTTACATTGCATACTCTCCCTCTGTGCTTGAAGGTCGCAGAGGAGCGATTGCGAGGAGGAGGGGTAGAGACGAGTGGAATGAAAGAGAGGGGAATGCGTGGGGGAGCGCAGAGAGGGAAAGGCGAAGGGGAGAGGGGAAAGGTAATGATGAGAGGCGAAGGGAAAGGGTGACTGGAGGGGAGAGAAAGAGGGTTGAGGTGGAGGGGTGACGGTATTGGGTGAGAGGGGGACCGTGAAGGAGAGGTGATGGAAAAGGTTGATAGGGGGAAGGTGAAGGGAAAGGATGAGAGGAGAGGAGGGAAAGGAAGGGGTGAAGGAAAGAGCGAGAGTGTTGAGGGGCGAGGGGAATGGGTGAGAGTGGAAAGCGGGAGGGAGAGGTGAGAGGTAGGGGAAAAGGAATAGGGTGAGAGGGGAGGAGCAAAACGAAGAGGCGAAGGGAAATGGTGATGAGAGAAAGTGTTGAGAGGCGAGAGGAATGAGTGAGAGGGGAAAGCAGGAGGGAGATGTGAGTGGTAGGGGCGAAGGAATAGGGTGAGAAGAGATGAGCAAAAGGAAGGGCGAAGGGAAAGGGTGATGAGAGAAAGTGTGAAGGGAGAGAGGAATGGGTGCGAGGGGAAAGCGGGAGAGAGAGGTGAATGGGAGGGGCGAAGAAAGAGGGAGAAAGGAGAGGAGCGAAAGGGAGGCGAGGGGAATGGGTTCGTAAGGGAGCGAAAGGGGGTGAGGTGGAAGGGTGACGTGATTGAGAGAGAAGAGGAACGTGAGGGAGAGACCAAGGGAAAGGGTGAGAGTAGTGGAGCGAATGGGGGTGAGGTGGGTGAGAGGGGGAGCGTGAAGGAAGGGTGGGAGAAGGGAGCGCAGGGAAGTGAAGTGCTTACCGTTTTCGAGGGAGTAGCGCACGCCGCTGACGCCGCCTGGGTTGGACAGCCGCGGCTGCACCACCAGCTCACCCTTCGGGTCGTCGCGGTTCAAATGCTTGGAGTAAGGTGCATCTTCGAAGCTCAGCGTCGGCAGCGACGGCTCCGGTGTTCCTGCACACGTGTCTTACCTCAGACCCCCCTCGCACAACCCACGCTCTTTTGGCAACACACGTGCTCTCGAGCATTCATCCAAGCGATAAAACTAATTTTTAATCAATGATTTTATTATATAATAAATTAATACATTTAAATTACTAATAATGTACACGTACATTCATTTGACAAAAACACTATCCGTTTTCTGGATCTACAAATGAAAAAATTATCAACATTCTTGCATCAACATTTGAAATGAATGACAATTAATTAATGATAATTAAAAATTCATTAATGACAAATCAAAGACAACAAATGACAAAGGGGCCGACTATGTAAAAATTACGGTTTTTCTCGGCGGTTCAATATGCATTTTTGTGCTCTTTTTTTGCGGCTTTGGAACCATTAATGACAAATCAAAGACAACAAATTATGTTTACAATATGCATTTTTGTGCTGCGGCTTTGGAGTTTTTTACAAAACTTTAGTATATGAATTTTGTAGGAAAGTTCATATATCATCAAGCAAAAAACTGAAAAAGTTCGCAATTTGTTTTGTAATTTTCTCCGTAAAGCTAACCTTTTTTGAGGTGGAAAATATAAAATTCAAATTCAGACACCCCCCAAATTACCTTAGAACCGTTGAAGAAAAAAAATTCGATTTTTCCCCAGGCGAGATACCAAGTATCTGGTTTACAAAATCTATTGCATTTTTTGCCAAAACAGCCGAAGAATCCTCAAAACATAGAAATATGTTTATGTTAATTAAACTAAGACTTAAAATAGTGAAGTAATTGTCAACTAGTTATCATAACCACAATTACAACCAATACTAAATGTATATTCTAGGTACATTAAATAATTCAGTCCCCTTTAAATGTGATTGAATTCCTTTTTCGACCATATTATATGTATTAATATATTCAATAGTCTATTTCCTATGAAATATAAACTTTAAAATGACGTATTTTTTTCTATTTTTATATCCCTTCTAAAATAAAAATTAGAAATCAAACTTCAAATTAGAGCTAGTAAATATTTAACCTCGAAAATTGTGGAAATTATTCCCATTCACAAAAATGTATACTCTTTCAAGTCATTAAAACAAAACGAGAGTTAGACTATTTGACATGTTCACGAGGACAAAACCAAGCAACATGACATTCATTGAGCGAACGCTAAAACATGACTCACCTCCTCCACAACACAAATGGAAAACTTTTTAATCGTTAGGCACAACTGACAGGGGATAACGGGCTACGTATAGGCAAATCTGGCCTCAGGGGATAAACATTTTTTATGTTGAAAATCGTTATTGAAGTGTAAAAAACAAGTATTTTGCCGGATTTAAATCAATTTACCCTGATTACATTGTACAAATAAAAACGAGTTTTTTTAGCTTCTTATAGATTTTTAATTTTTTAAATCACATTACGCCTACGAATATTGACTTAAATTATCTTCGCAATTTTCTGAAGATGATAAAAATGTTTTGAAGATTTTTGAAGCATTTATATCTGATTATTGGCCCTTACAATCAACAAAAACGCAAGGAAAAAATATAAAATATACTTTTTTCCTTGGTTTTTTACTATCTCTCTCTACGAATTCTTCGTGAGAAAGTTCGGCGAATAGAGCGGCGGAAAACGGCGAATATTTAAGAAAATCTCATATTCTAACGCAGATTATAAGAAATATCTTCTTGAACTGCGCCTTTTATGAATTTAGTTTAGGCGCCTGAAATGAGATATTTCAGTTTAAGAACCCAACGTCGACTCTAAAATATATTATTTAGTATTTTTGAGCATTAACATTGCTGTCTTCATTTACTTTCAGAATTGATTTGAAAGAAATTTAGATTCGATTCTGCATCTTCGTCCGTGTTGAACTCAAGCCGAAACCGTGCCGAACTCACACTCAATTCGCATCAAAGTGACAAATATGTTGCCAGTATTGCCTAATCATTGTTATGTAGGCGGATGAATCTTTTTGTGATGAAGCAAGAAATTTGAGTCACGATAGTGCTAGTATAGTCGCGAGTCGAACTAGTGCAAGTCAAAAATAATTTATTGTTACTGTTCGTGTGGAATATCACTCATTACATACACCATTTCATCTCATAATGAATACGTAAGTGTTGGTCCTTGAAAATCTGTATTAAGCCTAAGCACAAGTAGACAAACAACACTACACCACACCCCACGGCACAATCCGACACCACACGACATTGCACGTTATGACATGACACGCTGCCTTTCATGTCCATGAGTGCACACAGATGCCAGGGGAAGTAGGAAGAGGGAAAGGCCGTTTAGAGCCGTCCCTGGTTAAATTTTTTAAGTTAAATACAAGTATGTTTCTTCTCAAATTATACATCATTCAATGATTCTTTCAATGGATCTAAGTTAAAAGAATGGTGAGAATTTTCAGCGTTTGAGTTGACGTGCCCCAAATGTCAAACAAGAATCATTTACCGAAAAATGCTGTTGATAAAGGTTCTGATTCCTTTATTTTTTGTGTGATCTTTCTGTGAACTGTATTCCCATAGCTGCAGTAAGTAGAGAATTCGGCGTTAACATTGCCGTGCGGACATAAAATGGTCAATCCATTTTCACTGGGTACAAATTTGAATTACTAAACAGATAAATATATTTATTTATTTATTTATTTATTTTACGTCAAAAAAGTTAAAACTGCGTATGACGTGCTATGGGGAGAAGTGAATTCTGTGCACATTTTCAAAATACTGTGATCCCTACACTAAGTCATATACTGCATGCATTTTGAATTAAAAAACTCCCATGTAATAAAATATATTTTTAAGGATAAATAAACAATAAATTTTGGGCTCTTATCCATGATGTCCTTCGTCAAGGAATAATACTTCCTGCCGCAACAACATGGAAATGATAATTTGAATAACTATATTTTCCACTGAATTCTAGAAGACGTGCACAGATAACGAAGTTACATTTATGTCCAGAAGCAAAGCAAGGGGCCATCTCAGCATTTGCTCAATGGATCAGGGAAAGTGAACATAAAACCTGATCGAGATGGGGGTTATTGACCCGGAGGCTGCAGTACAATACTTGTTACAGGTTGTTTATACACATTTATACAGTCCAAATGGTAAATAATGCATTAAGTATGTTTTATATTACCAGGCCTTCCCATACCTTCACTTGGCACTCGGGTACTTCGAATCTTTGGGGCACTGTACTGGGCATTTGTTCAATGGGGTCGATGGTTACTCAATGGGGTCGATGGGCACTCGGCTGGACAATTCGAACATAGAGTAGACGGACAATCGTAGGCTGGACCATAGGAAAATGCACATTGCAATGAACTCACGTTAGAAGCACAGTCTGTTTCATTTATTTTCGTACCTTCACATGGAGGACACTCAGTAGGTGGGCAAACGCTAGGTGAGACTTCCGACGAGCAGCCTGAGGAATCAGTTGGACATTCTTCACACACCTCGCAGGTAGTAGGACATTCTGTGGATTCAATTGGAGGACATTCTGGACATTCTTCACACACCTCGCAGGTAGTAGGACATTCTGTGGAGTCAATTGGAGGACATTCTGTAGATGGGCAGTCGCAGTCTCCAGATGTGGCTTCCGTCGAGCAAACTGTGGAATCAGTCGGTGTACTAGTGGAACAGTCAATCGGAGGACATGCTGTGGATGAGCAGTCGCAGTCTCCAGATGTGGCTTCCGTCGAGCAAACTGAGCAATCAGTTGAACATTCTTCACACTCCTCACATGTAGTAGGGCATTCTGTTGTAGGGGTACTAGTAGAACATTCAGTTGGAGGACACTCTGTAGATGGACAATTAGTTGGGGAATCAGTAGATGGACAATCCTCGCAAGAAGCGCATTCCTCGCAAGAAGGGCATTCCTCCCTAGAAGGACATTCCTCCCTAGAAGGGCATTCCTCGCAAGAAGCACATTCCTCGCAAGAAGGGCATTCCTCCCTAGATGGACATTCCTCCCTAGAAGGGCATTCCTCGCAAGTAGCACATTCCTCGCAAGAAGCACATTCCTCGCAAGAAGCACATTCCTCGCAAGATGGGCATTCCTCCCTAGAAGGGCATTCCTCGCAAGAAGCACATTCCTCGCAGGAAGGGCATTCCTCGCAGGATGGGCATTCCTCGATGGGCGGACACACCTCGCACTCTGGACATTCAATAGAGGGACATTGAGTTAATGGATATTGTGTTGAACATTATGTTGTTAGAAAGTAATTGGATAATAAGGTATTTGGATGGTATTGGAAAGTAAAGTAAGAAAATAATTGAAAAGAAAATGATACATTTGAAGTGGGGTACGTGGTTGGGCATTCGGAGTAACAGCACTATAGTTTCATGACGTTTCCTCTCTTCTAGTCAATATTCAATGGACGGTCGAACTAAGACGAGTACTAGATAGAAAGGCATTCGATGAACGAGTACTCTGCCGAAGGATACAAGGCGGGTGGGCATTAGTATGGATAGGCCCTCGAATGTTTGGGCAGTAGGGTGGGTGGGCACTAGGATGGAAGGGCACTCACGTTGATATATACTCGGGTGGATGGACACTCGTGTGGATAGAAACTCGGGTGGATGGGCACTCGTAAATAAGCACTACAGGTGGATGGGCACTCGTGAATGAGTAATTAAGAAAGAAGCATCGCTTTGCATGGAACTCGTTCTTGAGGCTGGAACAGATATCGTGCGCTAGTTGATGTTCCTTTAGAAAAAACGTGCACACCGTTCGTCAAACGGACTGCCCTTCCGTTTCCCACTCCGGTGTACGACAATTGCGTTTAATGATCTAATGCAGTAAAGATAATGATACGGAAATGTGTCAACTTGAGGAAAATTAATTTCCAACAAATTGGATGACACTAATTCGTCTTTCGGATAATGAATATGCTAATGAGAACGTTGTAAACTTCGGTGATCATTAATTCCAGTGCTGGTGAGAAGTGAGATTAAACATTCGTGACGCTGCCATCATCTCAGAATTTTGAAATCATGGAAATAAAAGGCGATGTGTATTTGAATTTTGTGGAGCAAGTGGATGTATTAGAAAACTTTTATGAGTATTCTAATTTTAGAAAACAAGCTGGAAGCGCCCTTTGAGATTTTAATAGCGGCGGAAAATATTTTAGTGGTTATTTGTTGTATAAAATTTTTAATGCCTGTTCCATCTGAGGCGTAATGATCATGGCCATGGAAAAATATTTTTGAGACTTAGATGCTCTGGCATTTCATTAGATATTTACTAAACTTCCGAAGCGAGGAAGGGGACCTTCCTGTCATTTGGAGAGGAATATTTTCGGAGCTAGGTTATTGAGTAAAACGCTCCTAAAAGGATGAGGCATTAAGAAGCGATATTACTCTGTTCAAGTACTTGAGTTCATAAATTCACAGGAAAAAACATTTTCAATTTAAAAATTTCCTGAAAAACGTAAGACAACACATGCAAATATTTTAATAATTTTCTCTTATTATTATTTAACATATCTGAATGATCATTTAATAATAAAAATAATGACTGAAATGGAAATTCATTTTAATAAAAAATAGTAATTTGTTTTTTGAATAGAAAAAATAGGTGGTATGTGTGAGTTAGTTGTTTATTGAGGAGCGCTTTAGTGCGAGTCAGTAAATACTAACGAGCACATAATGACCTTTTTAGCCTCGTGTATTACACGAGGGTTTTTTCTTATCCGACCGCATTTGCAACATTTTCACATAATTCTTTTCTAGCAGAAGACCTAATGATAAATGGCATTACATTGATTGCGGCTTTCCCAAGAACTTCGAATAAAACCTTAATTTAGAATATTTTAAGAAATTGAAAAATATTCTTGTTAGTTATTTACTATTTAGACTGACACAGTTGATGAGAAGAAATTTATTATAATAAAATTATATTCTTCGCGTCAGGCAAACAAGTCAGTTTGCTTCTCAAGTCCAGCAATTAACTAGTAATTTATTACAAAATGCGAGGGGCAATTCTAAGTACAAATCTGAGATAGAATACTTCTATCAAAGATGTATGAGAGCAAAGATTAATGAAGCTATAATGTAATGATCTGAATGCAAATGCTGAAGGAACTATTTATTGATATGCAGGATGCAACCTAGAAAGACAAGTTTTTTAATGTGGGAATCATGAAATTTAATTACAGACATTGTAATCTAGATATGCAAATTTCCTAAGATCATAAGTAAGCATATTGTTCAGTTAATTAATAAATGTGTAAGTATTTGTGTGTTTTTCTTTATTTTCCTCCCTTTTTAAATAATATAATATTAGTGTGTGAATCATATTGTAGACTACGGCAGCACTCGTCTCTTGTTTGTGGTGAAATTAATAAACACTTTATTACTGGATTGTAAGTAGGAGAAAGTTCACCCATACCAGACACGTGAGGAAACAGTCTACAAATGTGGCCGGATAAGATAAATTACGTTAATTGTCTCACTTATTATAATGCTGCAAATACATTTTCGTCATAGAGATGCAGGTGTAACTATATATTTTATCTGCAAAATGAATGGGCGTCTTAAAATTATCATTCCTATCCTGATATAGTATTGATATCATGGTTTATAGACATCCTGTTATAGTATATAGTCATCTTGTTATAGTATTGATATCATAGTATTTTGATCATTCGGTAACTAATAATAATAATAATTAGGTCTGTTTCTGAACCTAATGCCCATTTTATCATGCAGGAGCTTACTGAGTACGGAAGTAACAGTGTATTCACTTTCTACCATTTGGAGAAAGATAACACAAAGGGACTAATAGAATCTATTCTGTATGTTCTTGTGCAACATTATTCTTCTACTAGATTATATTATTTTCATTGAATTTCGACGTTGTTTCCAAAGAGGCCGGCGGGAGTTATTGCGCGCTGTCAGCGGTGAATTGAAAAACCCAGGAGGCGCAGGGGAGGCAGATCACGGGTGTATCTCAGGGTTCATTGTGCCCCAACACTGCGTGCGCATCGCACTAAAGAAATTTTATGAAGAATAAAGTGCGGTACCTCCTCACAGGCGTAAGGTTCTTCACACTCATCGACGGAGTATTGTCTTACTTGAGTGCGGTGTATATTAGTATTAATATAATTCAACTTTGAACGTGGTGTCCTTAGAATAAACGTTACAAATTTCTAGGACATTTAATGGATAGGAAAAAATAACATTATGCCAAACGGAAGGTGAGAAATTTTATTGTAAGAAGTTGCACATGTAACTGTTGTCCCTGAACAACGTATTATAGGCAACGAATTACGCAGCGGTGTATGGCGGGTCACGTTCTACCGTTATCAAAGGGATTTCTTTTACCTGGCAAACATTGCGTATGAAAAGGTTGCGAAGATTCATCAGAGGTAATTTTGTAGCTCCGTGTAATAAAGTTTCTCACTTTATGTTAATTGGCAAAATTGATTATTTTCCTTCCCTAGAACAGGCCTGCCCAATTGACCCTAGAACCCTAGACCCTAGGGCGCGACGGCAAGCGCCTGGACTCTTAGCTGAGAGGAGAGTCATCACGAAGAGAAGGGGCGCTAGTGGCGAGCAGGAAAAAAAGAGTGCAGTAGAATGACCTTCAGAACGGTTTGTCTCACACCTAGTGCGTCGCGAACCCCTTGACAAGTTTCCACTGTGAGGAACCAGAAAATTGTGCTCACAAACGCGTTGGTATGTTAGTATATTTTTTTAAATTATACAAGTTTTAATATAAATTGGCTTGTTTAAAAAAACGTACAAATTTCAAATTGTAATATTTTTTGTCGTAAGAAAATTGTCTAGAGGGCTAAGAAAGTAAAAAGCGAAATAAAATAAAACGTTTGAACAATGATTTTGATCCTTACAATCCATTTCTAACTCACTCCACCACAGAAAGGGGGTTTCCATTTTTGATATATTGTTAATGTTTTATACTTAAAAGTTATAACCTTTGATAATATATTTTGCAAAATTTAAGCATAAACTAAAAGAAACAATTATGTCGAAAATTTTCGAAATTTCTTGCAGTGTAAATAAATTGTTTGAAATTTTTTTCCAATTGCATGTCCGTGTGCAATTGTTGAACCTTATCTGCAATTGTTATATTAATTTTACGTCATCTGCGAAAGAGTTTACAAGAAGCTCAATATCACTATCAATTGTCTTAAAAATCATGAAACCTATTACAATTCACGTAGCTTCTGTGCCATGCCCTCTGAACCCGATTCGTTTAATCGTCTCGCAGTCCTCTTCCAAAGCAATTTCCCCTTCCGTCTAATGACGTCCTTCGCTTCCCCAACACGATGCACGATGGGCGAATTTCCAGGCTCATGAGTAGGGAACGAATTTCCATGTAATTACATGTTTTTCAGGAACTAGATACCTGCATTAAATAATAATATTTTGAGTTTTCAAGACATTCTGAATGAATTGGAACTATTTTTATTTCACATATTTTTACATACTATTTTGGTATAATTGCATATTTTTACATACTTTACCTACTACTACATGTTTCGTTATATTTTAATATATTTATATGTCGAAACGGAATATTTCAGATGCGCGTTTGAATTATATGTTACGGAATCATCTTTCTTAATAATCAAATATATTGCTGCTGGGCTTCTATGATTACCATATCTTCGCCATAAGTGTCCCCCCCTCGCTTACTGCATACTCGCAGTCAAGAATGACAGAATTTCTTAGAACAAAAGTAATTTCAACTGCGATTTTGCTCATGTTTCAAACAGCACATTCCTTACTCGATCGAAAACTAACAAATATTTTTTACAGAAAATTGTCTTATGCGTTGTTCGATGGGGGGGGGTACCCCCTCCCCTGCGATCTATCACTGGCTACACGGTACTACTATTCACTGGAACTCTGGCTTCTCGTAAATATTGTAACATATACTATGAACGTATTTTGTATTTCGAATAAAATTCTTATGTGTGGTAAAATCTAGTGTAGAATTACTTTTATAGAGGTAGAACCTACTTTCATCCACTCCGAATGCTTGTTAAGAACTGATTAGCGACGTTCTATGCTCGGAAAATGCTAGTAGATAACAATTTTAAACACGAATGAATTTTTATTTTACATATTTCCTATTTTTTCTTACATATTTTGGAAAAAATAAGTACATATGTATGTACATATTTTGAATTTTTTATTACAATAAAATCCGTTCCCTACTCATGAGCAAAGAGCGGGCACGTGGCACCTCCGCGAGCCACTGAGTTGAGCGGTCTGTCCTGAAAGTTTGTAACATGTATTCTGAGATATCGTGTATAACTTGGTGCATGTTTTTAGTCATAAAAGCATTTATTTGATTCCTGAACCCTTCGTTCGGAACCACTTTTGCTTGGGTTTTACTGTTCATTTCTGCACGCTATGACACTCATGTGAGCAGTGACGTAGTAAGTGAAAATAAAAATAAAAAATAGACAGCTCCAACGGAAGAATTAAAAAAAGGGGTTTCTAGGTTCAAAATATTGTACATCATAGTTGGTTTGGTGACCACCAAAAAATATTCGGTTAATTTAACATGAATTATGCATTATTTAAGAAGACTACCACTAAATTAATAGAATATTACACTCCGAACTCTCAGAAGCCTATTTTTAGTCTTTATAACCCTTAAGTGTTTTCTGCCAAACTGTTAATTGTAATTAATGTGTGTATTTAGTTACAGACTGACAATGAGTACCATTCGTACTTTTGGATTTATATGTTTAATTTACTAAATATTTTAATTCTTCTATGTATTTCTCTCTGTAATTTTTTTTATTTTTATAATATTGTTCTAAACTTCTACGGAGCTCATTTGCTCATAAACGCATTTGCAGAAATAATTCATTATTATTATTATTATTATTATTATTATTATTATTATTATTATTATTATTATTATTATTATTATTATTATTATAACTAGAGCAGTAAGCAATCACCGCGTTTGGAGACGAAGGAGAAAAACGTCTACCGCAGTGGTTGAATTAATGTACATTGCGCCCATAAAGAGGCTACTCATGTGCGTTTCTTCAATGTGTGCTACTATAGCCCTGTATCGGTGGGATAGTGTCTTCAGCTTTTAAAACATATTTTCAATCCAAATGGAACTAGTGACCCTTAGCAGCAAAAGCTGTTTTTTTCTTCTATGACCAATGAATGATCAGTCCAGTTGTTTCTACGATATCCATCTTGACAGTAGCAGACGTCTCTCAATTTACTTAGCTGGACTACAATAATGGGCACAGTCGGAACTTGAATCTAGGACTTCTGTCTCTGCGAAGTATAATTTATTTTACACCCGTAGGTCGAGGGTGAGCGCAGAGCTTAAATTGAGAAAATAGCTAGACTTTACTCGGAGTTAAGATCTTCTAACAAACAAAACGTAGAACGAAGGGTTTTTACCTGCTCAGAAAATAAAAGTTGTTTCGAGAATATGTCCGTAATTCTCCTTTATTTCAAGACACAACGGGAAAATACCGAATAAGCCATAAGGCCACGAATTGCTTATATAGATGTATTTTTTCTATCATAACTTATTAAGATTGATTTGTTTGTGTCGTGAGATTAATAGATTTTCACTTTCCTCCAACTGTAAGTTTTTCTTTTGAAATTTTCCCGATAAAAATATCGTTAAGTAAAAAGCAAACAATATTGATAAAACAACATGAAAATAAATTTAGCAAGTACATTGAGAATAACTTTACTATTTTATACAAATTGTATTATAAGAAACAAAATATTATTATTTGTTTCTCTGACAGACATTTATGGAGAGCACCGCCCTCTCCTACAACCTACAGTGTTCCGCGAACTAGATCGACCTACAAAAGATAATTTAATATGTTTAGTAAGATGTATGAGAAGGAATTATTATCCTCGGACGTTTCAGTTGCAAACTCGCAACCCCGACGATTTTGCATCCGATGATAAAACAAATTGTTAAATACTGAATTTCTAATTTTTCCTTAGGTCTCAAGGAAATAACGAAATGAAAGAGACGATTTGCGGTCGCGTAGATACTAACGCTCTGCTACACTTTTATCCCATTGCCATAGTTATAAAAGGATGAGTCAGAAAAAATGCACCACAGTCTTCTCCTCTATTAGACGAACAAAGGTTTTTGTCATTTAGCTGAGAAACACTCTGTTTCTCCACAGTGATTTGTTGACGATTTCTCTTACATAATGTACAGAAGTTTGTTCTTAAAGTGAGTGGAAGCACTAAGAATATTCCTAAATATGTTCCAAGAAAAATGTGTTTTTAAGATAAAAACAGCGCAAAACGACAATTTGTGAATTGATAGAATGGGGTCATATTGTTACAACTGAGTATCGTGCGCGGTCCTGGGATCGCACCTGATTTGTGGCCGTCAGAACCTTACCCCGACAGCCGACTGCCAGAATTTCATTGCACTCGCTGTTCGCAAATGATGATTACGGTCTCTGGAGAATGCAGCAGCACTTCCAGCCTTGGAAATGTGCCTAAGGTTTAGTGGCCCATTGACAAACAGACACATGCCACACATCTGTTCATTTTGAGTTTTTTTCATGAATAAGTAGCTCATGACATCTTGCGTCAATTCCAATAACAATTTGAATATTAGCATGTGCTTATTCTTCAACAAAGAGTTTAAAAAATCCCGAGATTTGTATGTTACAAATTGCTTATGGGAAAAAAGCACATGCAACTAGCCACTAGAGATGTAAGGCAATGGTCATGCTTCTCTTGTGGCTAGAGTAGTTTTTCTGATAGGTTGGCAGAAAGCATTTAAACCAATGAGAATTTACTGTTCTGAATTTGCTTAAGTCCATATTTTCCAAAATGGCTGACATTGGTGTTGAGCTGAATGAGTCTTATAAATGTAATATTCACTTGGTAGTAAATGGCAAACACTGTCTACACAAAATATTCCCATGATCTAAATGAAAAACTTTCCAAATTAGGCGTGGCTGTTACTAAAAACGTAATGAATGTATTTTGCATGAGAAACGTGTTTGACAAGAAATGGAAACAACTAAATTCCATTTCTCGTCCAAAAACATTTTTTAGCTTCTTTTTTAATTATCTGCGCACTCTTTATTAACCCTTAACACCTTTCTTAATTCACTAGATGCGGGAAGGGTGGTAAATGGTTATTTTGACATGGCTATTGTATCAAATCTACAGCTCGTTTTTTGATACAAAATAGTTTCTATTATAAGGGAGTGATGACTTCTGGTAATTCAATTTTGTTAACAACGCTCGTCACTAACATTTGTTCGTAATTAAACTAATGTTAGTAAAGGTGTGGCGGTAGTTATTCTGGGATTCAAGAAAATGTGTGCTTATAATATCACCAATTTATACTTCTTTCTTTACTAATCTAACAAGTAATGGTATTATGGAGAAGATAACAATAAAAGTCAGAAGAAGGGATAAAGAAAATGTAATATAAGATATTATTATTTCTTTGATAAATATTAATGCTTTTAATCATGAAATCTGCATTAGAACTTTTATTTTAGCAGTTAATTTTAACTTAGATAACATTTTAATTTATGTACAGTGTGTTTCCTTATTTGGGAGCTACGCCACTCTTTCATTTGTATAAATTTCCTTTCTTTTTTATTAAAAACGTTTAATAAAAAACTATTTCACTTAATAATAGAATATCAAATTTATAATCCAATTCAAAATATAGTATAAGTTGTCATTATTCCACAAAACACGTGCTTTCAGAAATTCCTCTCCTATAAAAACGTTCTGTGGCATGTGTCTAAATTCCACCTGGCAGCTCGGTGACATTTAGACTGTGACAAAATTGAAAAAATATACAAAAACATCACACGTCAAAACCAAAATTCCTTTACACTCTAATATAAAGAAAAAAACGGTGGTGTATTTTTCACCAGAAATGACAGGCCTTATATAATTTATATAATATGTTGTGAAGAATTAAGGAATTAATTGTATTTGTGAGCCTTAGTGTATATCGTCATCGGATTATCAGGGTGTAACCTCGTTTCCGCTCACTGCTCGTGATATCTGTAGCTCACGGTCAGAAGTTTTATAAAAGTAGTTTTATGAAACACACGTAACGTTTATTAACGTTACACACGTTACACGTTAAACACGTTACACACGTACGAAACGCCAACTTTAGGGATTATGGTGTACTAACCTTGCTGTTTCCGTCTCTCGTCTCTAATTACAATTATAATACAAAGGGTGGATAACAATGCACAAGTGACGGTATTTCTGGATCTCATCTGGCAGCCAGCTTCTCTCGATTATCCACAGTCAACCAATTTCGTCATTTCTATGCTCAGGAACCTCACAACCTACGTTTAGGCCGCAAACAACAGAGTATTTAAAAATTGGCGCAGTTTGTTTGTCATTTGAGCTTCGGGGTTCACCCGCCAAATGTGTTTCTCTCGTCGTCTTTGCTGAATGCTGTTTGGCGCTTGCGTAAAATCATTTGATGAACATTGGACCAGCTGGATCTTATGCAGTTTTTTTTTTTGTACAACTCTGAATTTCACCGTGTGCAACCTAAATTGTATACTATTTAGTTTAATTAATCATTTGATAGTATTTTATGCAACTTGTTTATAATGTTAAAGCTTTATTTCATGAGTACATGGTTCGAAAGCCAGCGAAGGTAGGAGCGAGTTTTCAAATTTTCACGAGTGCAAGAAAGCAAGATTATAAATGAGTTGCATACATAATTGTTTGTATAACAGCATTACAAATTTATAAGAGAATTAAAGTTAATTTCTAGAAGGTACTTTATTGAGACGTCACGGGTATTTTTCATCTGTGCGCTAAACGGTAGTCGAGGGTTCGGTGGCATTTGGCCGAATGTGTGTTGACGCAATTATTCGTGCCGTAAACAACAAACATCAATGTCACTTTACGAACGATTTCTAATGGTGTTAAATGTTGTTTATAATGCTGGAATACAAAATAAGGGTGAGGGGCAACATACGCATGCGCAAAGGGCTTGGGGCAGCCGCAGCAGGAGAGGTGCTGACCTGTGTAGGCGCCGGGCAGGGCGAGGTGCACGACGGTGCGACCGGGCTGCGGCGCGTTGGGGGCCGTGGCCGTCAGCAGCAGCAGCGCGTAGGGCTGCTCCAGGAAGGCGGCGAGGCGGTCGGGGTCCAGGGTGGCCTTCCAGCGCAGCTCCAGCGCCTGGCCCGCGCGCACCACCTCCACGAACTCCGTCGCGGGCACGCCTGCGCGCGCCACGCCCCCAACGCCCCCGCTCGTCAGCGCGTCGCCGCACCCAGTGTTTCAGCAAGGGAGGGGGCTTGGCATGCGGCATTTCCTCCTCCAGATATCTCACCGGCGGAGCCGGCTGCTCTGATCGGTGGTTTTCCGTGGTTTCTCCCCACATCACCAGGCGAATGCCGGAGCAGTACCCCAGCAAACGGGTCACGGACCACGCGCGATCTTCCCTTCCCTTCCCTTTCCTTCTCCTATCATCACCCCTTACTTACTCACATTCTTATAGTCACATGCACTACGCTACCATACATTTTTGGAGCTCGTTCGGGAACGTTGAACTAGTCTCGGCTGGGGCGGTGCCCCGCTGGTGGGAGATACCTGGTTGGGAACAACCCCGCTAGTCGAGGTAGGTCGGCGCCGGATCTTACCATCCAGCGAGGGAAGATCACCGTCATCTCTCGGGGGAAAACGTGTCTTACACATACGGGACTAATGACTTTAGTAGTTGACGCTCCCGAAATCATCAGTCAATATGGAGTCAATGGTTTAACGCGGGACTTACGGGGCATTTCCCCTTCCGGATATCTCCTCGGCGGAGCGTCGCCCAAGCCGGGACAATCCATAAGCTTCGGCCTAGTCTCCCGACATATGTGGTACTGTAGTGCCTGTGATTATGAGTAAGGTACTCGAACTGTAGTGGATGTAAGTGTAAGTAATGTAAGGGGAAAAGTTAGGACGTCGAAGATAGGAAGGAAAGACAGTGCGGTTCTTGACCCGTTTTGTTAGGGTAATGTTTTGCGTTCGCCTGTAACTGACCGGAGAAACTATGGAAAATTACCGACCAGAGCAGCCAGCCACAAGAATTCTCCTCCTGACAGCAGCTGAATTCGTTCCAGCGGGCTACTTAGTCTCAAAAATCGGGACTGAAACTGTAACCTCCTGGTCAGAGGCGCGGTAATGACACCAGTTGACGCCGTGAGGCACTTAAGAGGAGTAGATAGTGGAATTTTGATGAAAATTTGAACAAAAAATCAATATCTTTTCTTCAAGTTTTGTATCTTGAATGTGTGCTGAATATATCTGTCATCGTCGTTTGGCCATATCTCAAATTTAGAAACCTTTTTCTAGAGTATTTAACTTTGCCATGGCCCCTGTCATAGCGTACGTCAACGAGCATCTGTTTATTTAAGTACTCTTGCAATTCTGTGTTAAAAGTTAGATTTCGACTAGAAAGAGCTGATAAAGCAGTGGAAGATCTTAGCAAATAGGCCAGAAAGAAGAGAAACATCAAGAAGAAAACGGAATTGGAGGACACAGATTATATCTACTCACCCGAGTGCATGTCGCCGTCTTGCAGAGCCAGGTTGAGGTTATTCGCGAAGCCCTCCTCGAAGGCGATGGCCGCCCCCAGCACCGCGCCGCCCGGGCTCACCGCCTGAATGAATTGAATGAATGAATGCCTTATTTTACGTGGCGAGACTCAGGCCATGACGCCTGCTCTTCCGTCTGACTACGCAAAGTTTGTTATGCTCTTTTCAACTACTAGGGGAGAGAGAAGGTATTGGACGACGAATCAGGCAATTTGAATTTAGCTCAGAGGCTTCATTTAGGCTTTACATGCAGTAAATCTACTAACATGGGACAGCCGGCTTTACTTCCCCTCCGAAGGAAGGCATACGAAGGATTTTTTCGTCCTTATAAATCCACGACTTCGATCGGGTTCCAACCGCGAACTTGGGTATAACAGCCTAAGACGCTAACCGTTACACCATCGCCGCCTGAACACCCACAATCAACAAATTACGCCTTATTTGGCGTGTCGAGACACACGCCACTACGTCTGACCATGAACATTTCGATACACTACTTTCACCATCTCACGAGGCATCTCTCGGACGACGAAACAGACGATGTGAGTTTATTTCAGTGACCTCTTTTAGTGGGGATTTTTGAAATGCAATAAATCTACAACATAGGGCAGCCGACTTTACTTCCCATTCGAAGGAAGGAATTTTTTAGCTCGATAAGCTGTTACATCACTGAAGGCACAATCACCTCTGAGCACCACATTTTCTCAAAAACATCATTTCGACGCAAGGAAAAATAGAACATGTGCGAATTAAACGCACGCTGTCTATTTCTGCTCGGTTGGGTATGTATTGCGAGAACATTTTTAGCTTAAGTTTACGACGTCTTAATTCAAGACTTAAATCAGTAATTACCACATCAATATGTTTATATATCATTAACTATATCATGTGTTCTTCTATTTAGTTTGAAGTTAATCCCTTGGCTTTATTTACTCTATGATCTGAGAGTTTTTTAAATATTAAATATTAACAAAAACAAAAAATAATGCCAGTTTTGTGAGCCTATAATTAGCTTATAAATATTGTATAAGAAGTTTTATATTAACTTTTCTTTCTGATTCCGTGTCAGCTGGCTATATTCTAAAGCTGGTTGAACATTGCTTTTTGAGAAAACTACAAGAGCCTAACATTTCGAGAGCATTTAGCCTAAAATTATGAGCTATCTACATGGAAAAGCAAAAATCTTGCTGACGAGTGTTTGGAAAATGGGGTTCTGGAGCAGCAAAATATTTACTGTTCTGAAGCGACACACGTGACTTCTGAACCTTATTTCTTCCTCGCCTCATGACGTCAGCTCCGTCGTAAGCAGTGTTGTGCTGAGTATGAGGAAGTAGCCGTAACTTGAGGTACGAAAAATTGCAGATTAACTTGAACATACATATTCATTTTCGGTCAAAATGGATACTGTTTCATTATTTTCGTATTTTTTTCGAGTTCCTGGATGTCTAAGGAAGCCATAGACTCCTCTTGCAGCATCAAATCTACTTTGTATTTCATCTTATATTTTATGCCTGTAGTACAAATTAGTGATATAGGCAGATAAATTAAAGTAGCCCTTGTACTCACCTCGGGGTCGCGCACGTTAGCAGTGTAGAGCGCTTGCTCGAAGCGCGGGCTGAACACTGAGTTTTCCAGGTCAGGCGTGAAGGTGACTCGAACAGTCGACTCCTTTCTCTCCGGATCGTCGTTCGTCCCCAGATCCTGCGCACAAGTCGCTTTGTCTATTCTTCGCCTCCCGCGTTTCGTGTGTGTGTGTATGTGTGAAATATTCCGATCTTTGGAGACAAACAATTGATTGTTTAAGTTTCCGGGCATGTCAACTGCTGTGGTCATTAATAACATTAGTGTAGCCATTGTTTTTATGCTCGGAAATGGCAGTGTTCGTCCCTGATGGATGGTGAGATCTAACACCGACCTACATGTTGCCTTGAGCCGAAATTCATCCTCCATATTTCTCCCCTCCCGGAGGCACCGTCCCAGCCGGAATAAACTCTAAGTTCCCGACAGGTCTCCAGGCTTGTGCGGCAGTTGTCTCCCATATGTGTTTGCAATATTTGTTTGTATCACGGTAGGTGGCGGGGATTTTTCCCTGCTGGATGACGAGATCCGACTAATATATCGACTTGAGGGGTTTTCCACATGCAGGTATCATCAGAGGGGCACCACCCCAGCCGGAAAAACACTAAGCTTCCGACTGGTATCCCAACATGTGTGGCAATGTAGGACATGTAAGTGTGTGTATGTGTGTGTATGTGTGTGTGTGTGTGTGTGTGTGTGTGTGTGTGTGTAAGGGGTGAGGATAGGACAATGAAGAGGTAGGAAAGATCGCGGGCGGTCCGTGGCCCGTTTTTTTCGGGTACTGCTCCGGCATTCGCCTGGTGTTGATCGGATAGACCACGGAAAACTACCGATCAGAGCAGCCCGCCGGTACAATTTTCCTCCAGACAGCGATTGAATTCGACCTAGATATACTTCGATTTTTCTACAGTGGCCGATGACATCAGGTGACTGTTACACTTCCTGTCTTATAAAATGAACTTTTTAATTAATTCTCGAACTTCCTTTTCCAATGGGGCTCGTGACCTCAGAAATGTGCGTATCACTGTTACAAAGATACATTTTATAAAGCAGGATATGTGACAATGGCTTAATGTTGTCGACCACTATAAAAAAATCGAAGTGTACATAGCTAGAGTGGAAATCCACCACAATTGACCCTAGGACCTCCCGGTTGTAGTCGCTGCAGAGACAGTAGCTATAGCTCTGAGATAAACTCACCCGGTTTTATTGTTTTATCTGCCACAAAATACTGACATTTTACAGCAACATAATCATACCAAAGACCATGAAGTGAACATATCTTATAAAGAAAATTGAAAGAATGCTAAAAACTAATAAATGATTGAATATTGTTTAATTTTTACTCCGTTTAGTTATTCAGTTTTCCTTCACAGAAGATATTTGGCCCCGAAAATAATGTTTTTGGACAGCCAAAATCGGTCCCCTCAGGGCATGCCTAGCGTGGTAAAAGTACAATTTTTAGCATTGGTGTTAAACGTGAGACGATGCTCAAATGTTCTGATAAATCTGTGAATGCAACACAGAATACAAAATACTTTCGTCTGACTGGAAGGACCAAAATAATCAAAAAGACCAAAGGACAAAAGGAACAAAAGGGAAAAAGCAACAAAGGAGAGAAAGGAAGAAAAGGGACAAAAGGGTCCAAAGGTACAAAAACTCAGTAAGGTTGTCTAGAAAATAGAGTATGACACACGTGATCAAAGTGCTTTCATTTTGCTCATAGGATTACGCCACTTAGCCTATTGGCCTTACGTTCCAACCTTTTCTATTCGCAAAATAAAAGGACACTTTTACCCCTTGCATCATAATTAACTATTTAAGTTATAATTATTTACTAGAATCTTAATAAATAATAATGTACTATGTATGGGTGTGTACGTATGTGGCGTTACTTAAAGGCACTTCAAAGTTAGAAATTATTAAACATTAAATAATAAATCAAATCAATCAAATCAAAATAAAAATCAATATGAAAATAAATATATAAATCGGAACATTAATCTGAGATTTTGTGGGTATTGTTTGAGTAAGCTGCCGACAAATGACTAAATTCTTGGTATTAGATAGGCATTTATAATCAATCAAAATATCACTAGAACTTTGAAGAGAAGAGAAATGACATGGAGGGAGAAAATAAGAGCAGAAAGAGGAAACGGAGGGAGAGACGCAGAAGAAGAAAAACAATAAAGAATACGAAAAAGAAAATGGAAGAAACTAACAAATAATAATAATAATAATAATAATAATAATAATAATAATAATAATAATAATAATAATTATAATAATATACATGAAGAAGAAATGGGATAAAAATGAGAAAGAGTAATATGGGAGATGTGGAATCGCGAGCTCGCACCTTGATGAGCAATGTGAAGGAGACGGACTCCTTGACGCGGATCTCCATGGCGCTGCTCAGGGTGACGGTAAAACCGCGGTCGACCACACTGGAAGCGCTCGCACTGAAGAGACCTTTGTACTGGGCGTTGTCCACCTCCACGAAGACCTCCACACCGCGCCCCGTCATGTCGTAGTCGAAACCCTCCACCGTCAGCAGATTTGTTCCAGGATTCACTGGCACCGGCAGCGTCAGAGAGTGGGTGGTCTGCGTCGCGTCGGGATGCCAGTTGTTGGTGTCCAACATCTCCAGGTCCAGTTGCTACGGGCAGCACAAGCGCACACGCGACGCCTGGCGTTCAGCCCAATTCTCAGTCGCGCTTTGAGCTCCACGCTCAGCCCCACCTTCAGTCGCGTCCTCAACCGTGCCCTAAAGATTTGAGCCCCACCCTCTAAAAAGTTCTCAGCCACTCCCTCAGCTTTGCTGGGCGCCCGGCCATCAGCCCAGCCGTCAGCTCTCCTCTCTGAGACGCTCTCAGACATGCCTTTAATTCCGAACTCAGATGTCCTCAGGCGTTCCCTTAATCAAGATATCAACCCCGCCCTCAGTCCCACCCTCTAAAAAGTTCTCAGACACTCCCTAAGCTCTTTCATGCGGCTGTCATGCTCTGTCATGCCGCTCACACTATGAGCCCTCAGTGTGTGAGCTCCCCATGTCTCCTCTCAGTGACGCCGTCAGTTCCAGCCATTCTCCGTGTCTTCTATCCCGTCCTTAGACGTCCTCAGTCACGCCCTAAATCAAGATCACAACCCAGCCGTCAGTCCTCCTCTCAGCGACTCCCTCAGCCCCAGCCATCAGCCATGTCTTCAGTCCCGCCCTCAGACGTCCTCAGCCATGCTCTTAACCAATATCTCAACCTCGCCCTCTGAAAAGTTCTCATCCACTCCCTCAGCTTTGTCGTGCGCCACATTCCGAGCCCCGCCAGCAGCCCACCCGTCAGCCCTCCTCTCAGCGACTCTGAATGCTTCGCTGAGAGGAGGGCTTCAAACTCTTTTATTCATTCTTTCCGTGCATTCAACGTTGTTTTTTCAGCTTCCATGGAACCCAACAAGACAGAGCTAGCGGACTTGGCGCGTTATTAAGGACTTTGCGGGGCTTCATAGTAGTTTCTAGGTGGAAAACTAACTTACCAGCCTTTTGACGTTCCCTGTCGATCCGCAACCTATCTCTAACATGAGGAAGACAGCCTGAAACAAAATAACAATTTTTTTACAAAAGTATTTTGGTCAATAATAAACTTATTTAATTCAACGAAGAGTACGTACGTCAAGATGTGACATGTTTATTGTGACAATCTTTTTCTTCTCGGAGTTTTTAGAATGTAGCACCAAACGTTATGTGATCCATTTCTATTTCAAAGGATCGCGAACCTGATAAATCAGTGAAAAAATATCCATTTTGGTGAACATTTGAGTATGGTTTCGGCGCTAGTGTTGTTGACAATTGGACATTTTGAAAAATAAAATCATGATTGAATTGTTGAGTGTATTCCAATACTTTTCCTTCCTATGCTGTAGTATAAGAAGGAAAAGTAACAAGTTTCTGAAACAAACATCGTTTCGAAAACTTTCGGGGAAACGTCTCATATTAAATTTTTTGGCTTTCGATCCTGCGAGAGATCAATCTCAATTCTAGTTCGGCTTAATAGTCAGTATTATCCTTGTATCCATTCTGAGATGGCGCTGAATCTGCTGCCGTATAGCCGTAGTCATGTGCCGCTCCATTGCCCCGGGATGGCCGAGGGGCTTCCAGAAGGCGTCAATAAATTTTATTTAACGAGGCTAGCTCTTTAGGTGGATAGTTCACTTGTCTATCGTGACCTTTTAAAATAACATTCTCTGCAAGGTTTCTAGTTGATGGTCGTATTTTTATTTTTTATTTTTTTCTCGCATTGTTTTAGTATAGAGAGGAAAAGTACTGCAATCACCTCAACAAGACAATCTCTAATTTTGGTCGAAAAATCAGAACTTAAGGTTCTTAAGCGAAAGACTAAGGTCTGTTGCAAAGGTCGTCAAAATTGGTATCTTTGTATGGATATCCGATTGGATCGTCACGCACAACTCTGCCCCTTTAGAAGCTTTTGAGCAGAAACTTAGAAAATACTCAGGATTAAGACAGAATATTTTTTCTTGAATTTTTTTGCTCCATTAGAATATTGTGCATTTATAAGAATGATGTAGTTTCAATTTTCATTGAAACATCTGACATTTAGACAATTGCAAAAATCTTTATATTTAAAATACTAAATGATTTTCTTTCAGAAAGTAGTTTGTGAAATTCTGTTTCGTTCATCCGGTGTTTCGAAAGGAGTAAAAAATTAGTTAATTTTGCATTCATAAAGTAACGCATATAGATGTTCTCGCAGCATTCGAGAGAAAACATCGAACACAGGGTAACGTGGTAGAATCTTACGAATTGTTTATGTTAAGTCAGCGAGGGAGAAAACGCTAGTGATAGATAATTCCATGTTTTGTTTCAGCAAACTTTTCAGCGGTATTTCAATGTTGGCAGTGCTCTAAATGAACATGCAAATGTTTCTTAAAAACCGACATAAGAGGATAAAGTGTAATCGATCGATTCTAAGCAGACCACGGTAATCGTAGAAATCCATCATCTTACTAAGGAGAAAAACGGAACACATAATACTGTGGGACTATGCCTTTCTGGCGAGGTAGGTAAACGGCTTAGGAAAAGTTGACCGCAGTCAACCGCAACCATTACAATGGAACTCGTAATGTAAAATCACAGAAGATACACACGATAATATTACAATTTAATAATGTAGGGAGTGATTAACGAGAGTCAAAATATTTACGTAATAACATGTCGGGTATATGCACGCTACTTCAAAGTTTAAGGGGTTTCTATGTGTTAGTAAAGTTCCCTCGGAAAATTAATTTTTGTTTGGTAATAAAACTAGCGTCGGCCCTTCTGGCGATTTATTTATTAATTCATGATGTTCATTCAGTATGTATGACGATAAGATTCTCATATTCTACTGCAAATATGCGCGCTACCTCCATCTCAATGCCAGGAGGTTGACGTAGGAGATGTGTAGCTGTGCTACAATATTTCGAGGCAAACGGCGCACACCCTTAGGTGAACGTGCCACCTTCGCTATGTCACGGATCCCGACCACGCAGGGTACACAACATAATTTCGTACTCCGCGTCTATGGGTATGATTCTCCACCATCATTACCTATCATATTGAAATCTCATTTTATATAATTAAAGCCCCCAAGATGGCTCTATATATAACCGAAACGTTGGCAGCAAAAATATGGCAGTTCATAAAATTTGTTCCAAATACAAGAACATTCCATATCAGAATTCACAGGTCAAGAATTACATAGAAAATAAATTTGTAGACACTGAAGATGACTACCATGTGAAAGAAGTTGCACTGATCGTTCACAAATGTTTGATCCAAATAACCTTATCATAAACAGAATAATCTCTTCGTTAATCATTTCAGTTCTATAGGTTCTGTTTTTCGCGGGACAGATAAAATTAACACAGAAAAATCTTAGCAAGCTCACCAGCTTTGCAAACTTCCAGTTCTTGTCCTCGCACTTACCGTTTTCGTGTCCCTATTGAGGTCCTTCTCGATATCGTCGAAGAACTCAGAAGTTGCAATCACCAAGTTTTCCCCTTCTAAGTATGCCTCGAAGTATTTTGCATCCTTGTAGAACAGAGGGTTTACTGTGAAAAATAAAATAATGACAGAATGATTAGTTCTAGGGCTTATGTGAATTTATGTGATACGTCTAATACTTATATAATTGAATATTAGATAAATATATCGTATATGTTGTAATGGGACAGTCGCCCACATATGGCATCGCAAATCAAATGTAAATTGTATTTTCAAATGCATATTGAAATGCATAGGGAAGGCGCTTGTCGAAGGGCAGCAGGAAAGGAGACATTTTCCCGTTACCTGCGCGCCGCCGATGCAGGCGAGCAGGCTAGCCTTTGTTAACTAGCCCTGTGGAAAGGGAGGCACGCCCGTGACGTCATTGGAATTTCCGGTCGCCGCCGACCAGCGCTGGCGATTTCGGCGGAATTCTGACGTCGAACAAATTCCCTTGAAGACGCTACTTCATAGCGTCAACCGCCACGCCGATACAGCCGCGATTGGCCACCCCGTGTCGCGTGATGCTGCAGGCCAATAGGCGTGAACATCGCGTGGGCGCGATCACGTGACCCTATGGAGCCGCGGAGCTGCTAGTAAAGATAACTCGGGTTCTTCTGATTCGAACTGCGGAGGAGAGTGGACGCCTGGCTGAGGGGAACAGCGGGCGAGGGCGTAGGTGTTCTCCCGGAAGACGTGAGTCTCAGCTTTTTGACTTCGGCCACGTACGTGCGAGTACACGCATAGTAGAACGGCCTCGGGTGTACAAGATGGGCTCTGCCGGCCCGAGCTTCGGCAATTACGATCGGCAATAGGAAGTAGGGACCGCCGGTATTTACGCGCCGTCGACCGCCAGAGGCCAGGGCGCGACGAGGCGGTCACGCCACGCATCGCGAGAGGCCCCGCCTGTTGCGATCAGCTCCGGAGGTAGGCGAACCCGAGGGCAAGAGCCGCCGTTCCTGGCGCAGAGGCGTGCCTGAACATTTTTCTGTGCCGCGGGCGCCGACCACGCTGCCACCGCCGCAGTCATCGACCCCGGCCGCCGCCTTTCACGCGCTCGGCTACTGAGTGGCCATCGGCTGATCCAGGCTGTTCATCGCCGTTGGGTCGGGCAAACGCCCGGGCCATCGCCACAGCTGCGCTAGTCTACCTGGGAAGGATACGAGCGAGTAACCGCTCGTGACCCCCGCCAGCGCCGGCGCGACGAACTCCGTGCCCTGCGCGGGCAGCTGCTGTGACGGGAGATGGGCGAACGCCCCTTCGAGATGCCAACCATGTAAAATAGTTGTAAGTTAGTCTGTAAGGCAGTTTTTTTGTATCCGGCTTCACCGTGATTTTGCCTAAATATCTCTTGTGAATTAAATTTAAGCTAAATGAGGAAAATCTTTCATTCCAAGTTGCATGCCAATGCCCACGCCACACATGTTCCCGCTTGAAATTTCAGTGTTTTCAGTGGGGGTAGCCGCGCAAAGCTTTAAGCTGCAGCTGGCGCCGAGAAAAAGGTAAGTCGAGGTTAACCCTGGGAGCACCTCCACTTGGGGTTGTTACGGACAGGGGGAGTAGGTACTTCAGGGCTCAAGAAAACGTGGGCGTATAATTCTTACCATGGAAAATATTCATTTAAATTCGGCGCCTGGTCGCAACCCTATTGAATCTAAACTTTCATTGAGACAAATCGATCTACGGCCCAGCATTTTCAATTAAGGTGCCTTTGAGTTTGTTTTTTTTTTCAAAACTTCGTAGCTAAGGTCAAGTCAAGGGTTAACGCGTGATATGCGTGGATGTTCATTGTTTCGTTCACCAGAAATCGCTCACATTCATGCTTCCGTGCTTGCCAAAAGTCTTTTAAAATTTAGAAATATTTATGGAAAGCAATACGAACGCTCGAATTCCAGTGAATCATCCGTGATGGCAAAGAATCATTTGAAAAGAAATGAAGGTTACGATTGGAGTGTGCGACTATCACGAGTGATTCAGTCATAATTTTGTTTAAGAAATAATAATTAATAGTGTAAATGCAATATTTAATACTTTCTTACCCTGAAATCAACAGAAGTGTGTAAGCTCCTTTACGAATAGGTAGAAACTTGCAATATTTCGTGGTAAATCGTGAATGCTGCCATCGACTCTTTAACGAAATTTTGTGATATTCATCTCGGAAGGAGGATGCAATGAACCTGACAGGTTACAAACATATTTGTTTTTAGCGTGTTTTTTTGAGGATGCAATAGTATTGTTAGTTTTAGTGTTTTCAATTGTGTTATCATTTTGTTCTCAAGGACGGCTGGCTGCCAAATATTCTGAGTTACACATCAGGAAGGAGTTTACTTACCCCAAAACGGGTACCTGCCTGTTAGGCTTATCCCCACCTCCCTCAGGTAGCACTGGTGCCTCAAACTGACGGCCGGGTACGCCAGCATGCAGCACCGGAATGAAGTTCGTGCGTTACATTACAGCTGGGGAAAATCCCTCCTCAATTTCCCATGAGTATCTGGCGCTGCCAAAATGAAGCCAAATGTCTAACTGAAGGTTATTCTGGCCAAGAACCAGGCAGCTCGGAGCCCTCAACCCGTCTTCTTACTGCGCACCCAGCACTCACGGCGTGAGAATCACCAGAAATCACGGCGGCCAACCGGGGTGATTTCAAATCTTCAGCCAAGGCCAAGCACCACTTATTCCCCATGGATCGGACTGGCTTAGGTGGTCTCTGAAATCCCTCCCGGGAGGTCTCAGGGTTCGAGTCCCGACGGTCACAGGATTTTTGACACTTGCTTCACAGCTACGCTAAATCCAGCCGCAGTCTACAGGAGAATTCTAGCGGTCGGTTGATCTGATCGATAGCTTTCCTTGGTCTCTCCGATCAACGCCATCCAAATGCCGGGGCAGTACCCTAACAAATGGACCGCGCGCGATCTTTCCTTCCTCTTCCTTGTCATCCCCTCTTCACTTACACACACTTATACTTACACGCTCTACACTACCACCCACGCCGGGAGCGCAGTGGTAGATTTGAGCTTGTCTCGACTGGGGCGGTTCCCCGCCGATGGGGACCGGGAGCGGTAGCTCAGTGCGTCAACTGATGTCACTGCAGCGCCTCTGACCGGGAGGTCCTGGGATCGAGTCCTGACAGCGGCAGGATTTTCGACACTAGCTCTTTAGCTAGGTCGAATTCAGTCGCTGTCTGGAGGAGAATTCTAGCGGCCGGCTGCTCTGATCGGTAGTTTTCCGTGGTTTCTCCGATCAACACCAGGCGAATGCCGGAGCAGTACCCTACCAAACGGGCCACGGACCGCGCGCGATCTTTCTTTCCTCTTCCTTGTCCTATCCTCTCCCCTTATACACACACACTAACATGCATTACACTACCACATATTCCGGGAGACCGGTCGGGAGCTTAGAGCTTGTCCCGGCTGGGGCGGTGCCCCGCTGGTGGAAGAGTCCTGGTTAGGGGGAAACCCCACTAGCCGACGGTAGGTCGGCGCCGGATCTCGCCATTCAGCGGAGAAAGATCACTGCCTTCTCCCGAGAAAAAAAGCATGCACTATACTCACGGGACTAATGACCAAAGTAGTTGACGCGCCCGGAAACACGAAGAAATCAATCAAACCCGCCGGTGGGAAATACCTGGGGAAAACCCGCTAGTCGACGAGTAGGCCAGGCTCGGATCTTGCAATGCAGCAAGTGAAGATGCACTACACTTACGACACTAATGGCCGTAGCCGCTGACTTAGTCGTAATCACTCAATCATTCCGTAATCAATCAATCATTCCCCACGGTCGGCAAGTGGGGTCCACCTTCTCACTGCTCCCACTTGGGCACCAACGACGGTCTGGGTGGGCGTACCCAGCAGGGTAATCGTTGCGTGTCCACCCTGCGGTGTCTGTAAAATCCTAAAAGTGCTAAGAATTTCCCGTTAACAGATGTTAAGATTTGTATGGATTTTCTATTACAAGGTTAAAATTCGTAAGAAGCGAGCCAATCAGCACTTCATAAAACGTATTCTTTCAATGCTCTCCTACATAATTTTTCTTAATAAAAGTTCCACTATTTCTTTTTATAGACAGTCCAAACTACATTTATTGAAACATAAAAGATTATTACATTCAAATTAGTATCTTGTACAAGAATAGCGTGACAACGTTTCAGAGGTCGAGTTGTGCCTCCATCATCAGACTTTCGACAATGTGACAACTAAAATAGGAAATAAAATAATTAATATAAATAAAAATTGAAACAACTTATATTAATTATGCTATTCTTGTACAAGATACTAATTTGAATGTAATAATTCTTTATGTTCTAATAAATGTAGTTTAGACTGTCTATAAAAAGAAATATAGGAATTTTATTAAGAAAAGACTTATTAGCAGTAAGCCTATGTTTCATCTCTCTTACATAAGTTTTTCGAATCATTAACATCACCCACGTGACATGTTTTCTACTTCTTTGTTTGTATATTCAAATCAGTACATCATTACAAAAAATCCTCGCAGCGGACACTGTAGCGAAATTCTGATGACTTATTTTACTTGCACATTGTCTTCAAATTTAAAGTAGTGATGTAAATATTAGAGTATTGGTTAAGAAGTGCAATGAATACTTTTTTTATTTACGGTCGCATCAACATCTAGGTCATTAGCAACCACTATTGGTGTTAACGTTATGGTAACAGTGGAGATGAAACATTATGATAAGGGGTGAACTGAAAGGACGAACACAAATACAATCAGGCCAAACGCGGGACTCAAACCCGGGACCCTTCGGGCCGAAATCGCTATGTCACTACTGCCTTATGGCAATGGATCGGATCGGCAATGAATACTTTATTATATTAGAATTAAGAATTTTAAGTATTGAGTCACACACTTATCAAATATACTAGTACCATATCATTGTATCACACTGGCAATCTCAAACTTGTCTCAACCAAATGTTCCTTATAGTTAATCGTCATTTTGAAGGGAATTTATTTGGTGTAACGAAGTTACACTTCAGGCTCCTTTCAGTATATCAAGGTTGATACGTAAAATACATCGCTCAACTTAAAAATTAAATTTGTGTTGTATTATCTATGCAAAATTCTGTAGTAAAATTCATTGTACTTGTCAAGATTACCACTGCCTCCTTTTTAATCATCTGGTGATGTATCCATAACAATAACACTAATATTATTTTGAAACTCCCAAATTATTCCTAAAACATAAATAATTCCTCCACTTTCATTTTAAAAGTATTTTGCGAATAATGAATGTGTCAGTCTGTTGTCACTAAAACCGTGACTAAAGGATACATTCAACTTATGATTGAAAGTAAGTAAAGTGATCATATCTTTCAATATTTTTAGTCCAATTTTAATTTTATTTAAACAAAAAAATTGTAATATTCGACTATGTTTCGGGGACTGTTCCGTCTTCCTCATCAAGTACTACAATTTAAAGTATTTACAAATTATTCACTGAATAAATAACTCAAAAATGGTATTTCGAAAACTTAATAATATACAAGTTTTGATATGGTCGTTTCTGACTGCACTCCATGAGGGAGTTAACTCAAAAATAAGTTTTTATATTCGGATTGATTTTTATGTTTAGAATAAAAGGTGAGCTTTCATCTTGAATTGGATATAGTGTTAGTGTATTTTTATTTTTGAAATTGATATGTTCTTCATTGCTTTAACTAATGTTGTTAATATAATTTTTGGTTCTTCAGTCATTAACTAATTTTATAAATATCATTTTTAATTGTAGCATCTAATGAGGGATATGGAGCAATCTCCCCAACGTGTTCAAATTTGTGAATTTTAATATTTTTACATTTAAATTATATTATGAAATAAATATTGATATATTTAATTATAGTTGTCCAAACTTTTAAAAAAGGGCCTAATATATATATATATATATATATATATATATATATATATATATATATATATATATATATATAAAACAATCATAACAAAACTTCTATCCGATAAAATGATCTTACTCTGGACACTAGCGATTTTGTCAGTCTTGAATTTGTAGTAGGCGATATTGGGACCAACATCGTCATGCAGAGGTTCGGTGGCAAAAGTTCCTTGTGACAGGGACAGCATCTCTGTGTTCCAATATATGTCGTCGATCTCCACGCCATCTTGACTGTATAGAGAACATTCTGCAACAGAAATCCAAAGTTTTATGTTCAATAAGACAATTTATTTCAAAATTAACTTATGATGCTACAACATAGTACTGACTTTCTCAGATTTATATCTCATTAATTGACTGCAAATTACGTAAATTTCCTAACATCTTATTTTGTCCATTGTTACAACATAAAGTGCACATTGCATTTAAATTTGGCGCAAGACCCCTTAGCCGATTAGAAGACCTGGATTTTAATGGAATCTAAGATGGTGCTCGCGTTCGAGGTAGGGCAAGCTGATTATTTTATGAAAATATCTTGTCCAACAGAAGGACGGCGGTATTCCTAACATATCCGAAAACCACTTTTCGTTTGTTCGCCAAAAGATCACAGCGTTGAGCTCCGGACATGTCAGGAAAATCCAAGGAATCTAGACAGTGTATGTCAAACTGGCACAACCACCATAGCACAATCACATCAAAGCAAATGGAATATTTCGTACTCATTTATTACTAATTTATTTCCCCAAAATTAAATTTATTACTCTTGTCGTTTCTGAAATAAATAATTATAAAAACTTCACAGTTATGCAACCACGCACGACATTGAAGTAGTAAAAACATAATATAACAGACGTTTGATATTAATTAATTACTCTTGTCATTTATGAAATAAATAATTTTAGAAACTTCATAGTAATGCAACCACGCACGACGTTTAAGTAGTAAACTGGAGAATACCAACAGACACAAACAACTAAAATATATTAAATAATTATTTTGTCTCTGTCACAACATAGCTCTCTTTCTGTCTTTCTCTCGTGGGGCGCGGTAATTCAACATTGTGAAGTTGGCGATAACAAACTAATGAGTAAGATGGGTCAGAGGAAAGAAAGTATACGTGTTTCTATAGTAGGGGTTGTCCAAACGTTGTGACGTCAACTGAAAACTAGCCCCCGCAGGAGTGTCGTAGACGACCACCCGGACCTTGAGTCTCGCGGCGCCGCTGACGTCGTTAGCTTGAAAGTGCATGCAGTGAGCAGGTGATGCTAAGCTCCTGGTGGCCGGGCAACCGGCCACCCACCAGTTGGGCCTATGGCGCGTCGGTCTTGGAGCAGGATTGGGCGAAGAATGCTTTTTGGAGTACTCTGGATCCCACTTTAAAGTCCGGAGGGGGTACTAGTTACCCCCGTCAGGTTGCTCCGGTACCGGCATTACCCAACGACGTGACCTGGCGGTAAGCATTGGGGAGGCGGGATGGGGACTTCCGAGCCTGGGCCTTAGTCCAGGTGGCCCCCAGTTGGGCTCTAGGATTCGTCGTGGCAGTGGCCCCATACTCTGGGCAAAAAGAGGAGGGAACGTGTTCCCGGCGCATGTGAGTGGCTCACTGTTGAGACTTCGGCACTAGCCTGGATATCTGGGAGCTCTGAGCTAGCAGAGCGGCCCCTACCCAGGCATTGTATGGCGAGGTTGCTGTGAAGGTAAACTGGGTTCCGGCTGGATCAGCCTGGTGGCGTTAACTCGTCGGTGGGAGGGGGTGCGGATAAAAACCCAAAGAGGCAAATGTGCCCACCCCGGGGACTTGTCCCCCTGATGAAAAGAAACAGTGTGGAGTTGTAGACTACACGGGGTTACTACTATTGCTGAAAACTAGCAGTGGTGCAAAATGGCATAGACTTTCGAAAACTACCATTTTTGAATTTATTTGGTCCGACCTAGCCCTAAGATCTTGAATATTTTTTAAAAATATTTTCTCACTTTTTCGGTTTCCTAACGGTAGAACCGAAATATACATTTCAGAACATTAAGTAAGAGTAAAACCTATTTCTATATGGAAATTTTCGTTGAATAATTTGAAGCTGATTTTTAGAAAACGACGTTTATGCGTTATTTTAACTGCGAAATTTTAAGCTCTTTTCACATAAATCTTCTCAGTTTTCGAAAAACGTCATTAGAAGTCATTTAAAGAACTTTCACTTTATAATTCAATAATGAACACAAATCGCTAGAAATGTGCATATTGATGACATGAGAGATATTTTTATAAAATGTGTATAAAAATAATACAGCAAAATGAATTTAATGGCACCTTAAATAGTGCATTATGCGCTACCCATTCCAAGAATTAGAAGAAAAAATTTGGAACCCTATTTGAAAAAATGGCGTTTGAGCGATTCTGAAAATGCGTAATTTCTAGCTCATTTTTCCAGAATGCTTTTTTGTTTTTGAAACATTTTATTAGAAATAATTTAAAGTACATGTACTCATAAATGCAATAATGTGAAAAAGACATGTCAAAAAATTATATTTTGTAGTTTTTGAAAAAAACAAACAAAATAATAGAGCAATATGACTATCATGTCATCGTGTAGAGCACATTTGGCACTATCCCTACCAAAAGTTTAAAGAAAAAAATTGTAGCTGTTTTCGAGAAAATCTTCTTTTTGTTGTTTTTTTAATCTTGCACGCAATATTGTACGAAAACTACTGAAATTTTCAAATAAACGCCCCTGACCATAATAAAAAGAATTAACTATGGAGAGCAAATTTTACTAGAAGAAAAAATCTCAATCTTCAATTTTGTAGTTGTAGGAAAACGCCGAAAAAACAAACTTTTGCAGTTTTTACAAATTCAGAGTTAACAGAGAAATATATGCAATGCAATCTTTATAAGAGTATTTTAATCTATTATTTTAAAAAAATAAAGATATTTGAAGCCGTTTTTGAGAAAAATTTGAAAATTTTGCAGACGGACGGAAGGACGTTTTGCCGTCAATTGATTTTTCGGTATCAAGGAACCACGAAACTAGCCCTAGCTTCTGGCTGCACCACGTGTTAGATGATTTTTTCTAGAATTTAGAACTGGATTTTTCAGCATTTTCTTTATTGAGGCCAGCAATTGGTTTTCCTGCCGAAAATTCGTGCTTTCGCGCACCTTACTAATCTTTCTGATCTTTACTAATCTTTCTCTCTGCTACGTATATACCTCCGTAATAAACATACTGTGACATACCAATATGTGACATAATATGGTACAATATTTATTATAAATTGCGTAAATTATAGGGGATAAATATATGTGAATATGCTAGCATAGCAACGGTAAGCGAGCCGTCGTCAAGGTCAACAATCTTTATGCAGTGACAATCGCGGAGACGGCTAGTTCATTTTGTATAGAATTCAGGGATTGGCCGAAAAAGCAGTGACAGTCGTGAAGACGGCTAGGTCTTTTTGTATAGAATTCAGGGATTGGCCAAAAAAGCAGTGACAGTCGTGAAGACGGCTAGTTCATTTTGTAAGAAATTTAGGGATTGGCTAGGTACGGAAGTACATCAAGTGTTGTCTGTAAATAAACAATCGAAAAGATGGACCGAGCTTTGCAGGGCTGAAAGAATACGATAGGCATTCATTCTGACTGATGCCGTGGTGTTGAACGGATCGTGCTCCAATTAATGCTAGGAGTTTTGTGGGACTTGTAAGCATCTACTAGGGAGTAGATATTGATAGAACTTCGGATTTGAATGCTATGTGTGACAGTAAAACTTAAAATATTTCAAGTGAACGAGTTAGAAGGACATTGAGGGCTTAGGCGAAGTTATCAGTAAGTGGACTGGAATGCTAACAGCAGATAGTTTATTGATCGTTGAGTATTCAGCATACGCGTGGGACGAACTTGGAATTCGTAAATTGGCGTACGAAATTTATAAACGAGACTTTATTAACTTCGGAAACAGTGATGAACGGTGATTGAAGCGTGCTTCTGCAAACAAAGAAGAGAGAAGATGGTATCTGGACCTGAGGACAGTGACGTCGGAGAAGAATGAAGATGGTCCAAGAGCGCGCGAAGACGAATACGACATTATAAGTTTGGAACAGGTCATGACCAATGTTTTTTTATATATTGTGTAAAATCATAAAGTACCATAATTGTTTAATAAATTTCCATGTTTTGTGAAATGAATACATGATTCTCATTGAGTCAACTCTAGTAACGAAGTAGCAAGATAGAAATATATTTGCTTTTCAGGTTCCTCGACCACATGTATAGATGGCAGATCGGATAATCATCTATTAGCATACAATAGTGATTATTTCTATGAAACCCATCGACCCAGGTAGCCGGAAACTAATTTATTTATAATTAGAGTTGGAGGTTAACTTTTATGATAGTATTAGCGTAATCTTTTCCTGGCGCCCATTTATACAAATTCGCAACGGATTACGTTGAAATAAATCATCAATATATTCAGTTTATTTCAAAATGGCGCACCAACTGGGGCTGAATTTGTTTTAAATTAGACAGTTTATTTCAATACGTATACGCGAATGCAGAAATCAACTGAAAAAATTGTGCCGTAAAGAATGCTTTCAGTTTTCGACCTCCAGTCCCAGTTTTAACGCGGCTAGTGAACCGTGACAGTGTTTTAGACAGTTTCTGCTGTTATTGCCAAATTTTGTTCGTGATTGTGTTTTTATAATGACAATTTCATTATCGGCCAATGTGTCAGATAGGTCTCTGAGAGGACAAGCTGAAATAGTTTCTGATAAAATTGCCCCGTGCCACTCTTGTAGTAGTGGACATCGCAAAGTACCATTGCACGGAAAGGGTACTCCCGGATAATATGGTAAAAAGTTCCCCTAAACGAAATGATGTATGAGTGGTTACATTATAATTGAAACATAAAAATAATATTTTTGAAAGGCTTCCTATCTCCCGTCCCACCACCCACCGTTTCCTAGAACAGAAAAATATCAGAAAAATGTTTTTTTTTAATTTTCTTAGACCCAAATTCAAACAAAACAATTTGAATTTTTTATTTTGTCTTAGAAACACGGAACAGGCTCGAAAAATCTCAAACGTTCCTCTTAAAACACAAAGGGTTGTGAATTTTTTTCAGATTTTTTCGACAACTGGGTTACAGGTACAAAAATAAAAACCATATTCCCGACTTTAAATCACCTTCAATACTTCAATACGAGAAAGTCTTTTTCAATTTTTTTGTGTTCGAATTTGGGTCTGTGAAAATATCAAAAAAATTTCTGATAGTATAAATTGTCTTCTCATTCATCATATTTTTTCTATCAGATAAAATAGTGTAAAGTTGCCAAAAAAATAATAAAACACGTTTTCTGCTCTAGGTGGGTGTAGGTGGTGGGACGGGGGCCAAGAAAACTTTCAAAAATATTTTTTTATGTTAGAATTATAATGTAACCACTCATAGGTTATTTGGTTTAGGGTAACATTTTACCATAACTAAGGGTACTCTTTTTATATATGATTCTTTCCATGTAAATGGAGGCCCTAATTTACAAGAATTTTCTTTATGGGTTTATTCTCTTGGTGATGTTATCAAAGAAAGTGAAAACATTGTGATTGTCAACGAATGATATTTAAAACAGACCTGGCAGGTTCTGTTCTTCCTTATTTACATATTTACAACGACTACTGCTTACGCAGTAGAGATAAATTGATGTCATGCTGCGAGAAAAAGCGGGAACAATAAAACCCTTATTGCCCGCTCCAAGTAAAGAAAAAGTGGATAAATTCATCGTGGCTAAATTTAGAATAAAAAGTTTTCCAACACGTTGTGAAACCAGAATATATGTGTTGGGGGTCCATATACCGCAAAATCTATTAAGGTAAAACGGCCGTCCCTCAATCCAGTCCATTTGGTTCAAGTGGCAGTGATCGTTCGTTCGCTTAATTTTTGTATTTGAAGTTCTGATATTGTTGGATAACTATGATTTTGTTTTTTACAAAATGTATTTAATAAACGGCATACGTAATAAATTTCTTATTCGAGTAATAAATTATAATTAATTTGTATTTTATTATCCATTTGGTTTTATTAAACATTGTATCAAATGTCTGTTAAATTATGTTCTTTGTTTTATTTCATTGTGCTCGTTGGTTATCTCTATTATCGAATTTGAATATCTAGAATGATGGAAAATTATGATTTACCATTGTAGAAATCACGACCGTTAATAAGTAGTAGGATAATGATCACGGGATATGTCAATTAATGAATAACATTAGTTTGCCAACGTTTCGGAATATTTAATTCCTTCATCAGGACTAACAAACAAAAAACACAATCACAATAAATAAGGACAAACTCTTCTGAACAACAACATAAAAAAACATGAATGAATATACATGTAGAAAAATAAATACACATATAACTAAATAAATACATTATATACTGTATATCTAAATCAAGGTCATATAAAGGATACACACCTTACTAATACATATACTGCCCAAACATAATGTTCCTCCACAGCACAACTCCAATACAGAGTTGCTGAAGCACACACGTCCATAGCAGGTCCGACCATGGCCACGGCCCGAAAGAAAGTTAATGAAAAACCAGTGTTTTGTCACGTGCTAAGCAACTCCATGCCGGAACCATGCGTATCCGATTTCATTTTCATTATTCATTTATTTATTTACCCTTTTTTTAAATTTTGTATCTTTTCCCCGAACACGTGTTACGGAAAAACAATTGTTAATAATTATTTGTATTACTATATTATTAATAAGGTACCCTTAATAGAAATATAATTGTTTTATTCAGTGCCTCAGATAAGTTATTGTTGCATTTGTGTAAGTAATTAGTAATAATGTTAGCACATTTGGCTCTGATATTATCCTGAAATTTATGATCAACAGTCTCCGAAATAATGTGTTCTATGTCAGTGATAAGCTGGTCAATAGGTTTGTACGAGTAAGGAAGGGAAAATTTAGAGCCAAGACAAAGTAAGCTGGCAATATCATCAGCAATATCATCAGAATTAGCAAAAACACTAACTAATGACAATTGCACATAGAATTCTCGAATAAATATACTTTAGGCAACACTATATTTAGTAGAACCAAAGGCCGTATTGATAAAATGAACAACAGCAACGTTGTTTATTCTGTTCCGTGTGGTGGGTGTGAGGTCCAATACATAGGGCAAACAGGACATTACCTAAAGAAAAGGTTATATCAGCATCAATACGATGTAAAAAAAGACTCTCCTATGTGTGTGTGCCTTGGCACAACATACACAACAAACTAAACATCTCTTCAAGTTTAATGACACCCGCATAGTAGATAGAGAATCCAACTATAAGAAAAGACTATTTAAAGAAATGATTCATATCAATAAAAATTCAACATGCAATAAGAAAACCGACGTTGAAAATCTCAGCAGGCTATATATTAATATCATCAACAATTAACACCAGCATTGCCTTGTTTTATTTTACTTTACTTTATTTTATTTCAATTTATTTTATTTTGTTCTTTTCTTTTCTTACCTCCGTTCTTTTCTTTATCTAACCACAGATTACCCCATTAGTATAATATGTTAATATTCATGCCCTAGTTCCTTTTATCTTCCACGTATAGGATTTCTTTGTAGATTATTGTTTTGACTTAACATCCCACTAATTGTTATTAGCACTGATCATTGGTTGCCAGGTTTAATTGTTCTCTGTGCTCATGGCATCCTCCCAAACACTATCAGTGAATATGAGGTAACGCACCGTTCCAAGTTGTTGGTTTCAGGTTCCTTACTGCATTACTAATGTAAGTTTATTATTGTTGGTAGAATCAATATGTTTATTGTAAGCAACAGTGACTCTAATTACATGTAAATATAGTTGGCTGAGTGACTAATTGTCATACTTAGGTATATTCTACCCAGTTCCATCTCTTTGTACCATTGTGTAATCAACATACATTATACTTGCCTAAGCCGTAGCATCAAGTTATGCCTTTGTCATAACACACATTATATAACACCATTGAAATCATGTGTTTAATCATACTAGTTTAACGTAATATTTTTCTCAGGTACGCTAGCTTGTTGGGTATTTAACAGTATAAGATTACACTTTATTACTTAAAACTTTTTAGTTCTATAAGTCAATAGAAATGTAATACTGTCTCTATGAATTGGGGTCCATATACATTTTATTGGTCATTATTATTATTATTATTATTATTATTATTATTATTATTATTATTATTATTATTATTATTACAAATATTTTCCCTCAAATAATTATTAAAATCACATGTAAATTAACCACTCTATTATGTCCATCCCCCTTTTTCTCACAGTTAAAAAAAATATTTCAAGGTTTTCTGTGTGTTTTAAATAAAAAAATTTAAAATGTTGACCTAACTTTTCATTTTAATTGAAGATGGATTGTAATACCAGGAACTATCACTTCCTACATTCTCAAATCTTAATAGCAATCTCATATCTACATCCAGGGTCAGAAGGTTGTAATGTATATTGGTAGTTTTGTCCTAGTATAATTATCGGTAACAGTTATATCACAATTATATCCAATTATATCACTCAATAGCTTAACGTGAATGGGATCATGAGAATTGAGTACTGTATGGTGTGTATTAATATTTGGGCAGAATACTGATGGTTCCAGGTTGATGGTTTCAACGAACTTATTTATTTATTAATTCATTTTTTTGTTTTTATTTTATTTTTATATTTTTGCCCACCCTAGTCAGGGTTGGTATGGCATCTATATTATATATACAATATAATTTTAAGCATTTATGTATCAAAAACATATTAATATTAATATAATAATATATAAAAAATAGGGGGAAAATGAAATAAATAAATAAATAAATTGGTTGGTTGTGTTGGCACTGATGTCAATGGCTTCATTCATATGTGTTCCATTGATAAATATTGTAGAGTTTACATTGTACAAACCCCAGTTGACATGTACTCTGATTGTTACAAACAAAAAATTTTAAAAAAAATAAAAAAATTAAAATAAATAAATAATACAACAAAAACTGACCTTATGAATTTAAGCAATATAAATATCAACACACATTCACCCGAAGTACGTAATATACTATGATTTACATTTTCTATCAATACTCAAGATTTCTATTAAGGGTACCTTATTAATAATATAGTAATACAAATAATTGTTAACAATTGTTTTTCCGTAACACGTGTTCGGAGGAAAAGATACTAAATTAAAAAAGGGTAAATAAATAAATAAATGAATAATGAAAATGAAACCGGATACGCATGGTTCCGGCATGGAGTTGCTTAGCACGTGGTCCTGACAATACACTGGCTTTCATTCACTTTCTTTCGGGCCGTGGCCATGGTCGGACCTGCTATGGACGTGTGTGCTTCAGCAACTCTGTATTGGAGTTGTGCTGTGGAGGAACATTATGTTTGGCCAGTATATGTATTAGTAAGGTGTGTATCCTTTTATATGACCTTGATTTAGATATACAGTATATAATGTATTTATTTAGTTATCTGTGTATTTATTTTTCTACATGTATATTCATTCATGTTTTTTTATGTTGTTGTTCAGAAGAGTTTGTCCTTATTTATTGTGATTGTGTTTTTTGTTTGTTAGTCCTGATGAAGGAATTAAATATTCCGAAACGTTGGCAAACTAATGTTATTCATTAATTGACCGATCCCATGATCCATTATCCTACTTATTATGATTTAGTTTTAACAATATTTCTTTATACGTGTCAACGTTTATAAATTCATCATTGATATAATAAATTGGTATTGAATATGTACTTAATTATTTAATAGGTTGTAGTTGTTTGTGGATGTTGGTACTCTCCAATTCACTACTCAAAAGTGGTTGCATAACTATGTTGTTATTTAACAATATTTTTCCGTAAACGGCAAGAGTAATAAATTTCATTTTGGGGTAATAAATTATTAATAAATATGTACTAAATTTTCGTATTAGTTTGAATCGATTGTGCCTCTTTTAAATTTGGTTGTGCCAGCTTGACAGTCACCCCAACACAACCACATTTATTTCAGAAACGGCAAGACTAATAAATTGAATTTTTGGGAAATAAATTAGTAATAAATGAGTACTAAATATTCCATTTAGTTTGATGTGATTGTGCTATGGTGGTTGTGCCAGCTTGACACACCCATCTAGGCACGCAATGGGTTCCCGAAACGCGGTCACTTCTGTTTGATAAGCGTTCGTTGGAAGTCAGAAGGGAACCTATGCTACATAATAACTATATTTTCTCAGCGGTAAACAGTTTCTACCTCGTCAGATCTTATAATTTTTGATAAGTTATTAAATTCATTCACAGTGATGTATTCTCTGTGATATTAGTGGCATGGTCTGAGCTTGGCTGTCTCGTTCGGAATTATAAACTCAAATAATAAACAAAAAACGGAACGTGATATCTTGGTTTATTCTTAGCGTTTTGAACGCTTAAGGCAACATATTAATTATTTCACGTGCTGACAATATTTCTGGCTACAATATGAGGTTGGCTGCCTCCAGTTTTGCTTAGAGGTTATCAAGCTTTCAAATACCGCCTTCACGTGTGAAACTTTTTCTACATCACTTTATGCCCAGAAAACGCTTTAACAGTACTTGTCATGCTATTTGAAAACCTTAATACACATCACCATGAAAATTATTTAAGATATGTAAAGATAAAGTTTTTTAATAAACGCTAAATTTACAAATCTTATTGACATTCAACAAAATTTGTTACCATCGTAACAATGATCCGAAACCTAACGAGCTTTAATTGATTCAGCTCCCTCTTTCATAAATAAATAAATATTAAGGGAAGGATAGAGGGAATAAGAGTTTTTTGTCAATTATTGCCTATCATTTGCTAAACAATCGCATTATTATTGCCGGGTTGTCGATGGAGAGCGTGAATTGGAGTATTTGCCATTTATTGTGTTGTCAATGTAAAGAAATAATATGAGTATTTGTTACGTATATTCAAAATATTTTATGTATGATATGAAAGAGACCTAGTTTAGATACTCAATATTATGATACTTTGTTGTTGAATGTTTTCCATGCGTTTTGGTAATTGCTATTCTAATTTCCATTACCACACAAGCTTTATTGATAGTGTGTCGTTCGTTTACAATGTTTATATTACAATGTGGGTATGATGTTTTTTAACAATTTTTAATCGCTTTACTATGTGTTCTTTTTGAATTTACGCTATGATGAAGAATAGGTTTTTGTCCGCCATTATTGTCTTTACGAAAAGAAAATAATTTATTTTATTTTTCCGTGTCAATTGATATTATATTTCGTCAGAGAAACTGATGGGAATAATAGTGTGTTCCTTACTTCAAAATAAATCTCCAACTCGCTGATATCGCTACCAGTTAAACGCCTAACATTATTAATTAGCGTTAGGTGCATTATTGATTCATCATTATTTGTTAATTGTCTTGACTTTATTAGCATTTTAGCTAGATATTTTTGTCATTAATCATGAATACCTTGGCCGTCCGGGTGACGCCGCGTTGTATTGCCGACGTTTCGATCATCGTTTTGTCATCTTCTTCAGGCCGGGTCTGCGCCGGGTTGGTCTACGCTCGGGTTTATATTTGGGTGGGAACCATGTACGATTGGCTGACAGCCACGATCTTCATGATTCTGGCCGCGGAAGCCTACTACTTCATTTGTCATCAATCTGTTGCCTTATATCATTAGTATTATTAGCCTTATGTCTTCATAGTGCGTTAAGTTAATCTTTGTCATCATTCAATTGTCTTATGACCTATTGATAGTTTTGTTTTATAATGTGTCATTTATGATTCGTGGTATAATTAGTACTTTTGCTGTTAAGTATTTTATGTTATTTTTATTCGTACTGGATTATTGCTTTTTATTGTTTATTAATTTGTATCAGTTTTCATCTGCACATGTTATTTTCAAAGTTATGGGTATGTTAGCATTGGTTTTCTTAATTTCTTTTTGTTTAAATCTATTATTGTTGTGTCAATACTGTTTATTAGTGTAATTTTACAATTTTCTATAACACTGTAGATTTTGTCAAAATTTTATTGTATGAAATCTATGATTCTATGACCTTGTTTATATTATTTGTGAATAAATTCTAATTATCACAGCAATGTCGTAAATCTTAAAGTAATCATTTTATGATTAGTCTTAGTTGCCTTTCATTGTCATTTTAAATGTTGTTTGTTAGTTCTTCAGCTATTCATTTTAAATGCTCAGTTTGTCAGTTATCTTTCTGTCAGTTCTCAATTTCAGATTGAAAACATGTCACATGCGCGTTCTTTAATCTCATTTCAAGGATAGCAATACAAAGAGTTAAAGCCTGCCACCCCCGCTTCGAAACATGATTTTTCACGGGCAGCAGGTCGCCCCTTCGCCGCCGAGGAGCGAGGCAACTTTCAGCTAAAAGGGAGCCGGAGTTGTAAATATCGCCCACACTCCCATGTTGATCTCGGACATCTTGGGCACCACCGACCCTCAAAGGTCGCACAGCTCCCTTGAGAGGGCAAAGTGAGAGCGGCGACTGCAAGTGTCTGAATTGTAGGAATTCTGATGTGGTGTTGTTGATTTTATATGAAGAAATAAAGATCATCTCCGTCAACTTAATGCTAAGTTGACGGAGATGACCTCCTTTATTTCTTCAAACGCATGTATCTGGTAGCTGATCCATGTAAAGGCGATAGCTATTGTTTCTCGGTGGAACAACGAATTATTTCAAATGCGCATCAACGAGCTTCCCTAATCCCTAAGGGCATATTATACATTACATATAGCAGTTCGTGCATTTGGTAGTACAACGACTCTTTTTCAAACAGCTGAAACCAATAGCGTAATTCTACAAGCAGATCAACCGAGGGAAGAACGCTGGATGCCCATCACTGTTCAATAAACTTGATAGCGTTCTAGAGCATCCGAATTTTACAAACAGTATATTACAGCAATTACGCGACGAAGCGATTGCAGGTAACGGGTGTTTTCACGGAACGGCGATGTTAAGTTCTCTTGGGTCAGAACTTTCCAATACTTCGGTCAAAACTTTGAAACATTTGGTCAAAACATTGACATTCTTCAGTCACAACCGGCAAGGCAAACATTTCAGTTAGACATTTTAACGATTTCGGTCCCAACAAAAACTTCCAGTCAATTATCCAGAGCTACTGCCGAATGGTTAAGGCAGCATTACGCGATACTTCTCGCAATAACACGAGCAGCCTTTCGCTGCGTACGCGGGGCTCCTGCACCGGCATGTTGTAGTCACTTCGACGCATAAACGGGAATTTTTCTGACGAATCTGATCATCCGAACGAGCCTAGCGGTTGCAGCCCATTAATTGGGGAACGCAAGGTTTATACTCAGACAGACACCGATTCGACACCATAGCCGCCGAGTTGCGACAGGGGGGTGTCATCTGACACCCCCAGTTACCAGCCAGGCTGCGACCAAACACCAGCAACTTACCGGCGTGCAATTGTCGAAGCATCTTAACAGTCTGTCGACTAAACCAAACATCACCACCCCGTTCGTTAAGAGACTTAAATTCATTGACAGAAGGCTTCTGCAATATATCACCTCTCATGCACAGTTCATTTTTTATCTGAATATCATCACTAAATTAATCAGTTTGAATAAGTCCGCATCCGACACCTTGACGAGTTGCTTCACATGAAAGTTAATGTGTCATATACCATTATTCAACATCAGTGAAACCTTGCATCATCACCAACTCAGAGCTACTCACCCCTGAGGTACATAAAAGCAGGCACCCAACGTACTCCAGGTTTTTATCGCATCTGGTGCCAAAAACCTGCGCAGACTTACTCTGAACTAGTTTATAACTCGAATTAACGGAAGCGTAAGCCATTGCATTTCGCGTGCCCGAGCGCTTTCAATTACATTCGGTGCCCAACGTGTTAAACCATTACACTACGTAAGTAGTTGTAATCGTGCGGCAAAAATCGGCAATTTTTCTTCATAAAAAGTTATTGCCGTGCCCTGCTGACGAAAAAGCGAATAAATCTTGTTCCTATATTTAGTAAAATACTTCCTCTAACACGTGTACTCAAAATTTGATTTGTGGGTTCTTGATATAAAAAAACGATTGACGGCCATCTGATTGTGCGTTTGTGGGCAACACTGGTGCCTAAACTATTCTGACGATTATCTGCAAAACTGTTATTTTGCGATTGATATGAACGAACTGAAGGCCCTGTGAGTGTGAGACAGATACTTTTTTGTTTTCAGGGTGGTACTTTCAATAAAGCCACAAAAACATTACTAACATTTTCCCGAAAATGGCTTCAAACTTTTTTATTAAACATTGTCCAAGAATAGCACAACGAACTCGTAAAAATGGCAAGAGCCTCATTTTCATTGAAATCTCTAATTTTTCGAAAATTGCAAAAGATCAAATGTTTTTGGTGTGTTTCTACAGCTACAATATTGCTGACAGGATTTTTCCTTAATAAAATCAATTCTTCAAAGAGAGACCTTCAATTAAGTCCATGTGAAGTATTTCAAAATATTAATAGTTTTCGTATAATAGTTTCGTGAATAGTACTTGCAGGAAATATAGGCAATTTTTAAAGAATAATTTCCTCAACAACGTCTTTTAATTTTATTCTTTAAATGTTTTCATTGAATAGGGCCTCAAACGCTTAAATATGACGCAGATTTCATTTGGGTGAACTCTCTAGATTTTCGAAAATTGTCCAAAGTTAAGATAGCAGAAGTACAATATTGACGATAGCGATTATTTTCTTAAATGAAATCAATTCCAAAAAAATATTAAGGTCACGTGCAATTTCATCTAATTTTTGAAATTCACTAATTTGATCAAATTATATGTATTAATTGTGTACAATATTTCAAATATGTAGTGTACAAAATAACATATAACTAGTGGTGCTACAGAACAGAATGACACAAACTTTCTCGTATTAGTTTTTTTCTTTGGTTTGGGCTAGATATTCGGACTTGCCACGTACTCTTACCAGCTGCCATCTATCGCCGCCCAAAACTACACTATTTTTTAATTACCACAATTTTTCGGATTGCTAATGATAAAACCGATGTATTACTTTTGACAACATTAAAGAAAAGTAAAACCTCATTATAAATGGCAATTTTAATTAAAACTAGAGGTGCTAGAGAATGGCATAGACTTCCTCGTAGTAATTTTTTCTAATGTCTTTTTGTGTGGACTGGTACTGTACAGTCTTGAGCCTCCTTCTTGGCTGCTGCCCTCTATCGCCGCCCAAAGTACATTTTTTTGAAATGTTCTAAACTTTTCTGTATCTTATTAGTAGAATCGAGTTATTACTTCACGAATATTAAAGAAGAGTAAAACCTCGTCCTAAATAGCAATTTTCGTTGAAAAATTTAGAGCCGTTTTTAAGAAAATGACGTTAAGCGTTACTGTAAATGCGAAATTGTAAGCTTTTTTTCACAGGAATTTATTGAGTTTTCGAAACACTTCATTAGACCTAATTTGAAAAACATCCATTCAAAAATTCAATTACGTATACAAATTGGTAAAAATGTGCATATTGAGGACGTGAGATATATTTAAAAAATACATTTGTGTAATTTTTGAAAAAAAAATACACCAAAATAAACTGTACGTCATATTAAACAGTGCAATGACCACTATCCATTTGAAAAGTTTGAAGATAAAATTTGAAGCCATTTCGTTTCAGCGTTTATGAAAATGCAGAACTTTGAGCTTGTTTTCACAGAAAACTGTTGAGTTTGCGAGAAATTTTAAATGGTTCTCAAAATTTCTCAAGATGATAAGTTACATATTTGCCAGGAACAAGTAGAAACCATTGTTTCATCGTCTCAGCTTGTCCAATTTTAGCTAAGATCGAATAATTGAAAAGACACGCTATAGGGTGTTGTTAACTCCACTTGCAGATCTGTACCGTTCTCGAAGTTCCAAACACATGCTCAACCATTGGGTGTCAACCCAACTCGAAGTTCCAAACACAAGTGGTAGGAACACACCAAATCCGATGACGCCTGTTGAACCGAGTACGATACTGTACGACCAACAAATTCAAACTGACCGTACGATATCGGCAAACAAATCTGTCCGGATTTGCAGAATAAGCATGTCTACTTGTAGATGTGGCCATGCTTTAAATACAAGAGTTTGAAAATCGAGATCAACCGAATGTGGGGCGTCAATGTCGATTCGATTTTTATAAGAGCTCTCGGATTTGTTCCACCAAATTTGTGTAACAACTTTGCTAGATTCGCCAGGTCATTCAAAAAACTGGGAATTAAAAGACATTGTGGTATTTGGTACAGGCCACATTTTGCGCAAAGTATTGTAGACCGACAGTTCCCAGATCTGCTCCTTAGGAAGCTGGTTGCAACCTGGAGTAGATTTTATATTCAGCCGACTCACAATGTATTTAGTCTTGAAGTAGAGGAATAATAATAATAATAATAATAATAATAATAATAATAATAATAATAATAATAATAATAATAAGCATACCCGTGCAAGAACTCTCGCATGTTAAACCCCACCCTCTTCCCTATTTTCCATTTCGATATTAATCCTGTAACATATCTTTTTCTTCAACTCTTTATGTCTCTTCTTCTATATGTCTCCTTGTAATTGATAATAAAATTCACCCTTGTCAATATAAACTATTCTTAATTCATGTTATTGTCAACCAGAGAGTTATACCCGTGTAATTCAATCGCGTAAAATATCAAGTAATTAGTTTAATTTCCCATACACAGACCTTCGACCTTTAGCCTCAAAATTTTAGTATTTAAGGCCCTAAAACGCTTCGTTTAGGAGTTATTTAACAATATGTATTAAAAAACGCTGCCGAGTATTGCGGGTTGCCTTTGACAGGGATATGTAAATGAGTTTTTTAAAACAAATCCTTCAGATTTTTAAAATAAAAGTGCAATTTTTCACTTTTCCGTGAAATTCTCTTTCTTTAGAGACCTCATTTATTAAGATTGGTGGCGTGTGAGAGCCGCAAAAGGTATGTATACTGCTGAAATAATATACCAGACTATAATATTTTGTTTCTGTGTTTATTTATATACCTAGCCGAAAAGCCTACTCTTCCGTCAATCCACAATAATGATAAGTCATTCATTGGGCCTCATACCTGCAGAATTTCTTTGAACACTTGTCGTTACAAACACAACTTAACTGTAGCAATTTTGATGATTGCTTTAAAATGTGCTATTGTTTGTAGGACGGTTCACCAGAAGACAGTTAATTATCTCCCGCTATCTGTATACGTCACTACAGATAGGTCAAGAAAAAAATACTTGTGGGGTGTACCACACCCAGTGTCGCCTACGCCAGTTCAAAATTAACTAGTTGACGCCCAGGGGGTCAAACTTCGACCGTAATTGTGTGATTATTAATGTTATTGAGGTTCTTTGGTCAAAGAGTGTTCCTGTATCATAATTTTGTTTTCAATTTCGTTCTATTACTTCATCTGCGAGCATGAGAAAATACGTCATTAGCATTAGTAGTAGACCTCAATTCCCTGCAACACTTATGAAATTTGAAAACCTATGAAGATACCTGAAAATGGGGATCACCGGGCTTCTCATTCCTTTTGCATGGCTGAGAAAAACAATGGGAATTCTCGTTACCTCAAGCGCGCCAACAGAGCATAGTCCTTCACAAATCAAATATACTGTCTCCAGTACCACTTCTTTATGTGTAAACAATATAAATGTAAAGTGAGAAATAACACCACTCAAAACTTTTGTAAAAACTGATATTATTCACGTACGAAGGTTATTATTACAATTAATTATTACAGTTATTAATAATACACTTTTCGCAAACACAAATGCAAATATGGAGTAAAGTATTCGATGTCTAAAAATGTTTCATTTTGTTGTCAGGGCATAGAAAACAAAACTCGTGTCCCCTAGACGACATGAAAATCAAGTTTTAAGGCTCTAAAATGCCGCGTTTTCGAGTTACGTTTGAATAGTTGAATGTGGCGTCGCCGACGATGTAAACTGTTTTAAAAGTTTTTCATGTATTGAAAGTTTCTTTCATGCGTAGCTTTCTTCAAATATATTCTTACAGTATCTGGCATTGGACTTACCGATGAATCGTACAAGCTGATAATGTTATACTCCCCTTCAGAAATTCCCAACACCCAATGACATTGTATATTACCTCCATGGGATATGAACTGGTAATATTGGCAGTTCCAAAATTATAATCGTGGAACCGTGGAAAATACTTACAGGTATTGATGGTGCGAATAGTTTAGAGTTTAGTATAGCTACAGTTTTTATAATTATTAGTAATATGCGCAATAATGCACAATGATCACCTGTAAGCTGTTCTTCTGGGTTATCCTCTAATCCTAACATAAGATCATTCTCAATTAATTCCGAAAATTCTGTCGCAAAATCTTCTACAACTACGTTTGATTGTTTCTCGGATTTACTTAACACTTCCATATTTTACCCCCTAATTTATGAAGAGATTAAAACTACACATACTCAGTTTAATTTGTGTTCACTTCTACTTCTTCAATTATTATATTAATAGTTTTTTATACGAATCTATATACACATTAAAAGGCGACTGTTTTGTATGCTTATGTGAATAAAGTATTAGTTAAGTCTAATAAGAATAAGTTCTGGGTCACATTCATTTGAAAATCGGTATTTGTACACACAGGAACGTAAATGTGAGAAGTCGAACGTAACAACGTTCATTCATTCTCTAACATTACTCACAGTTTTGTTTTCTCCGTATTCACTTGAAATTCTTAAAATAAGTAATAAATAAATAAAATAAGATCTAAGGCAATTCTGCTCTTAGGTTTGTGCAAATTTTTTTTAATGGTTATAAGCCTAAGGATAAAAATTAAAATGAAATAAGCCGCGCGATTCACGAGTTCAAATTAACTTCACATGTTCACTTATAGATGTCAACATCAGTGAAAGCCAACTTTGAGAAAGAAAATTGTGGCGTATTGAACGAAAAATGTCTTTGAGTACTGGAGTTTAATCAACTCCACCTATATAGATCTATTTAGGTGGGGTCGATTTAATTCCCCGCATACTCACTAAGATCGCAGCTACAAGAGACAGAAACACGTTTTTGGAAATTTCTTTGAATATTCTGGCCGGATCCAAAACCAAATCCTCAGTTCTCAATAAGGAGATCGAGACGCGTCGAATGGTACATCATAACATGTCTCGAGTGGTGGACGGGAAGTGGTCTTACTGTGAGTGACGGAACCGCACATACGCACATTCGAGGAGTTATTCAAATACTGTATAGGGATGTAAGATAGAAGTGTGTAGCAACTACACGCTGTATCATTTTATTTCATACAATAAATTATTAGCTCATATTGTATATACATTGTTGCTTTCAGCACTCTTTCTCCATATAAACTTTGACTAGGCCACATCTCCCACTCCTCCGTGCGCGCAACGTGGTTAAAAAGTGATGCAAAGCTTTCTTTTTTAGTGTTATTATAATTATTATTATTATTATTACTTCCATTTTACACTATAGACCGCAGTTATTCATCTTTTTGCCTTTTTGCTGGTAAATAAATGTGTGATTAATAAATATCATAGCTAAATCGGGTTACTGCTAGTAAATTAATATTAGCAGGATTTAGCAGAATGCGTGATGTGACAGTGAATTTCAAGGTCGTCATGCGCCCTAATTTTCCACCATTGAAAGGAAATTCATTTACTGTTAATCTCCGTCTCTAATCATGGCGAACGCGGGAGATAAGCTTTGTGACGTATCGAAATCGTGATAACTTTTTATCCGACAAACGGAAACAGCACACTTTTGTAGCGTGGATATTTTCCAAGAACCTGTTGATGGAGGAGTGATTTGAATTAGATCATTAAGGTTAAGAGGCCCGCTTATCGCTTGCTGATATGAGTCTGAACAAATTAAAGTATAATGCTGTTTCCCGAAGGAGGAACTTTGTTTAGACTCGTATTGGAGTACATTTCTCATGAAAAAGGAGAAGTACGATAGAATTACACGTTCAAGTTTGAGATGAAAAATCCACCCGGCTGCCTGTCATTACAATGTTCTCAGTCCCACAGGATACAGTTGAGTGGTTGTATTTTTCACTCAGCGAAATGTACTGTAATACGATGTCAATGTCGGTCGATCAATCAATTGTCTGGCGCAGTGCAATTGGGAAGAACGAGTATGTCGGGCAGGTGCGTATGCAGAAGATCGACACTGAATTCTGCCCGAGTAGATTGCAACTGAATGACGCCAAGAAATTGGACTTTAAATACAGACGCCGATTATGTGAACATCGTTTGATGTTTTCAAATCATTAAAATGGTTTCTTACTTAGCAAAAATGTTTTGAAATTATATTACATTTTCATTACAAATTAATTTCACCTGTTATACGTATATGCAACGTCGTGTTGGAGTAGAATGAAAACATTCCAATTTTGTAGTTAGTAAGGTCTTGGAGCGGAAGGTACGGGTTCGTACATATGTCTTGAGTTCTTTCAGATGAAACTCGTGTAAAGTGTCAACACAGGAAGAGACACGTTTTAAAGATCACCCATCGTGCATCGTAATCAGCGCATGATCAACTTAATTGCGTGCGCAGTGCTCTGTCAAAAGGACAAACCAAATGCTAAAAAAATTATGAACTAACTGTTGCTACTGGACGTAAATGTAGCTTCACTATGCGCACGTTTTGTTGAACTCTTTCTTTGCTTGTAGTGGTAATAGAGCTAAGGGTGAGTTACTATTTTGTTAGCAATGCAGAAAAATAAAATCTGCACTTCGTTTACCGTTACAAATAAGTTTTCTATAACTCGGGAACGAAAATATCTAGTTTTTGAAATGTTAATCTCGCGCTTTTTTAATTTTTTATTATTATTATTATTATTATTATTATTATTATTATTATTATTATTAAACTTTTTCATCTTTTAATTATTGATAGTTAAATTGTTGGAAAGGGATTCTGAAACTCAAGAAAGCGTACTCAGATAATTTTCTCCCTCATACGTCACATATAAATTTTTTACTGTTTCTTTACTAAATAAATATCCGAAAACGAACTGTTGTGTGCAGATGAACTCCTAGACTAGCTGTTTGTCCGTGCGTGTCCAATGGTGTATGGTTTGTCGCGTAGTGGCCATGTATGGTCCGTCGCGCTAGCTCGGCCTCTCCAGGCATCGAGACTTGCCTCCCATCCGAGCTTTACTGCGCAAAGGACACTTTTAGCGGCGCACTCGTGATTCCCATAACTCTTTAACCATCAGCTAACAACCATTCACGTACCCATTGCAGTATTTGAGATGCGCGTTCTTGTAATCGTTTTATTGTGTATATAAGAATCGATGTGCGATGTCTTCTGAGACAAACGATATAAGTGAGAAAAACGTTAGAAATCTCTAGGGCATGGAGAGAAGACGAAATGATAACGTTTGACCAATGTAGTACATTTAATAGGTTTTGATTGATTACACTAAGGAACAATTTTTTTCATACCTCCAGGATGAAAGTAGGTGATTTCAAAGGAAACGATCGCGCTGATTTCGAAAATCTTTATAAAAAGTTTTTATGATGTAAGGTTGAAAAGATATGAACATGTTTAGTATTTAAAATAAACAAAATGTCCATATTGTCACTCCGGTTATATTACTACAAAATTTTATGAGCATGTTTCCTATCAGGTAAGAATAAGTTAAAAATGGAATACGCATATTCGTGTAATAATATGCAGACATTAAAATGGTTTGTTAGTATTCTCCACAACATTGGTAGAGCGAATGACAATGTTTTGAGTTTTCCATCCAACCACAAACCAAGGTTTGTTGTACAAGTGACACAACACTGGTGAGCAGCCCATAGTTTGTCCTGGTCACAAACGCGACAGCCAAACTGTAAAGAATACGCATGTTTTGTAATTTCATATATTTTTCTCCTTTTTAGTCTGGCTGTAAATCTTCCACAAATATAACAAGCTATCGAGTTGATTCGCAAACTTTTGATGAGAAATGAGAATTGCAATTTATTGAATATATTCAATTCTACAGATCATGTGGCAAATTTCACTGTATAAAAACCACAGAATTATAATGTATTAATGTATTTGAGGCACACGCAAACCAGACACGAACTTCACGCGCACTGCGGGTACACTTTTGCATGACACCGACTGACTCAGGATCTGCCACCAACAGTTGGATGCTTGTATACTTGCGATAAAGTAAGGGGCTAAAATAATTCCTTTCGATTGCTGATGCGCAGTAGTAAAAATGAGGCTGCACGTGAATTGTTTTCAAAACATCCACTAAGACCACTAAGACCTACTCGTAATTGAGCACGACTACCAAATGTGAGAATAAAGACGGCAGTATTCGAATACAGAAGGCAAAAAAGCAAACAAAACGAGAGCCTAATATTGTTGTTATCCCATGAAAATGGCATAGATGAACTGAACATATATTTTATTTTTAAATATTTTTTATGCATATTAATTCAACATATCTTACAGGTTCAATTGAAATGTAATTGTATTAATAGCAAAATACGGTATTATACGGTACATTCAGTTTATTTCCCAAAATCAAAATTCAAATTCAATAGAATCGAAAACAAAAGTAACTAATAAAATGAACCAGAGTAATTTAATCTATTTGTCAAGCAATACTCATATCCGAAAAAGTCAGTACGTAAAGCTGAAATCTCTTGAAAGACCTCAGGTCGTACGAGAATAAATAAATTTTAAAAAAGTAATAAAAACAAAGCAAATAAAACACTATTTGTTTTAGCTCTTATCCCTTGCGGTGCAGCAGGTGAAACAATGGGTACTCGGCAGAAAGAAAAAGAGCTAGTTGAACTGTCGCGCGGGGGCGACTCACCGTCCAGCGCTCGCGCGCCCGGCACCAGCAGCACCAGAAGCGGCGCCAGCGCCCACGCCCACACGGACGCCAGCAGGCGGCGCGGCCGCGCAGACGGCCCTCGCACGCCCATGGCCTCACTCGCACTCGCACTCGAAGACCACTCACTCGCGTCCTCGCTCGCACCTCCACTCGCCACTTGCTTCTCACCACTCTGCGACGCGCGCGCGACTGGCGAGGCGCCGGGCGAGCGCAACGCCCCCGGCCCCCGCCCACGCCCCGCCCGACGCGCGATAGCAGAGATCTGGCAGATAGCGGAGATACGGCGCGGGCCAAGGTCTACCTGATGAGTGTTGGCGGATTTGACGCTCGTCTATGCACATTGTCGGCGCACAGACACACATCACAAATCTCCAGTTGGGAGTTAAGTGAAGAAGTATGTTAAGAAAATAGAAAATTTCCCCTATCCGGTGGCCGAGATCGCTGAGGCAGTAGTGTCGTTGCGATCTCGAACCAAGGGGTCGCGGGTCCGAGTCCTGCCTCGGGCATGGTTGTATTTGTGTTCGTCCTTTCCCCCCTTATCATCACCATTTCGTTTTATCTTCATAGTTACCATACCGTTAACTCCAATAGTGGTCGCTAATGACCTAGATGTTGATGCGACCTTAAATAACAAAAAAATGAATATTTTGTTAGAATGTTATATCGAGGTGCTACTGCAGTCGGTATGTATGGTACAATACTTTGTCTAGGTCCACGAATTCAATTCTTCTACTCAGGTTAAATCCTACAATTTTTGCGATGAGTTAATTTTTTTGTGGGCTGGCGATATGGATAAATAAAACACGGTTTGAACCTCCCATTCTACGCGTTTATGAAATTGGATTAAGAATCTGTTTGTCGAAATAATCGCCAATTTGGTTCACTTCGCTTGTGTATTTCCAAGTCAAAGGTAAGTTTCCGCTTTCGGCCTCTGCGATTAACTGAGAACTGTCCTGAGAACAGCCTACGCCGCATTTCCAGGTCATTTTACGCCAAAATACAGACTGCCTAATTCTACCCGCTTCGCTGGCTAAACCACTACAAAATTCTCTTACTGAATTAAATCTAAACTTTTCTTCACACCTGGCTTCTGCTCTAAATACGTCCTTGGCTTCACCACACAGACTCCCGGTCGTTTCAGCTACAGCTCTTCAAGCATAATCACACTTAATTCCGGAAAGAACTTGTTGCCTGACCAGTTGTCTTGATGTTACGCATGACTGTCTGACATGCTTGGTATAAATAGACCCTACAACACAAACCGCAAACATATCCAACTGAAACTCAGCAATACATTACAGTCAGGGTTTTGTCATCGTTTCACCTACGTATTGACAAACTACATGATATCATACAGTTTATGGTTTCATCCAAAAACACTCATGAATTTTCTGAGAGTTCTTTTCTTTTCTAATCTTTTTCGCATACTGCATTCTTATTTCACGAGGCTTGATGTTTTTGTGTTATACCAGATGTTTGTGGGATTGATATTTTGGCTGCCGTATTAATAACATAAATAAAATATTGTAGGCACAGCTGTGTTGATATGGGTGATTTGTAAGTAGTGCAGATTAGTAAGTTTATGAATATTTTATTTGCTAGAATGCTGAGACATTGGAAATTATGAATTACTTAAAAGTCATTTTGGATGCAACTTCTGTTAGAAACCGTAGAGAAAAAAATGAATAGTATAGATAATGTATAAGAGTAAAATATAAAACAAGAGTATTTTTAATACATTTTCTGACAAAATCTTTATATCTTAAAAAATTGAAAGGAAATTAGATGCAAAAACGGCCATTCTTGACATGAGTATAAAATAAGTAACAATATAAATACAATTTAAAGTAAAACAGTAAAAAGAAAGACATCGTGGAAACTAAATTCAAAAGCTCGTGATGTGTGTGATTTATTATCACACAAAGTATTTAATTTAAAATATTGATTGATATTTTGTACAAACTTGTCTGAAAATGATTACACTACCCAACAATGAAAATGTTTGGGGCTGGAAAATACCTTATTCGTATGTATTTCAACCTGCTAAATTCAAAAACCATCATCAAAGTGATAAATTAGCTCTTGTTTTGGTTATACAGCGTCATGCCAATTTTTAGAGTCTACATTTTCAGTTTGGGTGAAATTTTGTTTTTGACAGTTGGCATCCCCTGACAACTGACAAAACAACGTTTTATGAATGTTAATTATGAGTAACAATCACAAATGCAGTGACTGAGAGTTTCATATTGTTTCTGTGGTAATAGTGCATAATTCCAGATTTTGGAGTCCTTTTTTTAAAATTTTAGTGCACTTTGTTAAATCAAAATGCCATGTAAATATGTAAAATCAGTGAATAATTTTTGTTACATCTGTCGTGAAATAAAATTTTCATCACAGAAAATAAATCTCACGTCTCTTGTGAAGACTGCCATCAGCAATATTGTGCATGAAGGAAGGGGACCAGGACAAGTCACACGTTCTCCGCGTTGCAGTGCTTGTTTTTCGCTGAAAACAAGTGGAAAATCTGTAGCGATCTAAAAATCCATCGCTGTGCGCTTAAAATTGCAACTGGGGTATACTAAATACTGCTGTTTTTATGAATACGGGACAGCAGTCAGGAAAAAAACATTACCTTTAAGCAGACTGGCCTGCAAGAAATTTCTCTAGCGCGAACAATGTCGTTGGTGGGCCTCTCGTAGACCCAAAAGATGTCCTCCTTGCACTTCTACATATAAAGATGAAATAAATGAAAAACATTTTCATAGCTAGGAACCAATAAAGACCAGATACTTAAGAGAAAAACTTTGTATATTAAGTGATGCAAAATTGAGGAAGGTATTTTTGTTAGGCGACAAATTCGACAACAGTAAAAGATCCCACGTTTATCAGAGTTTTGGAGGGGGAAAGATAAGGAAGCTTGGGAAGCATTCAAAGGAGTTATTCGTGGATTGTTAGACACCAAAAGACATGAGAACTACATTCAATTGGTGGCAGTATGTGTGCTAAAACTCCGATGCAACATGTTCCTAAAAATCCATTTTCTCTACTCCCACCTCAAATTTCTCCCTCTTAGTTGTGGAGCAATCAGTGGTGAAAACGGAGAAAAGTTCCATAAATACATTGCTTGAATGGAACAAAGATAGCAGAGCTGTTGGAACGAAGCTATGGTTCCGGATTACTGCTGGTCTGTAGGTAGACATGCTTCGGAATTCACAAGAGGGAATCCAAAAGACTGCGATCTCATAAAGCCTCCACATAATTATCTTCAAACCCAAAAATTAGGTTGGCATTTAAAAAATTCAAGTGAACTATCAATGTTATTGGCATATATTATTAAAATGTATAGTTTTCTCTTAATATGTTAAAATTCAAAAAAGTTTCATCTATTGGATAATACAGAAACAAGAGCTAACATTTTTTCTTTGCCATATTAGTTTTTTCAACTCAAAATTAGTAATATTCAACTTATAAATGGAAGGAAACATTCACAATAAAATTGTTGTTGGCCAATGTAATTTTTATATACCTGACAAAATGTTTTTGTAACACCAAAAAAAGAATACATGTTTGGAATTGTACATTATTTGAGTCACATGAATATAGTACTAGTCTTTTTCTTTTAGAAATTCTTTTCCAGATTATTTTACTACCACATTATAAAATTACTTTGAAATATAAGAACAGTACTGACTTAGACTATGCGAATTTGCAGTATTCGGTTATTTAATTTTTCATTAGTGTAAAATGTAACTTATGATACTGTTTTTAACACATTCTTTGAATTATAACTAAATGTGTAAATTGCTCATTACTTGAAGCGATTAAGAGCATTCTGAAGCTATTTACTTCAAGGAAATAATCCCTAATTAATTTCTGTAATAAAATTATGGTATACATGAATGTCCTAAAAGTCTGAATTATTCTTAACAATTCAAATTTATATTTAGAGAATTTAAAATCATATACTAAACATTATAATGAGCAAAGCGAAGCAACAAGTTGTCATCCAGAATCCTTGCTATGTGACTATCCAAACCTTCAGCTAATGTTATGTTTTTGGACCACTTTCTGCCATTCTAGATACAAGTTGATCTTTTAAGTTTTTAACGTTTGCCACCACTATGGAATCGCGGCTCATCCGGGATAGCCTAGATAATATCATAATGAATGAGTAGGCGTTTCCCATAATTGAGCGACCAGGCGCCAGTCTTGTCTGAGCGCTGAGCTGCATGCCGCAACCCCATGCCTGTCGCGCGAGTCCATGGCAACACCATGTTCCCTCACACCCTATCAAACCCTTAGATACTTTTCATGCATCACATGTTTTTGAAAAATCGCCAATTTCATCAGAAAATTGGACTTCCTTTTCTGGCTCACTTCCAAGTAAACGTTCGGGGCCTGGCCTTCGATTCTCGCTCTCTCCAATTATCATAAAACTGCTTTGAGTCCAACCAAAGCAAAATAGTAAACTTTTTAGCCAAAATATTACAAGTTCCTAAATCATTTTCACTTAAATAAAGTGGAAGCTCATCCGTTGGATTATAAATAATGTTGGGACAAGAAACCTCTGAAGTTGCATTTTTAAGGACAGTCATTTCACAGACATTTTAAGAATGTAAAGAGGTTGTACTTGTGCACAAGAACATAAATATAACTGTACGTTTAGCTGTATATTGTGTAACTCTATATCTTCTTGTCCTTCTACTAGATAATATAGGTTCCCACAGATCGGCGCGAAACATCCGAGGTGGATGCGATGACGAACATTCCGCGCTATTCCCGGCGACGAAATTCGCGGACATGTTCACACCTCTGCGTCAGTTGTGAGTGAGCGTTTGATGACTGTTTCTTCGTCCAATAAAGAAGAAGCTCTTCCTACTACACTTACAGGAGATACAAAATGCCAAGTAACTCGTAGTATGTTTTTTGAGTACATATGGTATGGTGCTTATACTTTCCTTATTCACGATTTTTATAATATCATTTAATATGCATATTAATAATAATAATAATAATAATAATAATAATAATAAATTATTTAAATTAAATTATTAAAACATTTCAATAGAATTATAATTGTATTGATACGTTTCATAAATAAATGGTACAAAAGTTAAGATCAAAAATGTAAAAGTCTGTGTTTAATGTTATTTACATTACATTTAAAATTGATTTAATTAGTTAACACAATTAAAAGAATTTCAGTCGTGTCAGATTCACTGCGAGCTGAAAATATACGACATCTGACGAGTCTTTGCCATGGTTTCTATTGCAAAACTCGAGCGGCAGCGGAAAAAAACACGTCACACCGCGAAACAAAATCCGCCGCGGATTAAACTCTGTCATTCCGCTGCCGCGACGTTCGCCTGCCGTGCAGGTTGCCCACCGCGTGACGCGAAACTTCCATTGCGGACATTTCGCGTATGTTGTGGATATTTCGGGCTGATCTGCGGGAGCCTTAATATTGGCAAAGAGCAAATCTTTTTCCAAGAATCAAAATCCGTTATTCCAAAGATCTTTTACCTCATTCATAATTTGCAGTTAGTTACTTTTTTCTAATCAAATATAATTTGCATACAAACTTTAATTCCTTCTAAGATTGTTAAAACCTAGGTATCATTTTTTTAAATGTACAAGGTTACTTAGAATATCCTTTCTGGATAACCCTCTAGCAGTTAAGTTCATATATTACGACTGTTATTACGTTTCAATGTTAAAGCTCTTGTAAGACATTAACTGCTGATCAAGGAAAATAAATTATTTTAAAAAAAGCTGTAGTCTAGGCCTCCGGGGGCGGGAGCGGTGGCGGGGGTGGGGGCGAGGGCTGGGCGGTGGAGGGCGGCGCCGGCAGCGGCTGCTTGACGGGCAGGCGCGGCGCCAGCTTCACCATGCTCGCCCACTGGCCGTCACACAGGTCGTCGAAGCTCATGTGCTCGATGCGCAGCCCGTTGAGGTCGGCGGGCGCGCGGCAAACCGGCTGCGCGTCCCACAGCTGGTCGCGGTGCTCGCGCAGCCACCTGCGCACACGCGCAGAGACCTGTACCTCGTCCCTCACACCGCGCACACATCGTTTGATTGATTGATTGATTTTTCGTGTTTCCGGGCGCGTCAACTACTGTGGTCATTAGTCCCGTTAGTGTAGTGCTTTTTTTTCTCGGGAGATGGCGGTGATCTTCCCCCGCTGGATGGCGAGATCCAGCGCCGACCTACCGTCGGCTAGTGGGGTTTCCCCCTAACCAAGACTCTCCCACCAGCAGGGCACCGCCCCAGCCGGGACAAGCTCTAAGCTCCCGACCGGACTCACGGAATATGTGGTAGTGTAGTGCATGTTAGTGTAAGTGTGTGTGAAGGGAGAGGATAGGACAAGGAAGAGGAAGGAAAGATCGCGCGCGGTCCGTGGCCCGTTTGGTAAAGTGCTGCTCCAGCATTCGCCTGGTGTTGATCGGAGAAACCACGGAAAACTACCGATCAGAGCAGCCGGCCGCTAGAATTCTCCTCCAGACGGCGACTGAATTCGACCTAGCTGAAAAGCTAGTGTCGAAAATCCCACGCCGCCGTCAGGACTCGAACCTAGGACCTCCCGGTCAGAGGCGCTGCAGTGACATCAGTTGATGCACTGAGCTACCACTCCCGGTCGCGAACACATCGTCTCTCGCAGCGCTCACCACTCAACTTATCTAGCGTTTACCGAGCTGTTCTCCTTGCCCCTTCTCGTCTCTCATCCACCGCTTACTCAAGAGCTCGCCAACCACATGTTTCGGTTCATATGTTTCGTGGTGAAATAGATGTACAGGGTGTCACACGGGAGACGGACGTTTTTTAATGAAATAGTACTCAGCCAATTTTAAAATTAATGCATGTTTATTCACACAGAATCAAAGCTCATTATTTACCATCTTAGTTAACACACGTTTTGGCGCTTCTTTATCTCACGTTTTGGCAATGTTCCTTGGCCTCCCAGGTCTCCCGACTTATCAGTGTGTGACTTTTGTCTGTGGTGGATACCTCAGAAGCTGTGTCTATAACCACAAACCATGTTTGTACGAGTTGAAGAATACAATCTTTCAAGAAGTTGCGGCCATCCCTGCAGAGATGCTAGTCCGTGTGATGGAGGATTTTGAGAACAGACTTAAGTTCTGCATTCGAAATTAAGGATATCACCTTGACGGCATTATTTTTCACAAATAACTGAAATGGTAAGTAATGAGCTTTGTTAACAAAATGGTAAATAATGAGCTTTGATTTTGTGTGAATAAACTTTGCATTAATTTTTTAAAATTGGCTGAATATTATTTCATTAAAAACCATCCATCTCCCGTGTATCACCTATACTTCAAATATTCTGCCCCTCTGTGATTGTGAAATATAGGTCATCAGTAGACATCGTATGTTTAGGGAAATGCCTATTTTTTCCTAGAGAACTTATTTAAAGGCTGATAATATATGTCCACGAATCATGACAAATGATGACATTTGACGGAATTTTATAATGCTTATTTTTGCTTATTTTAGCATAAATGCCTATTTTTTGCATAAATACCTTTTTTAGGACTTTTTTGCCTTTTATTTAGTATATTTATATACAATGCTAAGATATCGGAAAATCGGCGATGGTCCAATGTGACCATTCATTATGAAACCTTCAATTCACATCTTGAAATTTAAAATTACGAGAGAATTCCAGAAAGTACACCAACTGATTTTTCTCCATTTCCCTATATCACAAATACTACCCATGATCTGAGAACATGGACGATTGACAATACGCCGAGGGAACCGAAATATTAAGTGGAAATAAGTATAAATTCCCAGAATGTTTCAGTGTTGCTAGTGTTAGACTGCTAAAATATATGCCAGTCACATCGTTCAGATATCCTTCTCCGCTTTCAAACTGATTTTGTCTCTCAGTCGTCGCAAATTTGAAATTGTGATCCTTGAAAAGTTGTAAATATTACTGGTTAATGGAAACTATTAAGAATAAAATGTAGAAGAGTTGTAAATATGTAAATCTATTTTTACATTAAAATATACGAACTGGTTTTGTGCATTTAAGTTTACAAAATAATATACACAAAAGTTACAATTTTCCATTTTATTGTGTATGTAACTTATGACAGTGCCTTTTTCCTCCTTATTCTTGACTTTTTCAGTGCCTTTTTAGGCGCCTAAAAGACGATTTTTTAGTGCCTAAACATCCGATGTCAGTCATAATTTTAACACCTGATATTACTTGAATGTTACCTCAGACAAGTAAATCAAATTTCTCCAAGAGTATGTCATAACGATGGAGAAAGGAAAAATAGAATATTCATTATTGAATTTCACTTATTACCAACAGTAAAATACATAAAAACATATCTAAAACTAGTGTTGCTAAAACAGCACGTACTTTCTCGCCTTTAGTAAAGGTTATGTAATACTATTTATATCGCAATTTACCTCCGAATTAACACATCTCAGTCACCATTTTTTGTAAAACTCATTTTAAATCATAGAACATTTGGTGCAAAAATTAAATGGTTTCAAACAATACATTTTTTTGTTCAAAACTTTAAACAAAAATATATTTCTGGCATTGAATTCATTGTATGAGGTATACGATACTCATAGCCATGGCAAAGAAATGTATATAGATCAAAAAATATATAGTAAAATTATTAAACACTATGGTATTGTAATATTCTACAAATATATAAAAGTAGTAGTTTACATTAACGCGAACGAAAGGTAACCATCATCGCCTTTTGTTCTCAGTGCAGCGTTACGTTACAAGTAACAATGACCTCTAATTCATATGGAATACACATTTTGCCTATTATCATTGTTGATATCACAAGAAAATGAAAATGGATGGAAAATATAACAATTAAAAATAGTATTTTAATATTTATCAAAATTACTTGATTTTAACATGCATTACTCTCCAATCCCAGATCTTATTTTAATGTTATAACATTTTTCATATTCTGCAAGAAAAAAATCTTTATAAAACAGAATTACTGTGAAGTTAATGTAATTGACAGAGAATTGTGAGTTGTTCTTAACGAAATGGATGCATCTGCAAGCAAATTCTCAATCTCTGTGCCACACGATTTATTCGTGGCAGCTGGACATTGAAGGAGAGGAGCATCAGCTGTCGGTGTAGATTTCGACCTTGGGTTCACTTCTCTTTTAAGGCATAAGCCATAGGGGAATTTCCTCTCTCCCAACTCTCCGAGCGTGGGAAGGTGGGCGGGTATGGCTTCTATTCATGTGTCTCCCTGCCCCATATTGAAAATTATAACCTCTCGACCAGATACACATTGCTCAACGCCATGCGAGATATCAGAAAGTCATAGAACTGGGTAGTGGCGCATTGTGCATTGAAAATCAGCAAACAGTCTGAATACAGTCAAGGTGGTGTGTATTTTTCAACTCAGAAGCTGTCAATGAAGTGTTTAATATTTATTTAAAGGTGATTTTTTTCCATAAATACATAATATGTTAATGTATTTTGATAATTATAATGCAGTCATGCAATTTACCATTCGTTACAAAATTGAAGTCTTTTTCGTAAGTAAAAAATTTCATTACTTGATGACATATATCTTACTGAAACGTATGTAACATTTAAAAGTGATCCAAAAGTACATTAGAATTCGGCCATTCATTAGAGGAAACCGTAAAGAATAGTTTCTAGTATTTAATTAAGGAATACCCTATAAAAAATGTCAAAAATGTTTCGAAACGTGTATATTACAATAATGAATTGTATTCAGATTATTCATGCAAGTGTTCAACCTTATCAGGACAGGCGACGGGTGTAGAAGTCTGTGCTTTGACAAGCAGCATGTAATGAAACGTCTGAATTCTAATTGTCAGAAAACCAGTACATGCAATGGTTTATATCACATTTAAATTTATTTTTATGGATTTTGAAAGGTGTTAAACATGCTGGTAAAATTTCATGTCAATCTGAATATCACCATGGTGAGTGTTGCACGAAAGTGCTGTGTGAGAAGTGGCAATGCTGTCCTCTATAAGCGCTGTACTGCAATCAAATGCTTGAACGCTCTATATAGATGTGTTACCATTAAGTAGGTTTTGGACAATTTATTGAATGGCAGTTTTTGCATCATGTCACAGCAAAAATGTCTACAATTGCTTAAGGTATAATACCAAGCCGTCTTTAATAAAGGCTAGCTTACAGTGACAAAATTTTGACACCCCACGACATGTTTAAATCGTGCAAAAGAAATATTTAAGAAATTACTTTGCCTTGGTAAAAACTGAGGAAATTCAAATGCGGACTTCTAGTAACATTAAGAAAAGTTACTCGTCAGATAATGAAAGGTGCTAAAGCCTTTCTATGCTACTACCAGAAAGCATTATAAAATACAAGTACACTTCCTCAACAAGATCAAAAGCTGCACCACTGACTCTTGAAAATATAAATTAATTTTGTTTTTTCTATTAGTAATACACTATTTCAATTTAACAGTTCTGATACCCTAACTTTCATTTACAAATAAGATAATATTACTTAAATGATATTAAAGTAATATTCAAGCTATATATTAGGCAGCTTTATGTATTAATAAATTATTAATTATTAGTAAGTAAGATTTGAGTTTAAAAAAATATAATTCTTCCTCGTCACTTCATTCAACATAGCAATGAAGTATTTTCTGTACAAATTCACAATTTTTTAAAACCTTGAAACCTACGTTGAAATTTATAATGCAGTTGGATATCATAGTGATCTCTTGTGTGTGCAAATTTCAAAATTTTCTCTATTCAAATTGATACATTGCCAACAGATAGACTGATAGCAGCGGCACAGCTCATGAATAATGGTCACAGGACTCTAGCCACGCAGCGATTTCTGTGCTTTGACGCAGTAAGGTGATGAAAGGTCTCAATACTAATTGTCACAAAAACACTACTTGCAATGCTTCATAGCACTTAAAAATTTCAATTTAGGGGTTTTGAAAAGTGCTGAACAATTCAGTAAAATTTCATGTCAATCCGAGTGTGTTGTGCGTAAGTAATTTACAAAATGGTAAAGGTCTACAAACATGAAAAATGACCCCATTCATGAATTATGCTCAATGTTTTTAATGGTATTGAATAACCAAATATTAACAGAATTTATACACACAGTATGACTTTTTCTGAGATGGTCAGAAGGCCAATTTATTTAATTCTCATCAACTTAAAATGAAATGATTCAGGGCTATATAGTTCCAACCCTTCCAATTGAAATAAATATGACAATGACATTTGTTAAGAAAATGAAAACACAATGAATGCTTATACAAACATGAAAACTGGGCAGTGTTGGTAGGGGAGTAATACATGAAACTGGATTAGTATTGGACATTTAATAAGAGTAATTCATGTATACATTTGTTTATTACAGATGCAATGCTCATGAAAACTATACAAAAGTTACAACAAAAGATTCTAGAAGCCATGTGTCAATAAATTGGACATCTTTGTCCTAAAAGTAACGAATTATTACATAAAAGTGGCTTACTGTGATCAAAAAAGATGGGAAACATTTAATTCACAGTTCTGGCATGATCTAATATTTGGCTAGACTTTTATGAAACACCAAAAAGGAATGAGGCACAGACTTTTAATGAATATTGCTACAAAGCAATTAAGCACTAAAATAAGCTATTTTTCTAGTCTTATTTTTCTTATTTAAATATTATACATAATATGCATTTAAGGAGACAAAGTTCTTTTGCTCTGCTTATGTTCTCACTACCTAAAAATATGAGCTAAGACAACACTAATAGTCTTCCCAGAGCCTTTGATATGCACCAAAACTGCAAATAAATTAATGATTGCTGACTGCACATTTTGTTGTGGTGAAATGTACACTACAAAGGTTGCAGCGCAACTCTTTGCATCAGGCAATTATGGACCCTCTCGACAACAAAGCAATTAATGCACATTCTCCACAAAATGCTTATTTTTTTTGCTCAAAACTACTCTGAAAAATAATAATGTCATTGCTTTCGTTCAAGTTTGTACATTGTTCACATGATACAATCAAGAGTCTTCCACCATTTCTAAAGTAAATATTGCATTTCAGCAAGTACAATAACAGACTTCTTGAATCTCAACATGCATTATCACCTCATCAACCACAATATAGATTGTTGTTACAAATATTAAAACCTTACGAAAAGCACAAGAACACTTGACCTAGGCAGAACAGAGATAAATCTCAAAAGTACACTTGTGAGAAATCCTTCCAATTTCAGTCATATCACCAAAAGGTAGCACTAACTTGCCGTCCCATCTGGAGGATCTCCAGACCCACGACTCTGAGACCTCTCTTTCCTCTTATGCTTCGGGCGATACTTCTCCCAATTTCTGTGATCAAGGCTGCTCAGGTCATCTTCACCAGCAATAAGTTGAAGATACTTGGCTAACCTCAGCAATTCGTTGTCTTTATCCCGATTCAGATGTGCATGTTTAAACGGCCGAATTTTCAATCCATTTCCTGGATTCATTAAGAAGTTCCGTCGAATATCATCAAACATGATGGTATTTCGTGGTGAATACTGATCAAACTTGCCCCATATTACTCCAAGAGGTTTAACCTAAACAAAATTAGAAAACACATTCACACTAAGAACGGAATAAATAACAATGTTAATAACAAAATGAAATAACAATGAACATAAAGCATAAAAGCATTGTGGATATAAAAAGTCAGAGGATCTACATACTTTCAAAGATCAATGTGATAATCTCTGATAGAGTTCTCCATTTGTAGCAAGAACACAAACATTTTTAATTGTAATTCTCACTTGCTTAAAACAATTTATTGACTGAATAATTTACATTTTGGTAAAAAATGGTGATTTAAAGCAATTTCATTCGCACTACATTTTTTTTTTCCCCCAGATCAATTGCTTTTATTATTCATCTAAAGTGAGAAAGTATGAATAAAAGAATGATAGAGGTGATGACAAATAATAATTTCAAGAAATTTGATAACATATCATTTGAAAAATTTGAATTAACAAATGCTACAATGTATAAAAATGCTCATTACGTAAATATTAACAAAGTGGAGATAATTCAAATAAATTACATTTGTGTAATTTTATAATTATCAAAAAGTTACAGCAAAATGCTATTGATGTCATGTTATTCAGCTCTATCCATACAAAAAGTTTGAAGATGATTCAGAACTGTTTTTCAAAAAACATCTACCTTTAACATTGCCCATATTTCACTCAAAATTGCGCAAAAAGTATACATAAAATATTTTATACGTAACATATTTTCACAATTATACATAACATAAATTAAAGAACTAATTGTGAAGAAAAAATCTATCTTCAATAATGTAGTTGTCCAAGAGGGTTCAAATATTTTTCAAACTTTTGCAATTTTCAAAAATTTGGAGAAGAGTGTAAATGGGATCTAGGCCATATTTATAATTGTACCATACTTCAGCACAAAATTTAAAGAAAAAATTTAGCCATGTTTGAGAAAATTTAGAAAATGTCATTGGGGCTTTACATGAAGAACCCTCAAAATTTAAATAGTTATTTTTAAAACCTCTGAGCTTTGAACCAGGCCAAATCCATCAGGGAATATTCATTTTAGAAAATATCCTCCAAACAGTTTTAGACACTAATGTTGTTCACAAATAGACAATCTTGTTGAAAAAAAAACCAACACTTTTTCAATTCTTGGTGATTTTTAAGGCAAGCATTCACAGTCTAACAAACTTTATGAATGACTTTTAACATTTTTATAGACCAATGTTTCGAAGGTAATTGGCTTTCATCATCAGGGTCTAATGAAAATGAATGTATAAATATATTAATTTAACATAACATCTGTACATGCTATAAATTGTAAAAAACATTTAAAATACTATAATTAATATTACTCTTCATCGTAATTGAAGATTGATATTTATGGCATTCCTTTTTTAATTTGTTTTTTGTTTAGGATAAGGCCATTGCTATTCTTGGCGTTTATTAATGATATTGCAACTGGAATAAAATCGAAAGTTAGACTTTTCGCCGATGATTGCATAATTTATAGAAGTATTGGCGCGTCTTCGGATGAAAATATCTTACAGAACGATCTTAACTGTTTATGGAATTGGGCGTGCAGAAATAAGATGGAATTAAATCCGGAAAAGAGTAAATTCATTTGTTTTACCAAATCTCGCTCGAATGTACACTCGAATTACAAGTTAGGAACTAACGATATACCGCGTGTAAAAAACTGTAAGTATTTGGGTTTGGTCCTGCGTAGCGACTTGGGTTGGTCGGATCATATTAACAATACGGCGAAAAAATCGTGGAAGGCGCTGCACTTCGTAATGCGCATTCTAAAAAACAGTAGTTCGAATGCCCGATCCTTGGCATATTCTACACTCGTTCGTCCTATTTTAGAGTACGGAGCGGCCTGCTGGGACCCGTACAGAAAAGGGCAAATCGAGGCGTTAGATAAAATTCAAAAACGGGCCGGAAAGTTTGTAAATCATGGACGCGTTGATGGACGAGATGAATGGGAACCCTTATCTAAGAGACGGGAACGGGCGCGTTTATGCGTAATGTACAAGATATACAAAGGGGACTCAGCATGGGCAGACCTCAGTAAAAGATTACAGAAACCTGATTATAAAAGCAGAGGAGACCATCCCTGGAAAATACGATGTAGAAAGCAAAGAACTGATGTAGGCAAGTTCTCCTTTGTGAATCGCACTATTGTAGATTGGAACAAACTACCTGCAAAAGCACTAGAGACTCTTCCTTCTAATGTAGTGAAATTTAAAAATATACTTAATTCTATGTAAGTCATCATACTGAGACTTTTATCATTATTATTATTATTATTATTATTATTATTATTATTATTATTATTATTATTATTATTATTATTATTATTATTATTATTATTATCATTATTATTATTATTATTGATATCATAATTATTAACACTTACTGGTTTTGATGTAACTTTTAAGTTATTGTTATTATTAGTTATATTTTTATAATCGTTATTATTATTATTAATAATATGGCCATTCCCTTATACAGCGAAGTGAAGTGGTGAGTGGAGTGAGTGAGTGTTAGAAAAGCTTATAAATCAACTTACAGATAACTCAAAATCAATCTCTAATTCTAATTGTAATTACACTTGTAAATATTCACAATAGTTTGTAATTGTCGTATATCTAGTTGTAATCATGTTTGCCACCGAGCATTAGCTCAAAGCGAACTTTAATAAATCTATCTATCTATCTATCTAATTATTTCACAATATATATTCTTAAGTCAAAATAAACTAGTAGTACAACAAAATGGCAGACTTTCTTGTAGTAAAGTTTACTAATTTCCTTGGTGGGAACTGCCTTTACGGGCTTGCCCCATTCTCTTGCCAGCTGCCATCTATCACTGCCCAAAGAATACTTTTTTGAAATTTTCTCAATTTTTCAGTTTCCTAATAGAAGAACTGAAATATTATTTTAAGAATATTAAAGAAGGGTAAAACCTCATCCTATATGGTAATTTTTATTAAAAAATGTTGAGCTGTTTTTAAGAAAATAGTGTTTAAGTGGTAAATGGGAAATGAGGTTCTTTTTCACAAATATGTTTTGAGTTTTTGAAAAACTTCTTTGGAAGTCATTTGAAGCATTTTAACTTGCAAATGCAACTGTGTTTACAAATTTCTGAAAATGTGCATATTAATGGCATGAGAGATATTTCAAAAAAATTACATTTGTGTAACTTTTGAAAAAACAAAAATACCCCAAAATGTACTTAACGTCGCATTAAACAGTGTAATTGGCACTATCAGTAGGAAAAGTTGGAAGAAAAAATTGGAGCCATTTTCAAGAAAATAGCATAAGAGCATTTCTCAAAATGCAGATATTTGAGTTCACTTTCACAGAAAACTGTTGAGTTTTCGCGAGACTTTATAGGATATTATTTAAAGCCCATGTACTCATAAATATAATAAAAAATTACATTTTTTAAAATGAAAAAACAAAAGAATACTGGAATATGCCATTTATGTCATCTTATAGGGAACATTTAGCACTATTCCTACCAAAAGATTAAAGGAAACGTTTGGAGCCTTTTCGAGAAAATCTTGTTTTCGTTGTATTTTAAAATTGCATTTATCGAACACAATATTGCGAAATTTAGTTGATAGAGTAATAAAAATTATGAGCCTTGTCTTTTTTTGACAGTGTAATTGAGAAAACATTCCTGTTACTAAGAAACAGTTATCCCTTAAATTATATTACACACTTAATTTGCACAAAATTATGAAGAATGGCACCCCCCAAAGCTATCGATAACAATTCAGAACATTGGCAATATATTACTTTACCTTTTATTACATTAATTAATTTTCAACTGAAACACACATTTTTAGAACAACACAAATAGGAAACTCCACATTAAATAAAAACACATATATAAAACACAAAAAAGATCCCGTCTCTAAATTAGAACTAAAAGGAGTAATATATTCCTTACAATGTCTACAATGTAATTGCTGTTATGTAGGACAGACATCTAGAAAATTAAAAGAATGATTAAGAGAACGTAGGAACAACATAAAACAAATAGAAGCAGACAAAACTCATTAACTAAACAGAATCAACAAAGATCAACAATTTGATTTTCTTAACCCCACCATATTAAACAAACCAAAACGGCAATCCAGGCTAACTAAAGAAACTCTTTATATAAAATCACAAAAACAGTAAATACTATGACAGAGAGGAATATATTCACGAAACTATATGACCTCATAATCAATATCTTTAGACAAATACTGCACTCTACCTATTTTTTTTCAACACCAACTTCACCCGTTGAAATCACCTTCACCCATCAAAACATACTGTCACTTGTTCAAAAAGATTTTTATAGAAAATAGGAAGCTGTGAACAATACATGTATAAAAACCATTAGTGAGGTATTTGTTTCAGACTCACGAAATATTATATGATTTCTAAACAGGTAAATCATATTTTTACAAAATTAATTATAGTAGTTTCTCTCGAAAGCCATGCTTAATCAAATTTATACATTTCTTGTAAAGGAAATTTTTAATGATATTCAAGTTGATTGTTTTAGTTCCAACCTTTTTTATTTTGACTTAAGAATATATTGTGGAATAATTAACCTTAGCCTAAACAAAAAACAATTTTAAAAAAGATATGTCATAAATATCAATCTTCAATTACAATAAAGAGTAATATTAATTATATTATTTGAAATGTTTTACAATTTGTAGTATGTACATTTGTTATGTTAAATTAATATACTTATACATTTATTTTCATTAGACCCTGCTGATGAAGGTCACCGACCTTCAAAACGGTCTGTAAAAATGTAAAAAGTCATTAATAAAGTTTGTTATACTGTGAATGCCCGACTTAAAAATCAAAGGACCTTCTAAGAATTAAAAAAACATATGAAGAAAGGCAGTCTTTTAATTACTTTCATTCATGTAATTTAAAATTTAACCTTCGTAACAAAAACACTTTTTCAATATCAGGAAATCTCAAATTGTGTATATCCATTAAAATCTCAAAGGGATTACAAAGCCTACACAAGTATTTATTTGTGAATATTATTCAAATGTAGATTCTGAAGTGAGAAACATGATTTTAAACTAATTTTCCTTATTAATCTTAGATGTTACGAAACAAACTTAGAGGTGTTACAAGCATTAACAGAGTTCTGCAACAGATGGGTGAAACATTGATAGTATACAAGTTTCAATAAAATTATTGTAATTTTACCTAACCTTTGTTGGACTAGAAAGGCAATATGCAATGTTGTTGCACCACTTTTTTTAAAAGAAAGATAAATATTTTTACTTTCTTGTGCCAAAAGCATCACATATTATTAATTGATTTGTTAATTGTAATTAGCCACAAAAGAGTATTACCAATATTTTCTTCAAATTTTCTACAATAAACTGTCTTTTGTCTGTTAAATTAATAATTTGGCTTGGGCTGAAAGAAATCTATGTATTGTTATCCAAGATTTAAAATTCGCTATAATTTAAGGATTATCAGAAACATATAGATTGTTTTTAATAAGCTGTTGTCCCTGGTATAGTGCCCAGCCGACTTGAAGCTTTCTTACAAATACTTTTTCATTTATGCTGAATATAAAATGTATTTTTATTTATTAACTTATTGTTAATATTTAAAAAATTAACAATTGATATATTGTATGACTTTTGTTAGTATTCAAATTTAGTAAAAGCTTTATTTTTTAATAGGGTGGGTGGGACCAAAGACATATGAACCTTCTCCACTTGGGTGTGCCACTGATCTTTTAGAAGAACAAATTGCCTCAGCTTGTCCTTTTTTTGTTGGCATTTTTTGGTTGTTGTTTAAAAATGTGACGTGTTTCACATTACTGAATAATAGAAGATATTAATTTTGAAGACTTCTCAAATAATAATTTGCCTCATCTGTGATTTCTCCATGAAAAAGACATAATTAACAATATCTGTTTAAGAAATGAAAATTATGCCCAAAAATTCCATTGTGTCATTATTTATGAAAGAATATCTTGTTTTACAATCGCCTCAAAAATTTCAGACTTCCAAAGATTCTTCTAAAATTCACCAATTTTTCGGAACTTTTTCAGATCAATGACCCTGACTGTTCCTAGCTTTCCAGAAAGTGTCCATCTAATTACATTTATAATTCTACTGGTTAACATCTAAAATAAATAAAATAATGTACCACAAATGTATAATGCAAGCAGAAACACTCATCTCTGTTAGTTTAACAAATCAATTTCACACCAATCGCTTAGTTCTGAACAACTAGCTCTAAGACAGTGTAATATACACAGTCATTTTCAACTTGATATTAGTTTTACACATTCAATGCCAAATGATTTAGAAATTCCTTACTACACTTTACTGCTCAAATTTATTTCTACGCATACTGTTCACAATCTTATACAATTGGGACAGTAAGATTTCTCACCTACCTTAAGAAAAAGAAGAAAAAAGAAAAGTAAAAACTGGCAGACACTGACAGATTTTTGTCAGTGAACATAAAAATGCAGGTTACACATGGCACTCAATTCTACAAGCAAAAAGTCATTAAGGAGAACTCACCTGGACTAGCCCGTATTTTGGTGTTTGAACTGTTATCATAGCTACACTATCCAAATAAAACATGATTTTGTAAGCAGGATGCTGTGACACACCTAACAGTTTCATTTTTTCCTCAATCCACTTCATGCTGGTAGCAGACCATATAACAATGTCATAATTCTGTTGAAAATAATTTTAAAAAATTACATGAAGTATGGGTAAAAAATGTTAAACTTCAAGTAATTTATACCTGATAAGCAGATGTCAAAAACTCATGAAGGTATGGCCTCATGAGTTCATAGCCTGTTTCAGCAACAGATCGGTGGTCAAATAACGTGTAATCTATATCCAAAACTAGCAATTTCTTTCCTGGTCTTGGTTCATTGAATATATTTATATGATATTCACGAACTCTTTTTTCAATCTTGGCTAAATGCACCTTCAAAACAAATGGATTAATTGAGAGGGAGAGAGCTTACAAATAAACATAGTAGTTTATTATGCAGGATGTAAACAATCAGCATTTTAAAAATTGCAACATCTTTATTAAACATACTTCTTTATTTTCAACAGAAACTTCTTCCTCCTCTTCAAAATCTAGATCATTGATAACTTCAGGCATATTTTCCGGCGGTGCTAATGCATCCTCTATATCTTTTTCTAGGGAACCCATCATCATTACCTTGAAACCAGGCTTTAGTTTCAGAGTCGATAGCTGACAATCATCTTCCGGTGTCTTTCCTATCAATAAAATTAGCATTGCACTGAACTACCACAGCATTTAATAAATTTATAAATAAATTATTAAATATAATTTATAGGTCTATTGTACACATGTCAATTTAAGTTACGAAATGTCATCCACCTTTCAACTTCAAGTTCAGTAATTTTTGCCTTTCTGGTAGCACGCCAGTTTCTTTATGTATTGCATTTTTCAGAGTAGAAACCGTATCAGTTTCAGTCAAATCACAAATTTCATACTCTTTCCCGCCCCATTTCACAATAACTTTCACGTCGTTCTCCATTTTGCGAAATACCAACCAGGACCCGGGAACAAGTTCGCCAATAATTCTCGATTCTCGAAAATATTCGTTCAGCACAAATAACCGAATCTTCGTAGATAAGACTCTTTCCTGCAAGTAAACAGCATCAGGGGGGGGAGGCACTTGCGCACGGTATTCGAATTCAGCCAATGAGCTTCAGACACCAGTTTGTATCACAATACTAGCGGGAATTTTAAATGCAGCCAGATACCAAAATTATCACATCAGTACAAGACATTGAAACAGATTTATGAAGCATTTCTTTAAAATATTGCAACTTGTGCACCTTCATCGCGTTATTTGTGGTTGTTTACCGTTGAAAATTGTCATTTTGTACCACTTTCAAAATGTTCCTCAACACTATACTCGCTCTCCATGCAACACCGCGGCCTGGCTTTTCAAACAACTGGACTGGCTTTTCAAACGAAGTGCCCTTGCTGTGGTCACGTGGTTCGTGACGCAAACTGGTGGAGCGCAAACGAGCAAAAATCGGTGCCCTGGAATAGCTCACCCACGTATTTCCACCATGGACACCATGGATGTTCTAAGTACACACGGTGTAATTTCATTTCTTACTACTGCCGTTCTAGCGCCTCATCTACATTCCTGCGCAAGGCTCTTGCCTACCTTGTCCTGGATTCTTGTTCGTATGTCACCTCTCTTATGCTGGAACTACCAAAATCGGTAATCACAAAACCAAATATGCCATCATTTAGAACTATTTAATTACGCATAAATTAATTTTTTGCTCTTCAAATTTTTGCTTAATTAATGGTGAGCTAGCGGCAGATGACTACCACAATTACCACTAGGACCGGATTTTAAAGACCTAAAAATCAGCGAAATATGCAAGCATTTATGACCTAAAACCTATATAAATATGACATTAAAAATAAAATATGACGTTATACAAGTTTTTTTTTTAATTCCTGTTAATTTTTGAAGTATAACAAATACAAAGTTCACTCAAGAACAGATTGTGAGTACGGTACATACGGTTTGCAGTCTTTGGAACTAACTAGCATAAAATCCTTCTGTCTGTAAAACAACTCAAGTACAGTACAATAAAACCCATCAAACAAAATGTCTTGCTTTACTACTGCATACTTCTCGTTTAATGTTTTCTAATTTCCTCTCAGTCTTCAGCTTCTAGAGATTGCATTGGATCACAAAGTGTATTTTCAGGTTTTCCACCTTAAAAGACCTACGGGTGTCGCTGAGGATAGTTTTGTATCTGGGAAAGCTCCTATCCACATTACATGACGTCACGGGAGCGTATTTGAAGGCGGCGATGTCACTGCAGAGGAGCTTTGGTTCATTGTCTTCAAATGTTGCGGCATTTCCAGAAATTATATCGTTAATTTTTTATATTGTAGAATAACTAGGATTTCGCTGAAGAACACTCAGCAATTTGTTCTACACTTTTTCAGCCACATGACCAAGAGCTCGACCCAACACTTCATTCAAATTCACTTACGTTTCATATAATCCTTTGAGGTATAATTTTTGAGTTTATTTGTGGCAATATCATACATACATTGTCATGCAAGACACATTTTCAAGCCTTTTAATCTTGTGGCCTTAAAAATATGACATATCTATGCATTTTGGTCAAAATTTGGCCAAAATATGACCTTTTACTAAAAATGGTGTAAATATGACTTTATATGCACAACTAAAATACATTTTTCTAATCGAAGAAGGTACAGAAAAAATATAAGACTTGTCATTAAAATCCAGGCCTTACTTACCACAAAACAAAACATGCCATCTTCTAGAGCGATTTAATTGCTAATTAATTACGCAAAAATTAATTTAATTGCTTTTCAAACTTCCGAGAACTTAATTGTGAACTGCTGGGCGAGCCCGCCTGCCGGTCGGTCGGTCGGTCGGTCGGTCGGGTGACGTCACTCAGTGGGCCGCCACCGGGCCGCCAGCGAGCCAAACCGCGCGCTCCACAGCCGCCCGCCTGGCTGGTTGGAGCAGATTGAAATGATATACATGGGCTGGCTGAGAGCTGACTTCAATATGGTATTTTATTCGATCAACAAACCAAACTAGTCGAATGAAAATTATGCAAATACTTTATTGTTCATAAAGATCCTCTATTAACTTTAATTATGATCGCCCAATCTACATAAGCATGTCCTAATCTACGGTAGGTTGGTTAAGACTTGATTTTATCCATAGTACGTTAGATATCTGTGGTAGCGAGTTACAAGTTTATTTTGTTGAAATTGTGGAGAGCGGTGCAGGTCCTTCCGTAGTGAAACACCACAGCGGTAAACTATTACGGAGTGGTGGAAAGCGAGTGGTATTGAACGTTTTAAATACATTTTGAGCGCTTTCTAGAACTTCTCGAGCAACGTTTTTCTAAAGTGACACCAGAACGCTGGTGTATTGCAGTTAGGCATACTATTAAATGGGAACAGAGGATGTGGAGGTGACAGTGTCGTGGTCGAGATAGTCATCACCGAAGGTTCCTTTTCCAGCACCAAATCAACTGCTTCAGTTATGAAAATTAACCTCTTCCTGAAGCGGAGTGATCGTAAGTAAGTTGTTTGCATGTGATTAAAGGGTGAATATTAGTTAATACAGTTAGATCACGGCCTACAAACCCGGAAACGTCAAATAATGTAGAAACCGTCCGCGAAAGCCTACATTGTATGAATCACGGCCTACAAACCCGGAAACGTCAAATAATGTAGAAACCGTCCGCGAAAGCCTACATTGTATGAAGAATAGGTAGTCTGCGCATTCTGGGAACCTACATTACAGGCAGAGTGGAAGAGATGCAGAGTGTCAAGCTGGAACAGCCATGTCAGCACACCAGAATGAAACGTGCCAAATGATTTATTGCGATTTAATTATTAATTAATTGCCACAATTTGGAATTAATTGCCACGTATTTTTAGAGCGAAAACGGTTATGAGCTGTCTTGAACCGACGCCAGCATACACATAAGTTAAATTCGGGCCGTAGCTCGACGGAAAATCTCAAATCATTTATTGGTATTTAATTGCAAATTGAAATAAATCAAGGCATTGTCATTGCCAGCAATATTGTTTAATTCAAGAGTTGGTTAATTCAATTTAATTCGATGGCTTAGCCGTCATCGTGTTTCCTGATACAAGAAATATAAACAAAACCTTAGAATTAACAGATTACTAAAAGTACATGGTTATACAATACATAATTTTTAATTTAAAAACATCTTAAGAAATAAAAGAAAGAAAGAAAAAGAGACAGAAAAATAAAAAGAAAGAAAGGAAAAGAAAGAAGGGGACGGAGAGATAAATCGTACAAATCGTACATATTACAGTAATTTTGTAATTTGAATGAAACTTTGATTCCGTCTTTATGTATATTGTATGCGACTTGAAGACTCTGAAAGTCTTCCAAAATATAGTAAGCAGGTGTACTTGTCTGGTGTTAGTGTTACTGTAGAGAGTGTACTGTTAGAGAGTTACGGTTACAACACAGTTCTTGTCAACAACATATTACGCCCTAAAATACACAAACGGAAACTAAAAATGTATACTAATACATTTTTAGTTTCCGTTTGTGTATTTTAGGGCGTAATATGTTGTTGACAAGAACTGTGTTGTAACCGTTTGCCATAGCAATGTGTTGTATAGTATTCAGTTCTTCCAGAAGATGGGATTTAGTGAGAGGCAGGCTTGGTAATGTGTGTATCATGTAGTGGAAGGCGGCGTGTTTGTGTTGAATATGATGGTGAAGAGTTGTGGATGATTGTGTCTGTGTATGTCAATTTTCTGAAAATATTGAATGTATGTTTATTTCCAGATATACTGATATTCAGATCTAGGAAACTGATAGATTTGTCTTCGTTTTGTAGTTCTGTTGTGAATTGTATAGTATGATGTATGTTGATGAGGAAGTCAGTATAGAGATCGATTTGTCTAGTACTGGTCGAGAGAACAAGGATGTCCTCTACGTAACGGTGCCAATATGTGAATTTTTTTGAAGTGGATGATTTGAAAGGAAGCTGATATGTTTGAAAGAGTCCATAAAACATCTACAAGGAGAGGAGAGATGGGTGAGCCCATAGGAATTCCTGAAGTTTGTCTGTAAAATTTGTTGTCAAAAGTGAAGTAATTTTGGTCCGTGCCTAGGTTGAAGAAGTTTTGGAGTTCATCACGGATGTATATGGGACATGATGATTTGTCCAGTAGTACCTAAGTTACGTAGCAGTAATTTGCAAGTCGGAGTACTAGAAAATATATCACATTAAACGATTTTTGAATAGGGTGGAACGGGAATCTGTTGAATCTTTTCTACGAGATCTAAACTGTTTTTTACAGTATATGAAGGCTTGAACTACATGTGTTTATGGAAGAGGTTATTTAATTTCTGGGCGAGTTTGTGAGTTAAAGTGTTTGTGTTCAAAACTACGGGTCTGATGTGGGTATTTTCTTTGAGTAATTTAAGCAGGCCGTAGAGTCTAGGGCGAGAAGGGGTAGACGGTATATATTGTTTGGGATAGGGAAACAATGCTTGTGAATTATTAAGTTCTTGCTTAAGATGGCAAAGATACTTCTTAGAAGGGTCATTGGGAAGTTGTTCGATCTTGTTGTCGTTCAGAAAGTCAAAGATTTTGTCGTATTCTTTTTTGTCAAGAACCACTACTGTGTTGCCTATGCCTGCTTTAGATATGATTGTCTTCTTCTGTAACTTTTTAGGCAAGCTGTTAGGCGTGGTGAAAATGAAAATTTACTGATTTTCTGTGCACTGTGGTGGATTCTGTGTGGTTTGTGATAGTGTGAGCTATGTAACCATAACCCCTCCTCTCTTCTCATAGTTATTTGACACCACCTTCATACCACACTCTTCGGGGGCGGAACAGCGCACAGCACCCAGGCCATTAACCCTCCTCCTCCACCTCACAGCCAGTACAGTAGCTGCTAGGCCCGCCCGAGCACGCGTTGTCGTTTTGTGACATCCAAACAGCTGGTAAGAGACGACTCAACATACTTTTCATATTTTCTAATACAAAATTATACATATTAATTTCTTTCACTTTCTTGCATTGATTTACAAATTACTGCAACATTAAACGATTTAACTCTCCGAACCCTTTTTTCTTTAATTTCTTAAGATGATTTTTAAATGAAAATTATGCATTATATAACCGTGTACTTTTTGTAATCTGTTAATTCTAATGTTTTGTTTATATTTCTTGTATCAGGAAACTAATGTTGTTGGCTAAGCCATCGAAAGCTGCTCTTGAATTAGACAAAATTCTTGGAAATGACAACGCCTTGAATTATTTCAATTATTTAAATGCCAACGACAATTCACCACTTAACTAGTTAAATGCTAATTAATTGCCACAATTTGGAATTAATTGACACTATTTTCGAGGCGAAAACGGACGTGAGCTGGTGGTCAACACACACATGGGTTAAATTCGGTCGTAGCCCGAGGGAAACCCTCAAATGATTTATTGCCAATTAATTGTTAATTAATTGCCACGATTTGGAATTAATTGTCACGTATATTCGGGGCGAAATCAGATGTCAGCTGGGTATCAGCACACATAAGTTAAATTGGGATTGCAACTGGACAGAAACCCTCAAATGATTTACTGCCAATTAATTGCCACGTAGTTTCGCGCCGAAAATAGGTGTGCGCTGGCTTGACACGTCAAGCCATCATACGTATGTGCTGACACCTAGTTCAAGTCCATTTTTACCACGAGAATATGAGGCAATTAATTCAAAGTTGTGACCATTAATTAGCAATAAAATTTTAGAGGGTTTCAGTAGAGTATGATCCGAATTTAACTAATGTGTGTGCTGGCATCGCGTCAAGACAGCTTACACTCGTTTCCGCCCTGAAAAACGTAATTAGTTCGAAACTGTGACAATTAAATAGCAAGTAATTACCAATCAATCATTTGAGGGTTTCGGTCGAGTTGCGATCTCATTTTAACTTGTGTGTGCTGACTCTGAGCTCACACCCGTTTTCGCCCCGAAAATACATGGCAATTAATTCCAAATTGTGGCAATTAATTATCAATAAATCATTGGACATGTTTCATTCCGGTGTGCTGACATAGCTGTTCCAGCTTGACGCACCTGCGTGTAAGCGACTTTGACAGTTCAATGCGCTGTTGCCACATATTGCTTCGATGTATGTACATAGCACCACCTACATGACAGATAAATATCAAAACATGAAGTTTTGATGAAACAAATGTTCCGAAAAATACTTGTAGGAAATTCCAATAGATCACAACACTTTCGTAGGGGATACATAGGGGAACATTATAGATAACTTCTAAACAAATGGTCCGATTTTCAATCAGTAAGCGGCAGTTGATTCGTATTTAATGCAGAATTTACACTACGAAGCCATTTTTCCAGAAAATTAAATTGTTCTCATAGTTCCGGGATGAAATTAAAAAATGTGGGCTTATAGCGCGATGACGACGGGCTCCCTGAATCCAACGCCATATCAATCGTCCAAATTGGATGAATAGGCGCATCGTAAAGTGAAATTTGGCAAAATATGATGTTCTCTTCCTCCATGCCACCATCGCCGCCCCCTCAGGGCAGCAGCAACGAGCACGGAAGCAACGGCAGGAGGAGCGAGTGAGCCAGGCAAGCAGGCGTTTCAGTTGTGGCCCGACGGGGGTTCTCCCAACGGGGTCCGATAATGCCCTCGCTATTTTCCGCATCCTAACATTAGTTTTAGATTCTCGTATACGTACGTACCTTCTGGGTAATAAATGTAGTATAGAGAAGGTTATGTAATGCTGCAGAAAATCGATTTCGGGAATTCAACGGAAATGTATGATTTCCCCCCTCTGATGTGATAAGTTATCACAAGGGCGTGTTAATAGGAAAATTACATTCAAATAAATATATAAACAGAACGTGAGCAACGATGGATGACAGAAGAGAAGCAAAGATTCGAATAGTAAAGAATGATACAAGGGAATGGCAACACAATTGATAGCGGGGAAAATAGAAAATAATTGGTAAATAAAAACAGTAAAAGAACACGTGAGCAATTTCCGTGAATGAGACAGTAAATTAGGAAAATTATTACGAAGTAATAAACTTGGAGCGGTAGCTCAGTGCATCAACTGATGTCACTGCAGCGCCTCTGACCGGGAGGTCCTAGGTTCGAATCATGACGGTGGCGGCAGGATTTTCGACACTAGCTTTTCAGCTAGGCCGAATGTAGTAGTCGCTGTCTGGAAGAGAATTCTAGCCGCCGGCTGCTCTGATCGGTAGTAATTTGGCCATTTCCATCAATTTGTATGCATTATTACTTTTGTAAGTGGATGTGCTTCAAATGACTTCAAATCAACTTTTTCGTAAACTCAATAGATTCCTGTGAAAAAGTATTTAAATTTCGCATTTACAGTAATGCTTAATTGCCATTTTCTTAAAAAAGAACCGTGAGCGGCAGCTCAGCTGCATCAACTGATGTCTCTGCAGCTCCTCTGACCGGGAGGTCCCAGGTTCGAGTCCTGACGACGGCAGGATTTTCGACAACAGCTTTTCAGCTAGGTGCCTGGTCAGTCGCTGTCTGTGGGGGAATTATAGAGGCCGGCTGCTCTGATCGGTAGTTTTCCGTGGTTTCTCCGATCAACAACAGGCGAATGCCGGAGCAGTACCCTAACAAACGGGCCACGGACCGCGCGCGAATGTCGTATCCTCACCCCTTACACACACACACTTACACTAACATGCTCTACACTACCACGTATTCTGGGAGACCGGTCGGGGGCTTAGAGCTTGTTCCGGCTGGGGCGGTGCCCCGCTGGTGGAGAGTCCTGGTTAGAGGGAAACCCCGTTAGCTGACGATAGGCCGACGTCGTATCTCGCCATCCAGCGGGGGAAGATCACCGCCACCTCCCGACGAAAAAACATGCACTACACTTACGGGAATATATGACCTAAGCTGTTGACGCGCCCGGAATCACCAACCAACGAAGCAATAAACAAATACAGTGCTAGTGTAGTGACTAATCAGAAATTGGAATATATGCTAAAAAGGTGAAAGGCCTGCGCACTCGGACGAAAGGTTTTGGGTACGATCTCGCATATGGAAGACAGATGAGAAGCGTGTAAGATAAAGAAACTTGGCAGATGAGCTTTTAACGTGGTGAGGGGCGGAATCTGATGACGTTAGTACAGAAAATAGAAATATAATCGCGTGTGTGGAGGAAGCAGATGCCGTTGGTCAGGAACTTGGAACGCTGTTCAAGGAGGCTGAGGATACACGGAAGGAAAGTGAACACATTAAATTATTTTTTGTAGGAAGATCGAGTTTTGTAATACATTACGAATTTCTGGATAGGATTTAAGAATGGACATAAATGCAAGGGGAGGGATTTAGTAACAAAACAGTTCACAATAATGACGAGTGTTTAATGATAATATTTTATTTATTTTATTTTATTTTATCTATATCTATATTATTTTATATATATTTATAATTTAGATCAACATATCCGAAGGTTGGAAGAGGTCGTTCTCTACACAGACGGTTGAGTACAAGTCGGCGACACCGCGAATAATACCAACCGTACCCCGTGACTGTACAAAAGACACAGACACCGCATCCAGTCACGACTCAAAACAAATTTAGTGTTTTCGATTATGAAACAGATTTTCCTCGCCTTCCTGATCCTCACCGCCCTTCTCTACCATCGACAAATTCATGCACAAACCAACGCAAACAGGCTAGGAAGCGCGTCAAAACCAAAACACGTAAAGCTGCGCATCCTAGCCCACTTGAAAACAAAGACATTCCTACTGAGCCAAAAAAAAAAAAACAACAACAAAACAGGTACTTATTTTAGCTGACAGTCATGGCTGCCATCTTTCCTCCATTCTCAGTAGGAAGTTACCCTTCAACTTCTCAGTCTCATCTATTTTTAAACCTAACGGGAGGTTTGGAGATGTAACTGCACAGTTGGACACCCATACGAAGACACTGACCAATCAGGACACAGTCATTATCATAGGAGGGCAGAATGACATTAACTTGGGCGGTAACTTTACACCTGAACAACAGGTAAACAAATTACAATGTGCCGCCCAAAATACTAACATTTGTAGTCTCGACTCTGCCCTTCTGGTACAGCAGACCAACACTATGCAGTGAGATTAAGCACGCAAGCCAACAATTAAAACTGCAACCGAGAGAAACAAATGACACACTTTTTCAAATTAATTCCCTCTCAGCAAAACACTTCACCCGGCATGGTCTTCGCATGAACCTTGCAGGAAAACATGCAGTCGGTAACAAGCTTGCACAATACATCATCAACTCCAGTCCTACTCAGTCTCCTGTCAAACGTCCATCCCTTTCACCTTCCTTACGTTCTCCACCCCCCGCCCTTATTTCGAAGCCTCTTACCTCCTGAACCATAGACTAAAGAGGTATAGACGGCTCACTGCGGGCAGCCGAGAGGGTACCCAGAAATGGTGCCCCGTTCAGAGATGGCGCCACCGTCGAATGTTTAGTTCCGCAGAAAGTGGTGTCCGAGTAGAGTGCGCACAGGTCGCCCAATTGCCCCCACTACCGATCTCTCCCCTCCAGTACCCTGTGGCGGCATTTTCAAATCATTGAAACTGTTACTACCGCAAGATCTTTCAACGGCATTTACAGATAGGGAGCACGTGATGGAGTGTTGCCCTATGCATAAGCACGCGGGACCTATCCCTTCACTGAACCAATTAACTGCATTCCAAAATGACGTGATCCTGTGAGGAGTGACGTGATGCCATAGGGAGGGCACCGGGGAGTACCGACAAGAAAAGTCGAAACATTAAACAAGAACACAAAATAAAATCGCCGGATATAAACTCAATTTTCAGAATATGATAAATTTACAATATTTTCATGACTATCGATATTGCGAACAGTGTTCCTGATATCCGGAAATACTCAAAGTATCATTCTCCATGTGCTTACGGCAGGAAGTCTTCCAGGATTTCATCACGAAGAGGGATAACAGTGAAAATATGTAGCTGATTTGCCTTTGCAAATAGTTTTTTATTACAGTGGAGTGAATTTTCTTATTAATTCTAGCCAAAAATGCACGTTTCATTTGTATGCAAAATTCAAGTTCTATATGGCTTAGGATAGGTATCCCAAAATTTCAGTCTCCCATAGCACGACACACAGAGTTTTTAACGTTAAATAAATAAACAAAATATATAAATAAATAAAATTAGTTAATTGATTTGGTCTGTAACAATGTAATAAATTTTTGCACCGACATCAACAAGGAGCACAAACAGCAGTTTCTGTGTGTGTGTGTGTGTGTGTGTGTGAGGGGAGGAATATTGTGCAGTCGACTTCATTTTTTCTTACAAGAACTTTCTATTGGAAAATTTTTCAATTGGAATATTGAGTGACTCGTTTCTATAGAAAATGAGTAAAAACTGTTTTTATGATGAATGACATCTCTAGCCAATTACGTATTCTGAAGGGAGTAAGCTCCATGAGGGGTCCCTCCCCCCCTCGGTGCGATACTGGCTTGAACAAAAAATATTTCGATTATTTAACCACTTCTGGTACAATTCTTCTTTACATCTAAGGAAAACGTCTTTGTCTTTTGAAAACAATCCAGAGACTTTGCCAGTGCCGCTTGTCCTGAGCGGCGATCACACTGGAAACCCATTCGTAGCTGAGAAGAGTAGTCCAGTCAAATGGTGCTCACAAAAGCCAAATAGCGGAAAGTTTCGGTGTAGTTTTGATATTTGGTTCCTATGTGTTTTTTGGTCGCTGAGCATGAATATCAGAGTTCTCAACAAACATTTTGCCAGGAAATACCTCTTTTAAGCAAAAAAGTGTAAAAATTACACCTTTTTTCAGTTTTTTCAAAATAACTCAAAAACCATCCATTTTTCGTAATTAATGGTCCTATATGAAATAAAAGAAGATAAAATGACCTACATTTAATGTCATTACTATTTTTTCTCCAATAAATTGTTTAGCCGTAAACGCACCACGAAATTTGATGATGAATGTGAAAACACATGAAAAAAGGGAATTATCCCACTTTATCTCAATGTAACTGAAAAACTACCATTTTTTTCGATATTAACCTGATATGAAAATAAAGAGAATAAAATTATCCACATTTATGTGGACTAGGTTTTCTTCTGGGATCAATGATATGCCTGTTTTTAAAGAACGGCACGGCACGTCCTCTCTCACTAACTCCTATGTGTAATTTACAGCCAAAGAATTTATATAAAAATAGATATGACGCCTTGTGAATCTGTTTACATTTTATTTGGAAAAAGAAAAGTAGGTAATTAATAATGTGAAAAAGAAAATTAATGTTTTGGGAAACGGTGGACTGTATCTTCCCCGAGACGGTCAGGATTCAAAGGCCCTAGTTTTCATAGACATCTGCTAAGTACAAAATAATGGAATTAGTGGGTATTTTATTGCTATTAGTCTAGTGTATTGTATTGTTTATAATAATTGGCATTATTTAATATTTTGAAGAATATACAAGTCGTCTTCCATTGGTTCGTCAGATTCAGTGGCTTCATCTTGTCCTCGTTCCAGCTCGTAACTCAGATTTCAGATTATTTTCAGAAACCAGTCATATTGTCGCAACAGAAGTTAGATCATTAACCCCTGCGTTCTTGAAGCCAATTTTTTGAGTTTTTGAAGCTCTTGCACAAACCAAATTCCAATAAAACTGGAAGAGCAGATGGTAAGAGTTGTGGTGAAAGGTGCAAGGCTATTTTTCGTACTTTCCCCTCTCCATTCTTCTGAATTTTTTTTCTAAACCTAGACGTTACTGAACTTGAGAATAAACTCTTAAAAAACGTTGCTGTGCTGCAGTAGGTGGTGGTAGTGCCGCAATGTTTGCCTTGCAACCGAAAACAGCTTCAGTAGATATATCTTAACTGGCTGTTCTTTACATTTCAACCGATTGGTGAAACCCGAAAAAGTTCACCACCATCAGCGACCATCTCAATAGTTTGAATAATTTTATAGCAATTCATTGACGGTTTGTCTGTCAGAAATTCATTATTCCGTACTTGGCCTACACCGAGATTTCGTAATCATTCATTGGTTGGGAGAAACAAAGGTATCGGTAAGTGTTTCACTTATAGCAGCAACCGGCAAGAAACTTTGTCATTTTTTTGTTTCAAAAAGGACCATTTTTGCATGCTCGCAGAGATCTCACCATATTACCAACATATCTCTCATATCCTCACCAACTTCAATCAGTCTCATTAGTTGCAGAGGCGGCTGCAGCGGGGAGGCGCTAGGGACACTGCCCCCCTCCTACTGAGATCAGTATTTCTCTTCCTGCACTATTTAAAATAATCTCCGTGGGTATCCATCTTCATAGCGTTGTTTTCGAATCGAACGTATTTTTAGCATTCATACTCCCGCTTGTTCCCTAGAACGGTTATCATTGGCTACGGACACTCGCCCCAGTGTCCAAAATGCGCTGTTGTTACAGAACTTACTGACAAAGAAATCGCCCCCAATGAGTGCTCAAATGGCAACATAGGTTCGGCAACTGGCGTCTTGTGATGGGCGCCGCCGAGCAGCCTGCCACGGGAAGTAGCATCGCCGTTGACCGGCGCTACCTATTGATCGATTTTTAAACTTACAGTATTCCTTTCGCTTCATTTACGTCAAGGCCAGTGCTATGTGCTGGTGGCCTGTTTAACTGATCTGCCCCTCACAAGCATTGAGTGCAGTCGTGTGCAATCAGCATGGTCGGCATCGGTTTTCCGATCCATGTACAAACTGTATGAGTGCTCTGTGTTCTGATCTTTGCGGCCATTTTGTGTTGTTCATTTGTGTGTTGCCTTGAGATTGAGAATGGTTTCCAATTCTGTAAAATGCCTGAAAACAGTCAATCTTGATTATGATGCACGGCTGTGCATAAAGATAATTGGACCACCTCGGCCTGATATGAAAATTATACAACCTGATAGAAATGGCAATCGTTCTTTTGTACGAAAATTTCACTCAAAGTTGTATTTACTGGCAAAGTGGCTTTGTGGTTGTGATGAAGTCCACGCATTTTTTTTGCTTCGTGTATTTAATATTCTCGCCTCAGTAAAGGATCCTGGACAGTAAAAGGTGTGAAGGATATAAAACATTTGAAAGAGAAGGCGAGGAAGCACGCCATGAGTGAAAAACACATGCATTATGAAATTAAATTTGCTGGGTTCTGTAAGCATTCAATCACAACTCGATTCAGCTTACAGACGTTCTGTTAAGGAACACAACGAAAGTGTGAGAGAAAATAGATACATTTTAAGCAGAATCATTGACTGCATTCGCTTTTGTGGTTCTTTCGAGCTTGCTTTAAGAGGGCACGATGAATCAGCTGATTCCTCCAATCCTGGTGTGTTCTGTGGATTAATAAATTTAATGAGTGACGTTGACAGTATTTTGAAGAAACATTTGACCGAAAATAAATGTGGTTTCTTAGGAACATCAAAGGTTGTGCAAAATGAATTGCTTGATGCAATATTGAGTGTTGCACGTTCGTTAATATTACGAGAAGTAGAAAATTCAGATTTTGTTGCAATTTAAGCTGATGAAAAGACTGACGTTTCTACTCAGAGTCAATTGGTACTGATAATCCGATATGTTCATGACAATAAAATCTATGAGCGCTTTTGGGGATTTATAGTCCCAAAGGCTCACACATCTGAGAGTATCAGTCAGTGTATTTTAGAGCAGCTTCAGCTTTTGAAATTGCATGAAAATTCTGACAAATTAATTGGCCAGAGGTATGATGGAGCATCCATGATGTCAGGAAAGGTTAATGGTGTGCAAGCTATTTTGCAAAAAACTTATCGTTTTGCAAACTTCGTTCAATGCTACGCTCACCAGTTCAATTTAATAGTCGCAAAATGTGATTCCCAAAACAAAATGGCCAGAATTTTTTTCTAGTCTTGAAGGATTTGCTGCTTTCTTTTCACGTTCATCCAAACGAATGACTGTGTTAAACAATGTGGTGAAAAGACGCCTCCCCCATGGACCAAATACTCGTTGGTCTTTTCAAAGCATGTCAGTTCTTGTTGTTTATGCTCACAAAGATGATCTGATTCAATGTTTTGAAGAGATAATTGATGGAGAATCTGACAGTAATACGATTAGAAAGGCTGTAGGGTTACTAAATTTGTTGAAAGATGACCTATTCTTATTTTGGCTTGAGTGTTTTTAGCAAAGTAATGCCTCATGTTGAAATTTTATGTAACCAGATCCAAAAGAGGGGTGTCGATTCTTTGCAAATTAATGATTATGTAAATGAATTCAAAAATAATATTCAAAAGATAAGAGACAATCCCCTGTGTCATTGAAATATATATGTAGAAAACAACTGTGAAGGTAAAAGAGAAACAACTGTGAAGGTAAAAGGAAGGTTGAGGGCTGTAGAATGGCAGCTCTTGAAGTATGTGAGGTAATTATCACAGGGGTAAATGATCGTCTTAATTTTACGGGGCATTTAAACTTATCTTCTCTCTTTGATTGTAAAATGTTCCAACAATATCAGGAAAATTTCCCCCAAGAAAAGGTTGATCGCATTTTACAGTACTATCCGTTTGTGGAAGCTAGCAAACTTAAATCTGAGCTGAATGTGCTGTATAAAAGGAGTGATTTGGGCTGTGCTGAAAGAATTTTACCACTTTTGTAAGTGTTAGTGAATAATAACTTACTGGATGTGTTTTCAGAATCAGCTAAATTATTAAAAGTAATATGTTCAACTCCAATGACAACTGTTGAATCAGAGAGAGCTTTCTCCACTTTAAAGAGAGTGAAGTCGTTTTTAAGAAATACCATGACAGAAGATAGATTGAATGCACTTTGTATGTTATCGATAGAAAGAGTTTTGTTATAAGACTCGGTTAATTTTAATGAATTAGTAATAGATAAATTTGCAAAATCTAAAAACAGAAAACTAAATTTAATTTATAGATCCTGTTTAGACTGTCTTCCTCGGAGATTATTCGATTGACTTATGTGACTTAATACAAATATTACAATTTTTCGAATGCCTAACTTTATTGGATCCTGCAACTTTGTGTACCCTCCCTGTTGTCTATTCCCAGAGCCGCCACTGATTAGTTGGATCTAAGCACAAAACTGTGTTCATTATCGGAGTGTCCGCGTCTTCCTTCGCTTGTTTGCAAAGCCATTTCTGCTGATCAAATCTTTGTAACCAACATTGCTACTAACCGACTTTCATTATTCGTGGTAGCAAGAAAATTTTCTTTCCACGTCATATGAATCATTGTGTTGTCTAACACTATGTACGCACATTTTTTAGACATTTTAATTCGCTTAGCACTTCAGAGTAACCATAAAAAACATCTAAGGATACATATTTTGACACATAATCAAAGTAATTGTCACGGATAGACTCGTGTTTCTTGTATGAGATAAAAACCTGTCATTGATGACGTATTGAACTTGGACACTGAATTGCTTCTATGTTAGTAGTTAGAATGCTTTAATGAGTGTTCAGGTTTGTCATCAATAACTTTGCGCGGAAACAAGTTTTTAAAGCCAAAAATATGAACAAAAGAGTAGTTTTATTTAAGATATTTCAAAATAACTTCAAAGTTATCCGGTAAAAAAACGCGAATGTCATATATATATATATATATATATATATATATATATATATATATATATATATATATATATATAGAGAGAGAGAGAGAGAGAGAGAGAGAGAGAGAGAGAGAGAGAGAGAGATGTCTATAAAAACTAGGGCCTTGAGAACCTACGCAACGCTGAAGGCACGTTCGACTTTCAAAATATTAATTTCCTCTTGCGCTTTATTAATTACCTACTTTCCTTTTTCCAATTAAAATATAAACAGATTCACACGGCGCTGTATTTATTTGCATACAACTTCATTGGATATAAATGTAGTTAGGGCGGTTCAGTGGAGTTCCATTTTCACAGTAACATTCAGGGATATTTTGCACACTAACGGCAATACCATTGATCCTAGAAGAAAACTGTACATACACATTGTAGGCAATTGTATCCTCCTTCATTTCATATCCGGTTAATACTTACAAAAAATTGATAGTTTTTAAGGGGCGTTTACACGGAGAGAGTTTTCTCTCCTAACTTTCCGGAATAAGTTAGGAGACACGTGTAAACTCTCAGGAGAGCGATCTTCTCTCCGGAGACATGACGTCACAGGAGATCTTCGAAGTTTGCAAGAGAGAACAGTGTAAAGGCTCTGGTATCGCTGGGAAATCGTATCTCCTGGGAAATAAATAGTCTTCAAAGAGAGTTGGAAGAGTTTGTGCTCTCTTGGTATGTGTCCACGTACTCGATCAGCCTTTCTATGTCTGTGCGTCGTTCCAGTGTGGTCCGTGGATTTCTAATCTTTGGGGAAATTTTACACTGGGGTATTATAAATAAAAATGACAAAGAGTTGTATGTATCTCCTATGGCCAAAAACCATAGCAAGTATCTATCCCCAAGAAATATATTTCCGCATGACGGTATCTTGCTTTTTAATTGCTTGAGATATTTTTCCTAATAACAAATCAAATCCTTCTTTAGTTACACCTTCGAATTTTTTGTACACAAATCCTCTTCCTTTATATCCTTTTTAATAATAATAATAATAATAATAATAATAATAATAATAATAATAATAATAATAGCAAATAATAATAATAATAGTTATTATATTAATTATATTCATTCCTTTAATAAATAAGTCGAAGTTACGAATTAATTGTGGAATTTTGTTATATAAGGCGTTCTCTTTCATACACCTGATCTATATGGTGTAATGCCTCTACTACCAAATTTAACAAATTTCAAATAATCCAAAATAAATTCCTTAGAAAAATTTACATGCTCCCTAGTTTATATCAAATAAAAAAATTTACAGAGAACTTAAAATTGATTCTTTCAAATCGTTTATACTTAACTTCACAAAAAGATTCTATAACAAATTATCAACTTAACCATTTTTCAAAACTTTACATTAGTTCAAAACTATTTTATAGAATACGATCACGTTTTCCAATAGATATTTTTAGTCCTCTATAAATTAAAACTTGTTTTATTTTATTAATCCCGGAAAATTGCAATACAATTGAACAGGTAGCAAATAAATATATTTTTTAAAATTCTCTTCCTGCAATTCCTCCATCAAAGTTTTATAAATACTCAGCTCTTCTCTGTAAATAGAATCACCTACACTTGTCTCTTTCTTTTCCTCCATTTCTTCAAAATTATTAAAGCTGCACAGGCATCTGTAAGATCCCTGACATTCTAACCTCAAACTGCTCGCCGCTGCTCATCGGCTGCTTATTCAACATGGCGGTGCCACAGAACATCTAGAGACATTTGTATCAAGTGTAAACAGCAAGGAGATACTTTTCCGGAGAGATCTCAGGAAACTACTCTCCCGGGAGTTAGGAGACTCGCGTTTCGGGAGATATTTCCATTCGTGTAAAGTCATCTAAGAGAGTTTATCTCCTAACTTCAGGAAAGTTAGGAGACTTTGCCTCCACGTGTAAACGCCCCTTTAAGGTATATTGAGATAAATTAGGATAATTCCCGTTTTTCATGTGTTTCGCTTACATTACCAAATTTCCTGATGTTCTCACGGCTAAATCGTTTATCGGAGAAAACATTCTTACGGACATTAAATGTAGGTAATTTTATCTTCTTTCATTTTTATAGGACCATTAATTACGAAAAATGGATGACTTTTGAGCTATTTTTAAAAAAAACTGACAAAAGGTGTGGTATTTACGTATTTTTTGCTTAAAAAACGTATTTCTAGACAAAACTTTTCTTGGCAAACCTGATATTCATGTTCAGCGACTCCAAAAAATACAGAAACCAAGTATTAAAACTACCCCAAAACTTTCTTATTTTCTACCATTCGACTGGACTGGAGGCAAATGCTTGCCTTCGTTTGTCAGGGAAACCCCGCAGTCGCCGGTGAAGCTCGGAGCCTGGAGGGACGGGGGCAGGTAGCGGGACTAGCTGGGTCGGCCGACCCACCCGAGTCTGCCGTCGGCACGGAAACAACACCCTTTTCGTGTCCCTCTGCACCGCGCGATATTTCCTACGAATACCCCCCACCAACAGCCAGTCCTGTTCTTTCTTTCACACTTCGCGACGTTAGCGCTTTCTATCGGCGGACGGGAAACTATTCAAAGGAGGTAGCTCGAAACAAGTCTCATGAGTCCTCTTTATAAATCTTTACTCTATGTCTTGAACCTACTCCCGTTTCTCCAACTTCCACTACCAATTCATCTATACATGATGCCCCAATTTCCTCACAACCTATCACTCCTATCCACATTACAACCTTCGACCACGCACACGAGGTAAATGTGGAGTAAATATATAGCAACTACAGTCAGATTCAGCAGAAAAACATTCGTGTAGGTAGGTACTTGGAAAAGATAAACATTCTGCACCATAAAATTCAATCCCTAAACTGAGTTTATCGAGGCAGGTCTACAGAGCGTTTTAAATGAAATGGATGTTCTTTGCTTTACAAAACATTGGTTATCTCCTAATGAACTTAGCATTTTCCAAATTCCAAACTTTTGCCTCGCAGACTTTTATCAGCAGAGAGAGAATCGCATAAAGGTCCTACGTATGGTGGTTCTTGAATTTACGTTAAAAATAATGTTGATTCTATCTCCTTGACGGAATTAAATGTATATTCCGTCGAAAATGTTTTCGAAATTTCTGTTGTACTTCGCTAAAAGTTATATTATTTTGCATCTACAGACCTCCAACAAAGAGGGCTGCAGATTATATTTTGTTCTTAGAAAAGCTGGAGATAACGTTTACAAAGTCAGCAATCGCTCTTTTGAATCCATTGTTGTATGCGGAGATTTTAACATCGATTTTCGCGTCGAATCTTGCGAGAAAGAAAAGTTTCTCAATTTAATTAATTCCTTTAATTTGGATATTACAATTAATGTACATACACAGATCACACTAAATTCGATGAAGGGAATTGATCAAATTATAATTAACAAAACTACTACTCGATATGAAGTTGAAACAAGAGATTTAGGATACAGTGACCACGATGCACAAATTCTTACCATTATAAGAAATGCGAGCACTGACACAATAAATAATACACGTATGGCTAGATTGTTTACTAAAAGTAAAATAAAATTTTTCATTGATTTCTTGATGCAGGAGTCATGAGAAGCGGTTTATAATACTGTGTGTATATATATATATATATATATATATATATATATATATATATATATATATATATATATACACATATTTATATTGTATATATATTTATATACAAACGACAAACATAATTCTTTTTTTTCAACTCTTTAATTTCATTTTAACACTTGCTTTCCTCTTCAAAAAAGAAAATTAAATATTTCACGGAAAAGCAATTCTTGGATAACACAAGGGATTAGGACATCTTGTAAAAACAAGCGAATTCTTTCTTTCATCTCCAAACGTCATAACGTATCTCAAGATTTCATCTACTTTAAAAAATACAAAACATTGTTACGAAAAGTCATAAGACATGCTAAAATCACGAAACACGATCAGGATATTTTGAACTCAAATAACAAAACAAAAGCAATGTGGAATATAATAAAAGTACGACCAAATCAACTAGAAACCTAGTAGAGAATATTTTAAAATATAACGATAGAAATGTGAACGACCCGGCAACAGTGGCTAGTCTCTTTAACCAATACTTTTCGAGAATTACTGCCGATCTCACTAAGGGTCTTCAGCCGCAAAATTCAATATCAGACATTTCCCCCAACATTTTAGACACGATGTTCGTTTCCGAAACATCTTCCTATGAAATTTTCAAAATAATCGGTAAACTAAAAAATAAATATTCGTCCGGTTTAGATGAATTCACGGATTCTTTATTAAAGTACTGAGCGTTTGCCATTATACATCCGTTAACTCACATATTTAATGCATACTTATGCACCAGAACGTTTCCAGATATTTTCAAAGCAGCTAAAATTAAGCCGCTCCTCAAAAAGGCAACAAAAATGAAATTCAAAATTATCGGCCCATTTCTCTTCTATCAGTTTTTTCAAAAATATTAGAGAGACTTTTTACGTACGAATGGAAACCTTTCTCAGTAAACACGACGCGCTTTCAGATTGCCCACATGGATTTAGAAAATCAAAATCAACGGAAACAGCTATATTTTCTTTTCTTAAAGATGTCGCCTCATCATTGGATCAAAACGAGGCACCTATTGGATTATTTTTAGATCTATCAAAAGCTTTTGACGTCATTGATCATGACATTTTACTTTCAAAATTACCTTCATATGGAATCCGTGGTATTGCTCTAGATTGGTTATGTTCGTACCTTAAACAAAGATCTCAGAGAGTGGAAATGCCTTACTGGAATGATGGAACATTATGTACACACCTTTCCGACTCTTTGCCAATTGCACGTGGAGTTCCTCAAGGATCTATTTTGGGCCCTATTCTGTTCCTACTTTACGTAAACGATACGCCCTGTTATATGGATACGCCCCGATCGAAACGGAAGAACAGTTTTCTTTGCGGATGATACGAACATTCTTTGCAATAAAGAAACCGTAAATACTACAATATCAGATGTTTCAAATTGGTTCCGAAATAAAAAATTAAAAGTAAAAGAAAAAAACTGTTTTAATGCAGTTTTCCATTTCAAATAAACAATTCTGTGCCCCATTGAAAATGAACAGTGTACCATTGACTTATGTTAAGAAAACAAAATGTTTAGGTCTCTCTATTCAGTCAAACCTTAAATGGAACGTCCATTTAAATGAATTGAACACAAAATTTAGTTCATTATGCTACGCGTTCAGAATTCTTGTAAATACAGTCAGCCTCCAGTACTGCTCGTTGTGTATATTTCGTGAATGTTCATTCCCGCCTGAGATATGGAATAATATTCTGGGGAAATACATCTTATAGCTCCCAGACTTTTAGATTACAAAAACGAATTGTACGAATAACCAAATCCCACCCACGTGATTCTTTTAAACCTCTCCTCATTAATCTAGGAATTTTACCATTACCTTGTCCGTTGATTTACGAATCAGTGTTTTTTTTGTCAATAATGACTAACTTAAGGGCGGGAATATATTTTCAGAAAATGCCGATGTCTATTACTATAACACTCGACGTAGAAATCATATTCATCAGGTGAAAATATCAACAACTCATTACAAAAAATTCACATACAATACATATACATTATTTTGCAGCACTTTGCCAGATGACATTAAACGATTAAATTCGATAGAAAAATTTAAATCCAAAGCGTAATCGTTTCTGCTGCATAACTGTTTCTGTACAATTAGAGACTATACTGAGCATCACAAGGAAAGTAACATTAATTTTAACTGTGATATTTAATGTATTATTTACCATTGAACTGTATAATTCTAAACAATATGTAACAAGTATTGTATCGCAGATTCTGGGTCAATGACCCCCATCTCGATCAGGTTTTTCGTCCAGTTTTCCTGATCCTTTGAGCAAATGCTGAGAAGGCCCCTTGTTTTGCTTCTGGGCATAAATGTAACTTCATTATCTGTGCACTACTTCTAGAATTCAGTGGGAAATATAGTTATTCAAATTATCGTTTTCATGTTGTCGCGGCAGGAAGTATTATTTCTTGACGAAGGACATCATGGACAAGAGCCCAAAATTCATTGCTGATTTATTCTTAAAAATCGATTTTAATTTTTTTAAATTGAAAATTCAACTAGGGTATGACTTAGGGTAGGGATCACAGAATTTTGAAAACGTGCACAGAATTCACTTCTCCTCATAGCACGTCATACACAGGTTTTTTTACGTAAAAATAAATAAATAAATATTTTCCTGCAATTTTGGTACTTATCGACTTATGTTTAGATGTATTGTGTATGTGTTGCAGCAGAATATAGATGAAAATGTTGTTAACTTGAAGTAAGTGTTGAGAATAGCAGTGGTGAATCACGAAAAAAGTTAAACTGAATTAAGTAATTTAAATACTTTAATAAACGACTTGAATTCATTACATAGCAAGGCAAGGCCTCTTAGCCACATACAGTAAAAACAATAAACATTCACGGTCTCTATCCCAACCGTGTCTACACAACATCAGCAGCATACTCAGTCGCAGTGTAAGGTCTGAGTAGTATATATCCTCAACAGCCCCCCTCGAGGACCGAACGGCTGTACACCTCGTTGTGTCTTGAAATCAATGTGTTGCAAACAATTCCATAGTTTCAGTTATGTATCCCAATGCTATTTGATACCGATACGTTGCAAGCAACTCCACAGTTTCGGTTTCGTTAAGAATTTCGTTAACATGTCGGCTGGCATTTGGTCTGTCGACCTGTAGATTAATTCTATTTCTCCAGACAATAACGCCTCTCTAACGAAGTGATGACGAATGTCAATATGTTTCGTTCTCGAATGGAAAACAGGATTTTTTGCTAGCTTCTGTGCACCAATATTATCGTTCATCAACTTTATCGGAGAATGAATTGAGGAAGACATCACGCCGCCTATTTCCGTAGCCAAACGATTTAAGTACATTGCCTCCTTGGTTGCCTCGCTAAGTGACATGTATTCAGCCTCAGTCGATGACACCGCAACAGTTCGCTGCTTCCTCGATTCCCAGGATACGGGTCCTCCTGTCATTGTGAAGACAAATCCTGTAAAAGATCTGCGATCTTGAATGCATGAGGCCCAATCGGCATCTACAAACCCAATGAGATTTTTAGTCTTCTTACCGGGTTCGTAGGTAATACGTAGATCGATAGTACCCTTCAAATATCTCAGTACCCTTTTTGCTGCTTGCCAATGAATTTTCCCAAAATTTTCATTGTATTGGCTTAAGACACTAACACTATGAGATATATCAGGGCGAGTCGCCACTGCCAAGTACATTAGTGCACCTATAAGCTGTCGGTACGGTGGTTTCTCCCCGTCATTTTCTGACCATCCGATCGACTCTCCGAGTTTGGAACCAGATTCTATTGAATCTGGAGTACCGACGGGCTTGCACTCCGACATGCCGAACCGGCACAGTATATCGTTGATATATTTCTTCTGATTTAACGATATACATCGATTATTTCTAGAAAATTCAATTCCTAAACAATATTTGGCCTCACCCAAATCTTTAATTTCAAAAGAATTTCGTAGGAATTTGTAAAAATTGTCAATATCAGTCGATCGACTAGAAATAACTAAGAAATCGCCCACATATATAATGACTATTAAACGATCGTTTCCTGTTCCTTTTACATAGACACACGAATCAGCGGTAGAAGGTTTCAATCCAAATTTAATTAACTCTTCATTGACGCGTTTGTGCCAGCAGCGACCCGCTTGCTTCAAACCGTAGAGTGCTTTCTTCATTCTACAAACATAGTTTTGATCCAACCTTTTCAGAGTTATTCTAGCCTCTTCAATTATGTCAGGCGATGCCTGTCCATGGGCGACTATAAACTCCAGAACTTCTCGTGTATACTCTGGCAATTCCATGTATACAAGTTCATCTAGTATGCCGTTGAGATATGCTGTGGTAATGTCAAATTGCCGAATAAACATATTTTCTTGTGCGGCCATGGCTATAGCTAAACGAATGGAGCTAAGTCGTGCAACTGGTACATACGTTTCATTATAATCAATAGCTGGTCTTTGAGCGAAACCTCGAGCTACGATTCTTGCCTTTCTTCTGGTGATTTTTCCATGTTCGTCGTATTTGTTTCTAAGAACAAAACGGCTTCGAATTGTTCCTCTGTCGCTGGGGCGTTTTGCAAGGCTCCAAGTTTGATTCTTTAAAACAGAAATAAATTCCTCGGCCATTGCCGACATCCACTCCATTTTATCGGGACCGGATATAGCAGATTTTACCGGAAATTCCGCCATTGATGCTACATAATTTTCACCTTCGTAGCGTATTCCACACTCGTCTTGCATCTTATACTTCTTTACGCGTTTTCCAGATCGCAACTTGCGTGGTCTCCGTCGTGAAGAATGTTCTTCGTTCGTGTTGTTACCACCGTTGTTTAAGTTCTCTTCTTCACTTCTATCACTCAGATGATCGCTCGACGAACAAAGTTGCTTACTTGACATTTGATTGATTGTACTCAAAGTCACATCAATATCCTGATCGTCGCAACTTGAATCTTTGCGTGCTCGTGCATTGTAGGGAAATGTATGAGTAGGATAGAACGTCACGTTTTGAACATCTTTCCTTCGGCTAATATTACTTAAAAATTTAACATCACGTGACACTATAACTTTTCGCCACTCGGGAACATATACTCGTACCCCCTTCGATCTGTCGTCGTGGCCCAAAAATTTTCCGGCTTTTCCTCGTGGATCTAATTTCCCGATGTTCACAGATCTATTTAGAATGTATACATCACATCCGAAGACTTGTAAGTTACTTACGTTTGGAACAATCCCTGTCCATGCTTCATACGGCGTACGTCCATTTAACGAATTACTTGGACATCTGTTCCTCACGTAGTTCGCGGTAGTGACAGCTTCGGCCCAAAAGCTGTCTGGAAGACCCGATTGTATCAAAAAACATCTCGCCGTTTCCATCAGCGTACGATTCTTCCTTTCTGCTATCCCATTTAGCTCTGGGTTCCCGGGAACGGTGAGTTGATGTTTGATTCCGGCGTTTCTCAAAAAATCTTCGAACTCCCTATTTAAATATTCTGTCCCATTGTCAGATTGGAATGCTTTAATTTTTGTGCCTTTTTAAGTTTGCATCATTTGCACAAATTCCTAGAATTTACTAAATACTTGATTCTTGTGTTTAATAACTGCTACCTCGCACCATCGACTTGCATCATCGATGAAAGTGACGATGTATCGTGCACCGCCATTCGATATCACTCGCATTGGACCGCAGACATCACTGTGAATTAATTCTCCAATTGACGTCTTTCTAACTGATTTCCCTGTAAATGGCTTTCGAGACATCTTAGCTTCTAAGCAGGTACTACAGTTGAAAGAAGAATCGGGATCATCAACTTGCATTCCGCATAATGTACCATTCTTCAAAGCTTCCCGGAGGGCTTTAATGTTTAAATGTCCCAAGCGGACATGCCAGTCATACAGTGAACAACCTATCTTAGGCTGCGTTTATGTTGGAGCAGCGATAAACGATGAGAGCGACGAGAGAGTAGGTGTTGCGAAATCGCAGCGCTGCGGTGTTCATGTCAGGTGCGTCAAGCTGGAACAGCCAAGTCAGCACACCCACACGAAACCTGTCTAATCATTTATTGCTAATTAATTGCCAATTAATTGCCACATTTTTGAATTAATTGCCACGTATTTTCGTGGAGAAAACGGGTGTGTGCTAGCTTGACGTCAAGCCAGCACACACATCAGTTAACTTCGAGCCAGAGCTCAACGGAAACCATCTAATCATTTATTGCTAATTAATTGCCAATTAATTGCCACAATTTGGAATTATTTCGCACGTATTTTCAGTCTAAAATAATAAAAGTAAATGGCAGCAGGCATGACGCAACCCGCAACATTTTTTTGAACGTCAAGCCAGCACACACATCAGGTAAATACGAGCCAGATCTCAACGGAAACCATCTAATAATTTATTGCTAATTAATTGCCAATTAATTGCCACAATTTGGAATGAATTCGCACGTATTTTCAGTCTAAAATAATAAAAGGAAATGGCAGCAGGCGTGACGCAACCCGCAACATATTAAAAAATTGGAATATAGAGAAAACCAACAAGCACAATCACATAAAATTAGGGAGATAGTTTAAACACATATCTACCTATAATTTTACTCTATGCATGATTTAAATACCCCTCTCTTTTATGAGTTAATACATTTTATAACTTCGTAGTTTTGCAAACACGTACGACATTCAAATAGATAATGCAAGAGTACCAACGAGTGCGATATATCTATAATCTATTAAATATTTAAATACACATTCAATACTAGTTTACTATACTGAATATAAATTAATCAATGTTGCCGTGGATTATATAAACATTGCTGAAACTGCATCAGATTTATCGAACCAAACCACTTTTTCAAAATCGAAAATACAGAGAACCAGCAAGCACAATCATATAAAATTAAAAACATACTTAATAGATGTTTAGAACTAATATTTTACTCTACACACAATTTAATTGCTCTTGTCATTTATTAAATAATACTTTTTTTAAACGTCGTTATGAAACCTCATCGAAATTCGAACAGAAAATGGGAGAGTACCAACGAGCTCCAATATCTAATTCTTTATAATTATTGAATGCACATTCAATACTAGTTTATTACATGAAAGAAAATTGATAAATGTTGACGTGAATTATAAAAACATTATTGATACTGCATGGCAGTTACCGAACCAACCCAGATATTCAAATTCGAAAATGCAGAGAACCAACGAGCACAATCAGATAAAACTAAGAACAACGTTAATAGATATTTAGACCCAATTATTATCTCTATACACGATTTAATTGCTCTTGTCATTCATTAAATAAAAATTTTTAAAAACTTCTTTGTTATGAAACCTCGAAGATATTCGAACAGGAAATGCGAGAGTACCAACGAGCACTAACATCTAAATTCTATTAATTAATTGAATGCACGTTCAATACTAGTATATTACACTCAAGATAAATTGATAAATGTTGCCGTGAATTATATAAACATTTTGAAACTGCATGCGGGTTATCAAACAAAGCCAGATATTCAAATTCGAAAATACAAGGAACCAACGAGCACAATCACATAAAATTAAGAACATATTTAAGGAATATATATAACTAATTGTTTACTATATACACGATTTAATTGCTCTTCTCATTTTTTTAAAAATAATTTTTTAAAACTTTGTTGTTATGAAACCTCATCGTGATTCCAAGAGGAAATGCGAAAGTACCAACAAGCACTTATATCTAAAATCTATTTAATATTTGAATGCGCCTTATATACTAGCATATTAGAGTAAAGATAAATTAATAATTATTGCCGTAAATTATATAAAGATTTTTAAACTGCATGGGAGTTATCTAACCAAGCCGGATATTGAAATTCGAAAATGCAGAGAACCAACAAGCACAATCACATAAAATTAAGAACAAAGTTAATAGATATTTAGACCTAACTATTTACTCTATACACGATTTAATTGCACTTGTCATTTATTAAATAATATTTTTTTAAAACTTTTTTGTTATGAAACCTCGAAGACATTCGAACAGGAAGTGCGAGAGTACCAACAAACACTAATATCTAAAATCTATTTAATAATTGAATGCACGTTCAATACTAGTATATTACACTAAAGATAAATTGATAAATGTTGCCGTGAAATATATAAACATTTTGAAACTGCATGGGGTTATCGAATAAAGCCAGATATTCAAATTCGAAAATACAGAAAACCAACGAGCACAATAACATAAAATTAAGAACATATTTAAGAAATATATAGAACTAATTGTTTACTGTATACACGATTTAATTGCTCTTGTCATTTTTTAAATATTAATTTTTAAAACTTTGTTGTTATGAAACCTCATCGTGATTCGAAGAGGAAATGCGAGAGTACCAACGAGCACTTATATCTAAAATCTATTTAATAATTGAATGCGCCTTCAATACTAGCATATTAGAGTAAAGATAAATTGATAATTCTTGCAGTAAATTATATAAAGATTTTTAAACTGCATGGGAGTTATCTAACCAAGCCGGATATTAAAATTCGAAAATGTAGAGAACCAACGAGCACAATCACATGAAATTAAAAACAAAGTTAATAGATATTTAGACCTAATTATTTACTCTATACACGATTTAATTGCTCTTGTCATTTATTAAATAAAAATTTCTAAAACTTCTTTGTTATGAAACTTCGAAGACATTCGAACAGGAAATGGGAGAGTACTAACGAGCACTAACATCTAAATTCTATTTATTAAATGAATGCACGTTCAATACTAGTATATTACACTCAAGATAAATTGATAAATATTGCCGTGAATTATATAAACATTTTGAAACTGCATGCGGGTTATCAAACAAATCCAGACATTCAAATTCGAAAATACAAGGAACCAACAAGCACAATCACATAAAATTAAGAATATAGTTAATAGATATCCAGAACTAATTGTTTACTCTATACAAGATTTAATTGCTCTTGTTATTTTTTTAAAAATAAATTTTTAAAACTTTGCTGTTATGAAACCTCATCGTGATTCCAAGAGGAAATGCGAGAGTACCAACGAGCACTTATATCTAAAATTTATTTAATAATTGAATGCGCCTTCAATACTAGCATATTAGAGTAAAGATAATTTGATAATTGTTGCCGTAAATTATATAAAGATTTTTAAACTGCATGGGAGTTATCTAATCAAGCCGGATATTGAAATGCAAAAATGTAGAGAACCAACGAGCACAATCACATAAATATAGAAACAAAGTTAATAGATATTTAGACCTAATTATTTACTCTATACACGATTTAATTGCTCTTGTCATTTATTAAATAAAAATTTCTAAAACTTCTTTGTTATGAAACCTCGAAGACATTCGAACAGGAAATGGGAGAGTACCAACGAGCACTAACATCTAAATTCTATTTATTAATTGAATGCACGTTCAATACTAGTATATTACACTCAAGATAAATTGATAAATATTGCCGTGAATTATATAAACATTTTGAAACTGCATGCGGGTTATGAAACAAATCCAGATATTCAAATTCGAAAATACAAGGAACCTACGAGCACAATCACATAAAATTAAGAACATAGTTAATAGACATCCAGAACTAATTGTTTACTCAATACACGATTTAATTGCTCTTGTCATTAAAAAAAATATTTTAAAACTTTGTTGTTATGAAAGCTAATCGTGATTCGAACAGGAAATGCGAGAGTACCAACGAGCACTTATATCTAAAATCTATTTAATAATTGAATGCGCCTTCAATACTAGCATATTAGAGTAAAGATAAATTGATAATTGTTGCCGTAAATTATATAAAGATTTTTAAACTGCATGGGAGTTATCTAACCAAGCCGGATATTGAAATTCGAAAATGTCGAGAACCAACGAGCACAATCACATTAAATTAAGAACAAAGTTAATAGATATTTAGACCTAATTATTTACTCTATACACGATTTAATTGCTCTTGTCGTTTATTCAATATTAATTTTTTTATACTTCGTTGTTATAAAATCTTGTTGAGTTCCAACTGGAATTGCGATAGCACCAACGAGCGCTAATATCCTAAATTTATGTAATAATTGTATCCACATTTAATAGTACATTATTGCACCAAATATAAATTGAGAAATATTTCCGTGAATTATATAAACATTATTGATACTGCATGGCAGTTATGGAACCAAGCCAGATATTCAAATTCGAAAATGCAGAGAACCAACGAGCACAATCACATAAAATTAAGAACAAAGTTAATAGATATTTAGACCTAATTATTGTCTCTATACACGATTTAATTGCTCTTGTAATTTATTAAATAATATTTTTTTAAAACTTCTTTGTTATGAAACCTCGAAGACATTCGAACAGGAAGTGCGAGAGTACCAACAAGCACTAATATACAAAATCTATTTTATAATTGATAGCACGTTCAATGCTAGTATTTTACACTAAAGTTAAATTCATAAATGTTGCCGTGAAATATATATACATTTTGAAACTGCATGGGGTTATCGAATAAAGCCAGATATTCAAATTCAAAAATACAAGGAACCAACGAGCACAATCACATAAAATTAAGAACATAGTTAATAGACATCGAGAACTAATTGTTTGCTCTATACACGATTTAATCGCTCTTGTCATTTTTTAAAAAATAAATTTTTAAAACTTTGCTGTTATGAAACCTCATCGTGATTCGAACAGGAAATGCGAGAGTACCAACGAGCACTTATATCTGAAATCTATTTAATAATTGAATGCGCCTTCAATACTAGCATATTAGAGTAAAGATAAATTGATAATTGTTGCAGTAAATTATATAAAGATTTTTAAACTGCATGGGAGTTATCTAACCAAGCCGGATATTGAAATGCGAAAATGTAGAGAACCAACGAGCACAATCACATGAAATTAAGAACAAAGTTAATAGATATTTAGACCTAATTATTTACTCTATACACGATTTAATTGCTCTTGTCGTTTATTCAATATTAATTTTTTTATACTTCGTTGTTATAAAATCTTGTTGAGTTTCCAACTGGAATTGCGATAGCACCAACGAGCGCTAATATCCTAAATTTATGTAATAATTGTATCCACATTTAATAGTACATTATTGCACCAAATATAAATTGAGAAGTATTGCCGTGAATTATATAAACATTATTGATACTGCATGGCAGTTACCGAACCAAGCAAGATATTCAAATTCGAAAATTCAGAGAACCAACGAGCACAATCACATAAAACTAAGAAAAAAGTTAATAGATATTTAGACCTAATTATTATCTCTATACACGATTTAATTGCTCTTGTCATTTATTATATAAAAATTTTTAAAAACTTCTTTGTTATGAAACCTCGAAGACATTCGAACAGGAAATGGGAGAGTACCAACGAGCACTAACATCTAAATTCTATTTATTAATTGAATGCACCTTCAATACTAGTATATTACACTCAAGATAAATTGATGAATATTGCCGTGAATTATATAAACATTTTGAAACTGCATGGGGTTATCGAATAAAGCCAGATATTCAAATTCAAAAATAAAGAGAACCAACGAGCACAATCACATAAAATTAAGAACATAGTTAATAGACATCCAGAACTAATTGTTTGCTCTATACACGATTTAATCGCTCTTGTCATTTTTTAAAAAATAAATTTTTAAAACTTTGCTGTTATGAAACCTCATCGTGATTCGAAGAGGAAATGCGAGAGTACCAACGAGCACTTATATCTGAAATCTATTTAATAATTGAATGCGCCTTCAATACTAGCATATTAGAGTAAAGATAAATTGATAATTGTTGCCGTAAATTATATAAAGATTTTTAAACTGCATGGGAGTTATCTAACCACGCCGGATATTGAAATGCGAAAATGTAGAGAACCAACGAGCACAATCACATAAAATTAAGAACATAGTTAATAGACATCCAGAACTAATTGTTTACTCAATACACGATTTAATTGCTCTTGTCATTAAAAAAAAATTTTAAAACTTTGTTGTTATGAAAGCTAATCGTGATTCGAACAGGAAATGCGAGAGTACCAACGAGCACTTATATCTAAAATCTATTTAATAATTGAATGCGCCTTCCATACTAGCATATTAGAGTAAAGATAAATTGATAATTGTTGCCGTAAATTATATAAAGATTTTTAAACTGCATGGGAGTTATCTAACCAAGCCGGATATTGAAATTCGAAAATGTCGAGAACCAACGAGCACAATCACATTAAATTAAGAACAAAGTTAAAAGATATTTAGACCTAATTATTTACTCTATACACGATTTAATTGCTCTTGTCGTTTATTCAATATTAATTTTTTTATACTTCGTTGTTATAAAATCTTGTTGAGTTCCAACTGGAATTGCGATAGCACCAACGCGCGCTAATATCCTAAATTTATGTAATAATTGTATCCACATTTAATAGTACATTATTGCACCAAATATAAATTGAGAAATATTTCCGTGAATTATATAAACATTATTGATACTGCATGGCAGTTACCGAACCAAGCCAGATATTCAAATTCGAAAATGCAGAGAACCAACGAGCACAATCACATAAAATTAAGAACAAAGTTAATAGACATCCAGAACTAATTGTTTACTCTATACACGATTTAATTGCTTGTGTAAATTTTTAAAAAATAAAATTTTAAAACTTTGTTGTTATGAAACCTCATCGTGATTCGAAGAGGAAATGCGAGAGTACCAACGAGCACTTATATCTAAAATATATTTAATAATTGAATGCGCCTTGAATACTAGCATATTAGAGTAAAGATAAATTGATAATTGTTGCAGTAAATTATATAAAGATTTTTAAACTGCATGGGAGTTATCTAACCAAGCCGGATATTGAAATTCGAAAATGTAGAGAACCAACGAGCACAATCACATGAAATTAAGAACAAAGTTAATAGATATTTAGTCCTAATTATTTACTCTATACACGATTTAATTGCTCTTGTCGTTTATTCAATAATTTTTTTTATACTTCGTTGTTATAAAATCTTCTTGAGTTTCCAACTGGAATTGTGATAGCACCAACGAGCGCTAATATCCTAAATTTATGTAATAATTGTATCCACATTTATTAGTACATTATTGCACCGAATATAAATTGAGAAATATTGCCGTGAATTATATAAACATTATTGATACTGCATGGCAGTTACCGAACCACGCCAGATATTCAAATTCGAAAATGCAGAGATCCAACGAGCACAATCACATAAAATTAAAAACAAAGTTAATAGATATTTAGACCTAATTATTATCTCTATACACGATTTAATTGCTCTTGTCATTTATTAAATATACATTTTTAAAAACTTCTTTGTTATGAAACCTCGAAGACATTCGAACAAGAAATGGGAGAGTACCAACGAGAACTAACATCTAAATTCTATTTATTAATTGAATGCACCTTCAATACTAGTATATTACACTAAAGTTGAATTGATAAATGTTGCCGTGAAATATATAAACATTTTGAAACTGCATGGTGTTATCGAATAAAGCCAGATATTCAAATTCGAAAATACAGAGAACCAACGAGCACAATCACATAAAATTAGGAACAAAGTTAATAGATATTTAGACCTAATTATTTACTCTATACACGATTTAATTGCTCTTGTAATTTATTAAATAATATTTTTTTAAAACGTCTTTGTTATGAAACCTCGAAGACATTCGAACAGGAAGTGCGAGAGTACCAACAAGCACTAATATCTAAAATCTATTTAATAATTGAATGCACGTTCAATGCTAGTATTTTACACTAAAGTTAAATTGATAAATGTTGCCGTGAAATATATAAACATTTTGAAACTGCATGGGGTTATCGAATAAAGCTAGATATTCAAATTCGAAAATACAGAGAACCAACGAGCACAATCACATAAAATTAAGAACATAGTTAATAGACATCCAGAACTAATTGTTTACTCTATACACGATTTAATTGCTCTTGTCATTTATTAAATAAACATTTTTAAAAAGTTCTTTGTTATGAAATATCGAAGACATTCGAGCAGGAAATGCGAGAGTACCAACGAGCACTAACATCTAAATTCTATTTATTAATTGAATGCACGTTCAATACTAGTATATTACACTCAAGATAAATTGATAAATGTTGCCGTGAATTCTATAAACATTTTGAAACTGCATGCGGGTTATCAAACAAAGCCAGATATTCAAATTCGAAAATACAAGGAACCAACGAGCACAATCACATGAAATTAAGAACACAGTTAATAGATATTTAGACCTAATTATTTACTCTATACACGATTTAATTGCTCTTGTCGTTAATTCAATATTAATTTTTTTTATACTTCGTTGTTATAAAATCTTGTTGAGTTTCCAACTGGAATTGCGATAGAACCAACGAGCGCTAATATCCTAAATTTATGTAATAATTGTATCCACATTTAATAATACATTATTGCACCAAATATAAATTGAGAAATATTGCCGTGAATTATATAAACATTATTGATACTGCATGGCAATTACCGAACCAAACCAGATATTCAAATTCGAAAATGCAGAGAACCAACGAGCACAATCACATAAAATTAAGAACAAAGTTAATAGATATTTAGACCTATGTATTTACTCTATACACGATTTAATTGCTCTTGTCATTTAATAAATAATATTTTTTTAAAACTTCTTTGTTATGAAACCTCGAAGACATTCGAACAGGAAATGCGAGAGTACCAACGAGCACTAATATCTAAAATCTATTTAATAATTGAATGTGACGTTCAATGCTAGAACATTACACTACAGGTCAATGGTTAAATGTTGCCGCGAATTATTTTGCCATTTTTTCGTATTCTTCTGTAATTTTCGCTTTTACTCGTTTTCCAATATTTCAGAAACAAACATGTCGTCGATAAAAGCTGCGATGTTTGCAAAACATCTGAAAATGCGCGGATAAAAAGATGCTCATTTACATTTAAACTTCTCAAATCTGAAGAAAGTCTTTGGGATTTGACAAACTGTGTGAAGCATCATCCCCTTATCCATATTCTTTTCGCATTACTTCTCTTTATTCTTCTTCTGTGTTAGGAGAATGTATGCTTTCATTATCCTCTTAATTTGCTTTGAAGAACACTCTAAACGGCGACGGCACACTGTAAACGCGCAGAATGCCACAGCGGCCCACGACTATACCCTTCTCTATCAACACCTTGCGTAGGACGGGACTCCAATACGTCGAAATTGCCGGTTCTCAACATGTCATTCTCAGGAAGCGAGAGATATAGCCTGTCACACGCCTCTGGAGCAGGGACCGAAAAGGTATTGAATACCGGTAAAGAATACCTGTTTAATACCGGTATTTTTCCATACCTTTTTCAAATACCTTTATTCTTTTATACCGGTAAAATACCTCTATAGGACGTCTATACCGGTATGGACGTCCATAAAGGTTATACCGGTATTTTCAATGAAGAAATATAGCTGACCATCCATACATGTTGAAAAAATAGGTTACTTTAGTTAATAATATCTCACAAAATGTTTATTAATCAAATATCATTTCATAATTGTTATTTATTGTTTAAATTATTATTTTGGATATATATATATATATATATATATATATTTATATATATATATATATATATATATAAAACAACTGTATTAAATTCTATTCTTATTATTGTAAAAATTTTGTGTTCGGGCGTTTACGTTTTGCATACGTTGTATGTATTGAAAACCTCCCTTAATTTAAACTTCGGAAACGTTGAAATCTGAAATAATAATTATTGATTCCATTGAAGAGAACCTTTTCTTAGTGTCCTTCATCGAGCTATCTCCCATCTGACCTGAGAGATGACCTAAGCCTGTCTTTGTATTTCGCACATGGAGAGGCTGTCAACGTATGCGCCGTGCCGTAGGCGTAGGACAGTTTCTTCCTTCCCCGACCCCTCCTTCGGCGAACTGAGGAAGCGTTGACACCTTGAGATAATCACGAAGGTTCAGGCTTTCAGGCGCAGTTTTGTTATTGTTAAAAAATGATTTCATTTCACTTCATTTCACAATTAAATCTTAATTATACATTAATAAATTGGGCTAAAATAAAATGTTATTTTCCTAGTTTATATTAAGGGTTTAATATATTTTGACATTAACTGCAAATATTGAGAAAATTTGTAATAAAAGTAAATTATTATGTTATTATTATTATTATTACTATTATTATTAGCTATTAACATTGCATGTGGGCAAGGGTTCCCTTCTACGCGGGTAGCTTACATTGTAAAATGCATCTGGAGAAACCCACTTCGAGAAGAGTGTTTCTTCCTTAATAATTAGAAATATATACTAACATGATTAATTAATAAAAAAGAGTTTATTAATATTAACATGTTTACTTTTTAATTAAAATTAACGTTTAATTTAAATAAATGTATAAATTAACAAACAAAATAATAAATTAATTTACACAAATTTAATGCAAACATTTAAAATTTAATTAGTATTAATGTTTTAAAATATTTATTAAAATTAATTAATAATATATAGTACTATTAATATTTTTCTTAATGAAATTTCTTAAATAATACATGGATGTAAATTAAACATGCTTCAATTATTAATTTTGAATTAAACATAACGCTTCTGTTTCCTCGCGTAAGAATAGTTAATGTCTATTAGCGTTCAATGCCAATTTTTAATATTATTTTCGTTATAATTAATAATTATATATAATTAATTAATATATATATATATATATATATATATATATATATATATATATATAATTATAATTATTAATTATGGTGCAGAATAAGGAAACTGGGCAAACTCAAAAAATTATTTTCGGGAATGTTAGTGATACGATAAAATTTAAGCAAATAATCGTATTTAGTGATAAACAGTCGTGCAAGAAGGAAGTTTGGTATACGTGGGAGAATCATTTATGTATAAGAGGACACGTTGCTCCATTTTTTATAGAAAGGACAAGATTTATACGGAGAAATTCGATACATTTTCAACACTCTATCACGTGTCACCAAGATCTGCGCCAGGACGTGAGGTCCAAGGTCAGCGAACGAGCTCGTGTTGATGTCTGCGAAAGACCGTTGGCTGGTCCCTCCGTCTGACGGCAGAACTCGACTTCCCAGTCAACGGCAGAACTCGACCTAGCTAGAATATGTGTCGAAAATCCGCCATCCTGGGGACTCGAACCCTAGGACCTCCCGGTCAGAAACTCTGCCGTGTAAAAAGTTGTTTCCTCTGAGCCATCAGAGGAAAAAATCCCAATGAATTTCCCCCAAATACCTGTATGATTCTACTGAAATACCGGTATTTTCTTATGAAAATACCGGTATTTTGATGAGAGAATACCGGTATAATACCTTTAAATAGAGGTATTTTACCGGTATAGACGTCGGATAAAGGTAAAATACCTCTAAAAATACCGGTATTTGACGTCTTATACCGGTATTTTAAAGGTATTTTGAATAAAGGTATAATAGAGGTAAAGGTATATGTATACCGGTATAAATACCTTTACCGCTATTATTTCGGTATTCGGTCCCTGCTCTGGAGAACGAGTTACAAACGTCCCATTCGAACCGCTGAGCTGAAAATCGCCAGGATAATTGTTTCCCGTTCGTAACTAAATGGTTAATATTAATAATGTCTGTATTTATGTGGCGATCAATTCCGCTCCTCCGCCTAACCACGTAATACGTACATTTATAGATAAGAATTAAACAAAAACATTATCCAATGCTACATTTAGTAAATAAAATACAACATAGATATGTCTTGTCACAAATTTTTAACAAATGAATGTATATCCCGATTTAAGTGTTGTGACTACTGCCGAAAACCATCGAATAAGTTGGTGTCGTTTCCCGTTTTTAAATTATTCGCTTTCTTAGAAACTGTAAAATGTATATCAATTGTTGAGCAGCTCTTCCTACAGGCCAAACGTTATGATTAAGACCTATTTTGACGACCTATCACAAAATGATCTATTAAAAGCACATTCAATACCAATTTATAACAAAAAAGGTATATTTATTAACATTGCCGTGTATTAAATAAATATTGTTAAAAACTGAATCATAGTTGCCCAAACATGCCAATATTCAAATTCGAATATAGAGAGAACCAACGAGAACAATCAAATAAAACCTAAATCATAATTTAACAGATATTTGATACTAACTTAATACTCTTAACAGAAATTAATTGCTTCAGCCATTTACAAAATAACTAATTTTAGTGTTCTTACTTATGCAACCTAGATATGAAAACCTTACTTATGCAGTTCTGATATTCGAGTAGGAAATTAGAGTGTACCAACTGGTACAAACTACAAAACCTATTAAATATTTACACACACAATCAAAACTAATGTGTTACACCAAAGATCAATTTTTAACCGTAGCCATATTTAAATAAATATTATTAAAACAAAATCATACTAGACTCAACATGCTAGATATTCAAATTCGATTAAGATGCAGAATAACGAGATCAATCAAATAAAAACAAGACTATAATTTCACAAACATGTTATACTAATTAAGTTTTCTAAACAAAAAATCATTATTCTTGCCACTTACGATATAAAATATTTTTAAACTTTTTAAAATTTATCTTTGCTCCAATAACTTAGTATTAAATTTGCATTAAAAGACTAATAGGTTTTGGTTCTTTTTATTCATTTATTTATTTTATTTATTTATTTATTTGACGTAAAAAAACAGTTAAAAACTGCGTATGACGTGCTATGGGGAAAAGTGAATTGTGTGCACATTTTCAAAATTCTGTGATCCCTACAATAAGTCATATACTACTTAAATTTTGAATTTTGAAAGGGAGAAAAAAACAAACAAATAAAACTCCCATGTAATAAAATCTATTAATATATATCTATATAATAAAATCTATATTCTTTTGTGCCAGATCGTACTCTCTAATTTTCTACCCGATTATCGGGCCAGAAAGCATTGCAATGAAGTTATAAAATTATTTATTCCATCAATGGCAGGAAACTTAAATTTTTTTAGAGTAGTAAATTAGTATCAAATGTCTGTTAAATTATATTCTTGGTTTCCTATATTTGTGCTTATTGATTTCCTCTATTTTCAAATTTTAAAATCTCGCATGGTTCGAATACTCTGTTTCACTTTCACCCTTTTGAAAGGGTAATTTAAAATTTCCCAATTGAAAGATGTACGTGGTTGCATATTTACGAATTTTTAAAAATTCTTTCCTTCGTAACCCGAATAGCAATTAAATCTTGGGTAAATAAAAAATCAGTATTAAATTACTAAACACAATGTTGTTGGTTATACAATATTGTGCTCGTTGGTTCTCTAAATTTTCGAATTTGAATATCTGGCTTGGTTCGATAACTCAGATACGGATTCAACAATGTTTATATAATAAACGGCAAAATTTATTAATTTACCTTTAACGTAATAAACTAGTATCATCTGTGTATTTTATAATTTAAGAGATATTAAATATGTGTTCTTGTTGGTACTCTCGCATTTCCTATTCGAAAGTCGTACGTAATTGCACAACTACGAATTTTAAAAAAATTACTTTTCCCTAACGGCAATAGCAATTAAATTGTGTATAGAGTAAAAAATTAGTATTAAATAACTATAAACTATGTTGATGGTTATATGTGCTTGTGCTCGTTAATACTCTATTTTTTCCAATTTGATAATCTGGCTTTGTTCGATAACTCTGATGCAATTTCAATAATATTGATATACTACATGCCAACATTTATTAACATACATTTATAATTAAAAAATTAGTATTGAATGTTCATTAAATAATTTAATAGATTTTACATAATAGTGCTCGTTGGTTCCCCCGCATTTCCTGTTCGAAAGTCGGTGAGGTTTCATGACAACAAAGTTTTAACAATTTATGCTTTAATAAAGGACAAGAGCAATTAAATCGTGTATAGAGTAAGAAATTAGTGCCATATATCTAGTAACTATGCTCCTAATTTTATGTGATTGTGCTCGTTGGTTCTCTGTATTTTCGAATTTGAATATCTGGCTTGGTTCAATAACTCCCATGCAGTTTCAATAATGTCTACATATTTTCCAGCAACATTCAACTATTTATCTTTAGCATAATAAACTAGTATGAACGTGCATTCAATTATTAAATAGATTTTACATATTCGTGCTCGTTGAAACTCTTGCACTTACTGCTCGAACGTCGATGAAGTTTCAGAACAATGAAGTTTAAAATATTTATTGTTTAATACATGACAAGAGCAATTAAATCGTGTATAGAGTAAATAATTAGGTCTAAATATCTAATAACTTTGTTCTTAATTTTAAGTGATTGTGCTCGTTGGTTCTCTGCATTTTCGAATTTGAATATCTGGCTTGGTTCGGTAACTGCCATGCAGTATCAATAATGTTTATATAATTCACGGCAATATTTATCAATTTATATTTGGTGTAATAATGTACTATTAAATGTTGATTCAATTATTACATAAATTAAAGATATTAGCGCTCGTTGGTGCTATCGCAATTCCAGTTGGAAAGTCAACAAGATTTTATAACAACGAAGTTTGAAAAAATTTATATTTAATAAACGACAAGAGCAATTAAATCGTGTATAGAATAAAAAATTAGTTCTAAGCATCCTTTAACTATGTTCTTAATTTTATGTGATTGTGCTCGTTGCTTCTCTGTATTTTCAAATTTCAATATCTGGCTTGGTTAGATAACTCCCATGCAGTATCAAAATGTTTATATAATTTACGGAAAAAATTATCAATTTATGTTTACTTTGAATATGCTAGCATTAAACGCGCATTCAAATTTTAAATATATTTTACATATTAGTGCTCGTTGGTACTCTCGCATTTCCTCTTCGAATGTCGATGAGGTTTCATAACAACAAAGTTTTAACAATTTATTATTTCAAAAATGACAAGAGCAATTAAATCGTGTATAGAGATAATAATTAGGTCTAAATATCTATTAACTTTGTTCTTAATTTTATGTGATTGTGCTCGTTGGTTCTCTGCATTTTCGAATTTGAATATCTGGCTTGGTTCGGTAACTGCCATGCAGTATCAATAATGTTTATATAATTCACGGCAATATTTCTCAATTTATATTTGATGCAATAATGTACTATTAAATGTGGATACAATTATTACATAAATTTAGGATATTAGCGGTCGTTGGTGCTATCGCAATTCCAGTTGGAAACTCAACAAGATTTTATAACAACGAAGTATAAAAAAATTAATATTGATTAAACGACAAAAGCAATTAAATCGTGTATAGAGTAAATAATTAGGACTAAATATCTATTAACTTTGTTCTAAATTTCATGTGATTGTGCTCGTTGGTTCTCTACATTTTCGAATTTCAATATCCGGCTTGGTTAGATAACTCCCATGCAGTTTAAACATCTTTATATAATTTACGGCAACAATTATCAATTTATCTTTACTCTAATATGCTAGTATTGAAGGCGCATTCAATTATTAAATAGATTTTAGATATAAGTGCTCGTTGGTACTCTCGCATTTCCTCTTCGAATCACGATGAGGTTTCATAACAACAAAGTTTTAAAAATTTATTTTTTAAAAATTTACACGAGCAATTAAATCGTGTATAGAGTAAACAATTAGTTCTGGATGTCTATTAACTATGTTCTTAATTTTATGTGATTGTGCTCGTTGGTTCTCTGTATTTTCGAATTTGAATATCTGGCTTTATTCGATAACCCCATGCAGTTTCAAAATGTTTATATATTTCACGGCAACATTTATCAATTTAACTTTAGTGTAAAATACTAGCATTGAACGTGCATTCAATTATTAAATAGATTTTAGATATTAGTGCTTGTTGGTACTCTCGCACTTCCTGTTCGAATGTCTTCGAGGTTTCATAACAAAGAAGTTTTAAAAAAATATTATTTAATAAATTACAAGAGCAATTAAATCGTGTATAGAGACAATAATTAGGTCTAAATATCTATTAACTTTGTTCTTAATTTTATGTGATTGTGCTCGTTGGTTCTCTGCATTTTCGAATTTGAATATCTGGCTTGGTTCGGTAACTGCCATGCAGTATCAATAATGTTTATATAATTCACGGCAATATTTCTCAATTTATATTTGGTGCAATAATGTACTATTAAATGTGGATACAATTATTACATAAATTTAGGATATTAGCGCTCGTTGGTGCTATCGCAATTCCAGTTGGAAACTCAACAAGATTTTATAACAACGAAGTATTAAAAAAATTAATATTAATAAACGACAAGAGCAATTAAATCGTGTATAGAGTAAATAATTAGGTCTAAATATCTATTAACTTTGTTCCTAATTTTATGTGATTGTGCTCGTTGGTTCTCTACATTTTCGCATTTCAATATCCGGCTTGGTTAGATAACTCCCATGCAGTTTAAAAATCTTTATATAATTTACGGCAACAATTATCAATTTATCTTTACTCTAATATGCTAGTATTGAAGGCGCATTCAATTATTAAATAGATTTTAGATATAAGTGCTCGTTGGTACTCTCGCATTTCCTCTTCGAATCACAATGAAGTTTCATAACAAGAAAGTTTAAAAATTATTATTTAAAAAATGACAAGAGCAATTAAATCGTGTATAAAATAAACAATTAGTTCTGGATGTCTATTAACTATGTTCTTAATTTTATGGGATTGTGCTCGTTGGTTCCTTGTATTTTCGAATTTAAATATCTGGCTTTGTTTGATGACCCGCATGCAGTTTCAAAATGTTTATATAATTCACGGCAATATTTATCAATTTATCTTGAGTGTAATATACTAGTATTGAAGGTGCATTCAATTAATAAATAGAATTTTAATGTTAGTGCTCGTTGGTACTCTCGCATTTCCTGTTCGAATGTCTTCGAGGTTTCATAACAAAGAAGTTTTTAAAAATTTTTATTTAATAAATGACAAGAGCAATTAAATCGTGTATAGAGATAATAATTAGGTCTAAATATCTATTAACTTTGTTCTTAGTTTTATGTGATTGTGCTCGTTGGTTCTCTGCATTTTCGAATTTGAATATCTGGCTTGGTTCGGTAACTGCCATGCAGTATCAATAAAGTTTATATAATTCACGGCAATATTTCTCTATTTATTTTCGGTGCAATAATGTACTATTAAATGTGGATACAATTATTACATAAATTTAGGATATTAGCGCTCGTTGGTGCTATCGCAATTCCAGCTGGAAACTCAAAAAGATTTTATAACAAAGAAGTATAAAAAAAATTTATTGAATAAACGACAAGAGCAATTAAATCGTGTATAGAGTAAATAATTAGGTCTAAATATCTATTAACTTTATTCTTAATTTCATGTGATTGTGCTCGTTGGTTCTCTACATTTTCGAATTTCAATATCCAGCTTGGTTAGATAACTCCCATGCAGTTTAAAAATCTTTATATATTTTTCTGCAACAATTATCAATTTATCTTTACTCTAATATGCTAGTATTGAAGGCGCATTCAATTATTAAATAGATTTTAGATATAAGTGCTCGTTGGTACTCTCGCATTTCCTGTTCGAATCACAATGAGCTTTCATAACAACAAAGTTTTAAAAATTTATTTTTTAAAAAATGACAAGAGCAATTAAATCGTGTATAGAGTAAACAATTAGTTCTGGATGTCTATTACCTATGTTCTTAATTTTATGTGATTGTGCTCGTTGGTTCTCTGTATTTTCGAATTTGAATATCTGGCTTCATTCGATAAACCCATGCAGTTTCAAAATGTTTATATATTTCACGGCAACATTTATCAATTTAACTTTAGTGTAAAATACTAGCATTGAACGTGCATTCAATTGTTAAATAGATTTTAGTAATTAGTGCTTGTTGGTACTCTCGCACTTCCTGTTCGAATGTCTTCGAGGTTTCATAACAAAGAAGTTTTTAAAAAAATATTATTTAAAAAAAGACAAGAGCAATTAAATCGTGTATAGTGTAAACAATTAGTTCTGGATGTCTATTAATTATGTTCTTAATTTTATGTGATTGTGCTCGTTGGTTCTCTGTATTTTCGAATTTGAATATCTAGCTTTATTCGATAACCCAATGCAGTTTCAAAATGATTATGTATTTCACGGCAACATTTATCAATTTAACTTTAAAGTAAAATACTAGCATTGAACGTGCATTCAATTATTAAATAGATTTCAGATATTAGTGCTTGTTGGTACTCTCGCACTTCCTGTTCGAATGTCTTCGAGTTTTCATAACAAAGAAGTTTTAAAAAAATATTATTTAATAAATTACAAGAGCAATTAAATCGTGTATAGAGTAAATAATTAGGTCTAAATATCTATTAACTTTGTTCTTAATTTCATGTGATTGTGCTCGTTGGTTCTCTACATTTTCGCATTTCAATATCCGGCTTGGTTAGATAACTCCCATGCAGTTTAAAAATCTTTATATAATTTACGGCAACAATTATCAAATTATCTTTACTCTAATATGCTAGTATTGAAGGCGCATTCAATTATTAAATAGATTTTAGATATAAGTGCTCGTTGGTACTCTCGCATTTCCTCTTCGAATCACAATGAAGTTTCATAACAAGAAAGTTTAAAAATTATTATTTAAAAAATGACAAGAGCAATTAAATCGTGTATAAAATAAACAATTAGTTCTGGATGTCTATTAACTATGTTCTTAATTTTATGGGATTGTGCTCGTTGGTTCCTTGTATTTTCGAATTTAAATATCTGGCTTTGTTTGATGACCCGCATGCAGTTTCAAAATGTTTATATAATTCACGGCAATATTTATCAATTTATCTTGAGTGTAATATACTAGTATTGAAGGTGCATTCAATTAATAAATAGAATTTAGATGTTAGTGCTCGTTGGTACTCTCGCATTTCCTGTTCGAATGTCTTCGAGGTTTCATAACAAAGAAGTTTTTAAAAATTTTTATTTAATAAATGACAAGAGCAATTAAATCGTGTATAGAGATAATAATTAGGTCTAAATATCTATTAACTTTGTTCTTAATTTTATGTGATTGTGCTCGTTGGTTCTCTGCATTTTCGAATTTGAATATCTGGCTTGGTTCGGTAACTGCCATGCAGTATCAATAATGTTTATATAATTCACGGCAATATTTCTCAATTTATATTTGGTGCAATAATGTACTATTAAATGTGGATACAATTATTACATAAATTTAGGATATTAGCGCTCGTTGGTGCTATCGCAATTCCAGTTGGAAACTCAACAAGATTTTATAACAACGAAGTATAAAAAAATTAATATTGAATAAACGACAAGAGCAATTAAATCGTGTATAGAGTAAATAATTAGGTCTAAATATCTATTAACTTTGTTCTTAATTTCATGTGATTGTGCTCGTTGGTTCTCGACATTTTCGAATTTCAATATCCGGCTTGGTTAGATAACTCCCATGCAGTTTAAAAATCTTTATATAATTTACGGCAACAATTATCAATTTATCTTTACTCTAATATGCTAGTATTGAAGGCGCATTCAATTATTAAATAGATTTCAGATATAAGTGCTCGTTGGTACTCTCGCATTTCCTGTTCGAATCACGATGAGCTTTCATAACAACAAAGTTTTAAAAATTTATTTTTTAAAAAATGACAAGAGCAATTAAATCGTGTATCAAGTAAACCATTAGTTCTGGATGTCTATTAACTATGTTCTTAATTTTTTGTGATTGTGCTCGTTGGTTCTCTGTATTTTCGAATTTGAATATCTGGCTTTATTCGATAACCCCATGCAGTTTCAAAATGTTTATATATTTCACGGCAACATTTATCAATTTAACTTTAGTGTAAAATACTAGCATTTAACGTGCATTCAATTATTAAATAGATTTTAGATATTAGTGCTTGTTGGTACTCTCGCCCTTCCTGTTCGAATGTCTTCGAGGTTTCATAACAAAGAAGTTAAAAAAAAATATTATTTAATAAATTACAAGAGCAATTAAATCGTGTATAGATAAAATAATTAGGTCTAAATATCTATTAATATTGTTCCTAATTTTATGTGATTGTGCTCGTTGGTTCTCTACATTTTGGCATTTCAATATCCGGCTTGGTTAGATAACTCCCATGCAGTTTAAAAATCTTTATATAATTTACGGCAACAATTATCAATTTATCTTTACTCTAATATGCTAGTATTGAAGGCGCATTCAATTATTAAATAGATTTTAGATATAAGTGCTCGTTGGTACTCTCGCATTTCCTGTTCGAATCACGATGAGCTTTCATAACAACAAAGTTTTAAAAATTTATTTTTTAAAAAATGACATGAGCAATTAAATCGTGTATAGAGTAAACAATTAGTTCTGGATGTCTATTAACTATGTTCTTAATTTTATGTGATTGTGCTCGTTGGTTCTCTGTATTTTCGAATTTGAATATCTGGCTTTATTCGATAAACCCATGAAGTTTCAAAATGTTTATATATTTCACGGCAACATTTATCAATTTAACTTTAGTGTAAAATACTAGCATTGAACGTGCATTCAATTATTAAATAGATTTTAGATATTAGTGCTTGTTGGTACTCTCGCACTTCCTGTTCGAATGTCTTCGAGGTTTCATAACAAAGAAGTTTTATAAAAATATTATTTAATAAATTACAAGAGCAATTAAATCGTGTATAGAGTAAATAATTAGGTCTAAATATCTATCAACTATGTTCTTAATTTTATGTGATTGTGCTCGTTGGTTCCTTGTATTTTCGAATTTGAATATCTCTCTTTGTTTGATAACCCGCATGCAGTTTCAAAATGTTTATATAATTCACGGCAATATTTATCAATTTATCTTGAGTGTAATATACTAGTATTGAACGTGCATTCAATTAATAAATAGAATTTAGATGTTAGTGCTCGTTGGTACTCTCCCATTTCCTCTTCGAATGTCTTCGAGGTTTCATAACAAAGAAGTTTTTAAAAATTTTTATTTAATAAATGACAAGAGCAATTAAATAATGTTAGAGATAATAATTAGGTCTAAATATCTATTAACTTTGTTCTTAATTTTATGTGATTGTGCTTGTTGGTTCTCTGCATTTTCGAATTTGAATATCTGGCTTGGTTCGGTAACTGGCATGCAGTATCAATAATGTTTATATAATTCACGGCAATATTTCTCAATTTATATTTGGTGCAATAATGTACTATTAAATGTGGATACAATTATTACATAAATTTAGGATATTAGCGCTCGTTGGTGCTATCGCAATTCTAGTTGGAAAGTCAACAAGATTTTATAACAACGAAGTATAAAAATATTAATATTGAATAAACGACAAGAGCAATTAAATCGTGTATAGAGTAAATAATTAGGTCTAAATATCTATTAACTTTGTTTTTAATTTCATGTGATTGTGCTCGGTGGTTCTCTACATTTTCGAATTTCAATATCCGGCTTGGTTAGATAACTCCCATACAGTTTAAAAATCTTTATATAATTTACTGCAAGAATTATCAATTTATCTTTACTCTAATATTCTAGTATTGAAGGCGCATTCAATTATTAAATAGATTTTAGATATAAGTGCTCGTTGGTACTCTCGCATTTCCTCTTCGAATCACGATGAGGTTTCATAACAACAAAGTTTTAAAAATTAATATTTAAAAAATGACAAGAGCAATTAAATCGTGTATACAGTAAACAATTAGTTCTATATATTTCTTAAATATGTTCTTAATTTTATGTGATTGTGCTCGTTGGTTCTCTGTATTTTCGAATTTGAATATCTGGCTTTATTCGATAACCCCCATGCAGTTTCAAAATGTTTATATATTTCACGGCAACATTTATCAATTTATCTTTAGTGTAATATACTAGTATTGAACGTGCATTCAATTATTAAATAGATTTTAGATATTAGTGCTTGTTGGTACTCTCGCACTTCCTGTTCGAATGTCTTCGAGGTTTCATAACAAAGAAGTTTTAAAAAAATATTATTTAATAAATGACAAGTGCAATTAAATCGTGTATAGAGTAAATAGTTAGGTCTAAATATCTATTAACTTTGTTCTTAATTTTATGTGATTGTGCTTGTTGGTTCTCTGCATTTTCGAATTTCAATATCCGGCTTGGTTGGATAACTCCCATGCAGTTTAAAAATCTTTATATAATTTACGGCAATAATTATTAATTTATCTTTACTCTAATATGCTAGTATATAAGGCGCATTCAATTATTAAATAGATTTTAGATATAAGTGCTCGTTGGTACTCTCGCATTTCCTCTTCGAATCACGATGAGGTTTCATAACAACAAAGTTTTAAAAATTTATTTTTTAAAAAATGAGAAGAGCAATTAAATCGTGTATACAGTAAACAATTAGTTCTATATATTTCTTAAATATGTTCTTAATTTTATGTGATTGTGCTCGTTGGTTCCTTGTATTTTCGAATTTGAATATCTGGCTTTGTTTGATAACCCGCATGCAGTTTCAAAATGTTTATATAATTCACGGCAACATTTATCAATTTATCTTGAGTGTAATATACTAGTATTGAACGTGCATTCAATTAATAAATAGAATTTAGATGTTAGTGCTCGTTGGTACTCTCGCATTTCCTGTTCGAATGTCTTCGAGGTTTCATAACAAAGAAGTTTTTAAAAAATTTTATTTAATAAATGACAAGAGCAATTAAATCGTGTATAGAGATAATAATTAGGTCTAAATATCTATTAACTTTGTTCTTAATTTTATGTGATTGTGCTCGTTGGTTCTCTGCATTTTCGAATTTGAATATCTGGCTTGGTTCGGTAACTGCCATGCAGTATCAATAATGTTTTTATAATTCACGTCAACATTTATCAATTTTTCTTTCATGTAATAAACTAGTATTGAATGTGCATTCAATAATTATAAAGAATTAGATATTGGAGCTCGTTGGTACTCTCCCATTTCCTGTTCGAATTTCGATGAGGTTTCATAACAACGACGTTTAAAAAATTATTATTTAATAAATGACAAGAGCAATTAAATTGTGTGTAGAGTAAAATATTAGTTCTAAACATCTATTAAGTATGTTTTTAATTTTATATGATTGTGCTTGCTGGTTCTCTGTATTTTCGATTTTGAAAAAGTGGCTTGGTTCGATAAATCTGATACAGATTCAGCAATGTTTATATAATCCACGGCAACATTGATTAATTTATATTCAGTATAGTAAACTAGTATTGAATGTGTATTTAAATATTTAATAGATTATAGATATATCGCACTCGTTGGTACTCTTGCATTATCTATTTGAATGTCGTACGTGTTTGCAAAACTACGAAGTTATAAAATGTATTAACTCATAAAAGAGAGGGGTATTTAAATCATGCATAGAGTAAAATTATAGGTAGATATGTGTTTAAACTATCTCCCTAATTTTATGTGATTGTGCTCGTTGGTTTTCTCTATATTCCAATTTTTTAATATGTTGCGGGTTGCGTCACGCCTGCTGCCATTTCCTTTTATTATTTTAGACTGAAAATACGTGCGAATTCATTCCAAATTGTGGCAATTAATTGGCAATTAATTAGCAATAAATGATTAGATGGTTTCCGTTGAGATCTGGCTCGTATTTACCTGATGTGTGTGCTGGCTTGACGTTCAAAAAATGTTGCGGGTTGCGTCATGCCTGCTGCCATTTACTTTTATTATTTTAGACTGAAAATACGTGCGAAATAATTCCAAATTGTGGCAATTAATTGGCAATTAATTAGCAATAAATGATTAGATGGTTTCCGTTGAGCTCTGGCTCAAATTTAACTGATGTGTGTGCTGGCTTGACGTCAAGCTAGCACACACCCGTTTTCTCCACGAAAATACGTGGCAATTAATTCAAAAATGTGGCAATTAATTGGCAATTAATTAGCAATAAATGATTAGACAGGTTTCGTGTGGGTGTGCTGACTTGGCTGTTCCAGCTTGACGCACCTCCTCGCGTCGCGTCTCAGATTGTCGCGAGAGCGATGCTCCCGTCTGAGATTGGCCGGATCACGTGATCGAGCACTCCGGTTTCGGAAGCTCCTCGCGCGAACGGGAGGAGTGTGTGTGTTTTCGGTTCGAGGAGGAGAGATGTTGTAAAACAAAAGAATATTCCTCGTCGACAAACACAGGATATAACACTTCCCGTTTCTCTAAAAATATCTACGGCATTTGCAATCATACATAATGGAAACACGTCTCCACATAGCGCCATGGAAACGTGATCTGAATACATGGGTGATGAAGATGTCCGTATGCGGCGGTCGATATTGGAGCAAATACGGGACATTAAGGAAACTATGTCAATGATATTGGAGCAGGAGATGGGAACTTCTTTTGTTTCTGCATCATTAAAAAAACTTGAAGTTTTTTCTCTACATTTAATGAAAGATGTTGAAGAGAGAGACGAAGAAGAGAATTGTTTTGTATTATTTTGAAATAGATCATATGTAGATTTTTCATAGGAGTTCATTAGTATTTTCATAAGTTGCCTTCGTTTCCTCTTGTTGATTTAAAACTGTTAGAATGCTGTCGTGAATAAATTATACCTATTTAAGAGGATAAAATCCACGCATAATGAGACCGCGCCGGAACACAAATAACTTCACGACCAAATCCTGTCAACATTAAATCATGACCTTGCTAAGGTTTCAACATGGTCGGCGAACATTTTATTTATTTACATATAGTTCATGTTTTCTGTTTATTTACATAGGCGTTTGGCTCTCTTTTTGAATTGACGCCACTCGTCAGCGTCGAGTTGAGACGCCCCTGGCACTCGCCCATAGAATGGCTTCTCTTAAAGAAACGTTGCGACAAGGACTTGTCCGCGCCAACAGGGAATTACGCGACTCTTATGTCACCTTTTGGACCCATCATCTGAATCTCTCGGTGCTTCCTCGCACCTTACCCCGAATGAATAGAAGGCGGTGGACAGTCATCGCATAGCCTGCTCTTTCATTCCATCCGTCTTTCTCTGCCGTTACCGTTTCCTTCGTCATCGCCTCCTACGATGCCTCATTTTCCTTTGCGTTGTTTCCGAAACCGCTTCCTCCATCCCTGCCTCCTCCGAAGTTACTCCTCTTACCTCCTCGTCCTCCACCACCACCACCACCACCACCACCACCACCACCACCAACACTACCACCAACACTACCACCAACACTAACATCAACACCTCCACCATCATCACAACTATCAACAAGATCACCACCGCAACCAACACCACCACCATCACCACCATCATCATCATCATCATCATCATCACACTCCGTGCCAGCCTTATCATCCGCACTTCATTTTTCAGTTGCTTCCCCAGCATCTTATGTGGGCTTTTTTCATGTCCCCGTCGATAACCACCGCTCCGTTCGCTTTCTATTTCTGAATCTCATTTTGTACATCCCTCGTCCATGCGTCATTCACCTGCTCCTGCGTGTCTTCGCTCTTGTTTTCCTTTTCGTCATTCCTCTGCCCCCTACTCCAAGCCTAATTGCCACCTCCATTTTTTCTACCGCATTTCCATCTTTTCTGTCTCGTCCTTCTTATCCTCATCCTCCGTTTCCTGCCCTCATTCTACTCCTTCTACTCTTCCCTCATTTTGTTCTCCTCCTTCCTCTGCTTCACCTCCATCTTTCCTGCTGCATTTCCTTTCGGGACGCCTCCTCCTCTTACCCTTCCTCATTCTCCCCCTCCCCCTCCTCCTCTCGTTCCCGTCCTCCTCCCCCTTCCCCTCTTCTCTCTCTCGTTCCCGTCCTCCTCCCCTCCTCCCCTCTTGTTCCCGTCCTCCTCCTCGCTCTCGTCCCCCTCCCTCTCATCCCTCTCACTCTCATCCCCCTCCCCCTCTTCTCCCTGTTACTCTTCCCTCCTCCGCCTCCCCCTCCTCTCCCCGCTCACTCCCCTGCGCCGTGCGCTGTTTGCTTACGTAAGCCGCGCGCGTCTCCGGCGCGGCGCACGTGGCCCCCGTGGCGCGCGGACGGGCGAAGACGCCGCTGCCGCCGCTGACCTTCGAGGCCCACTCTGGAAGGCAGCGCAGGGCAACGCCCCTTCGCCACTTATTCAATTACCCGCGCGCGGACGCCGCTCGGACGGCCGACCGGCCAGCGCCGATGCTCCTTTCCCCTTTCGCGCCCTCGCGGCGGAGGCGCTCCGGCCCATTAGGACCAGTCACATGGGAGCGGCGCTTGTCTCCAGCAGGCCTTCTTGCCGAAAAAGGAACGTATTGTTATTCCTTCCCGTTCTCTACGACTGCCTGTGTGTGGAGGAAGCGAGGTGGTTGTGGTTGTTTTTCGACTTCAAGAGAGGAGGACCAAATAAGAAAATGTTGGTTCAAGAGACTAAAGAATAATGCCAACAAAAACGCCTATTATCGGACGATATTTCTGTACAGGTGCTTAAAGTCTGTGAAGGACATATGATATGCACTACGTTCGTAATGAGATATTTCAAGTGTAGAAAATGCATCTTACTCCCAAAGTCGGCCTTTCAGAAATTTCTTGCTTAACGAGACCTGTCTGTAATGTTTATTTGGGAGAAGTCTGGATACTTCGTAACCACAATCTTTGCGGAGAATTTGATTGCCACTTCCTTCACCACAAAACCATTTTTTTACTGAGATTCTTTGCCCGTTCACTATATCAAGATGTTAATCCTACGTCTAGTTTAAAAGATGTGACACTTGACTGGGAATTGTTGTTGTAAATCCCTCAAAGAACACTCGTATCTCCTCCAAATATTTGAGTCGGTTCATGTTTATAAAGTAATAAAACTGAGATTTTCGGAGAGGGAACGAGGACGAGAACCACTTGTGATACGTTCTGCCCTTCGAGATCTTATTTCCCCAAGCACGGCCCTCTCTCTCTCACACACACACACTCTCTCTCTTTCTCCCTTTCTCGTACTTTCTCTCCCTCTTACTTTCTCTCTTTCACGTTCTCTCCCCTTTTTTTCACTCACTCTCAAACATCCATACACACGGGTGACACGTTCTTCCCGCCCCGCCTTCTCCAGTACCCTGCCTCTCCGCCCCACCATTCCGCACATCCTCTCACCACATTCCCCTCAACTTGTGCCTCTCCGTCCACACTGCCCCGCTGTTGTCTGTGCTATTTCCCTTTCCGTTCTTCTCCGTCACTTTCTTCTCCGTCCTGCCCTTCCTCATCCAGCTTTTCTTTGTGCCCGTGAAGTCCTGCCTCACCACATTTCGAACCGCCAGATCTCACTCACCCCACCCCGCCCCATCCCGCCCCGCCCCGCCCCGCCCCGCCCTCCCCTCCCCGCCGCTTTCCGCCTTCGCCGCCGCCGCCGCCGCTTCTGTGATTTGGCGCTCGCCGCGGCCGCAGCCGCCGGGTCGTTTGTTTGGGAGCAGCCCTCTCCGCGTGGCCCGTTCTCCACTCGGCTGTTGTTTGTCAGCGGGCGCTCTTGATGCGTTCGCTCTCCGATGAGCGCTCCCAGTAAGCCTGTCCTTGTTTATGGACGAGTACTCTCGGGCTAACCGGCTGACGCAGCTGCGTGGGGTAGCCGAGTGCTTGGCGTTTGAAGATCCCTTCGTTTCTGGTTGTGAATTGCGGGCGGGCTCTTTGACCATTCATGTGCTGTGTTTGCGAGATTGTATCGGATGTTGTGCCAAATACTCTGAATTAATAAAGAATGAAGAAGGATATTTTATTTCCTCTTGACTAGCAAATGCAAATTTACGAGCTGATGGCGTCGTTGCATCTGCAGTATCCCGGACCGATGACTTCGTCTTCTGAGAATAATTATTCTGTGTTTCATGGAATAACATGTTTTCCTTTTTAGACATTGTGGGTTCCTGCATGCACATTTATTGTTTTCCGAGTTCTGAATTTTTACGTAATATGATTCGATATCGTTAATTTTTCAGTGTTCAACGGCATTCTTTAAAACTTCGATTTTTCGTTCTGGTTTAGAATCGTGTAATTGGTTCATCATTCTCCTCCGTTCTGGAAACTAAATTCTTCCTTGTACATCGTTGCACGTTTTCCCCGATCGCGCTTTCCTCCTTTCCCAATCGATTTTCTCGAAACCCTTTTGAGCATAGGGCGGAGGCGGCCCACACATCAATTTTTTTTTTGTTCCCGCATTTCACTTGTTCCGCGCATCCATCCGTTATCCCCGCGATGTCCACATCGCGTCCCGGAGATTGCCGGCCGCTGCGTCGCGCATCGGGCTACCGCCGGGCCAATGGGCGGGAGGCGGCGGTGCAGCTACCTTTGACATGCAAATTCTTTCGCGGTTGAATCATTTCCGGGCCGCTGGTCGGCGATTGTGCTGGCGGCGCCGCGGGCGCGGCTGAGGAGGCGTGGTTGCGGTTGGGGGCGGTGGGGCGGGGCGACCACGCTTTCGCGGAAGTCTTCCCAGACTCCTGGAGTTGCCCGAGCGGTCCAGAAGGCGGCGGAGGGTGGCAAATTGTCTTGGCTTTCCTGGAAACGGCGCGACTTCAATTATGAGTTTACGACGAAAAGAATTTCATTTCGATGGCGATTAATTGAAGTTTGTTCACAGTCTGTTAAGTAAGGGTAAATAAAGTCGGTCTCTTGAAATGCCCTGAGGGTGCTCCTGGGGAAAAGGTTTCTCAGAAGCCTGCGCCAGTAGAAAATGGTGTACTAATCGGTTTTAAGCTTCGACAGATTTAATCCTGTGAACATCGCTCAGCTGTTCAGACTTCTCGATTTCAGTGCACCAAGGAGTAATTTTGAACATACGGGTTTTCATAAACTATTTTGACAACAAAAATGATTGACGAATCTAGAAAAGAATCCATACCAATGAATTTTTCACAAATGAATATTTCATCCCTTGTAACATTCCTTTCGTCTTCTCGCATTGTTATATTTCAACCGGTATCCAAAAGATTAACCTTTTTTTATATACAACCTGACAACCAATTATTGCACCTCAGAGCTACAATTGTCTGCCTGTGTTTTCGAGAAACGATTTGTCACTGCCTGTCATTAGTCGCATTTGCTTCACCGACGATTACGAACTCTTGAAGTTCTTCACCGACTCATCACCTCCCCAGTCCCTCTCGTGCGTTTTCTTCTTCTTCTTCTTCTTCTTCTTCTTCTTCTTCTTCTTCTTCTTCTTCTTCTTCTTCTTCTTTTCGGCACGTCTTTAATGAACGCGAAATTGCGTATAATGGGTTCGGTAATTATGTAACCTGGACCTTTCTGCCCTTACGACTATTTCTTATGCTTCGATTTGTGTTGGTTCGTTGGGATTTGTAACCTTCGAATCACAGACAAAACACAACAAAAAAAAACTCTCGAACGATCGCCGCGCCGCCGTGAAAGTGGTCCAAGGCCTCCTCTGAGCGTTCGTGTGTCGGGGAAAAGTTTAACGCCACCTCGTATCTGGAGCCCTTTTTGTGTACTTGTCGATTTTTGTTCTTTTTGTTTGCGTTTTAGTGATCAGCGCTTAGCTTTGTTCTGTTCTTGCAACTCACTATTAAAAATTATGCTTTTCTAGAACGTTCAAGTTGTTTTAGTCTGTACGGGTTTTTAAGTATTTTCTTTGATTGAAGTGTCCGTGGCGTTTCTTCGAAGACCGTTTCCATTCTAATAGTGTCGATTGTTCGTAAAATTAATGACAGCACATTATCAAGGACGACAGCAGCTGGTCGGAATGAAACCAGTAAATTCGGTGATAACGTGCTCACTTGTATCATTATGTTTAGCAAAATATGTGAATATTGGTGGTCAAATGTTGGAAAGTGTGAAATAAACATTTTTATAATTCCTGATGAGAAATGGCAAATTACACACCTTTCACACGAATAATTTATGTTGCATTCAAGCTGACCACGTTTGCGTCTTGCCAAACTGGTTTCAACTTTCCTGTTCTAAAAATGTGTAACGACAGGGCGTTCTTCTATAGATATTGTATAAGTAATGAACATGTAAGCATTCATTTAAAAATAATTTATTACTCGTATTTCCTTAGTCGTTCAATAAAATTGCGTGGTTGTAGCTTAACCAGTTTTTGAGACAGCTAGAAACGTGGATACGAGTCAGCTGAAGCAGTTAACCATTCTGGACCATGAAAATTGCAATTTGGAAATCAAAGGTATCTTCTGAAGCTGCAATGTGTAGGACAAACATAAATTATAGCATTCTCATTATTTAATTAAATTAGTGCTTGTGTCATTGGCGAAAACTTCATCCACCCCAATCTTAATTGATGAGTACAGTTCTTTTGCACCAACTTCAGCTTGTAATCTTCAGCGGTCCATATAGATATGCGTAATTTGCAAAAGCCCCTTCCATACATGCCAGAAGGTTTACATTTGAAGACCCTGAGGAAGCTGCTTTCCCCACGTATACGGACGGACTCTTCCCGTGCAGCCAAGTTACACGAAAAGTTCCAAATTGCCTCTGCGGTCGTCGTCCTGCGACGGTGCATCAGCGCATCGCCTCCTCCTCCGCCCCGCCCCCTCAACCCGTCCTCGCTTACCTCCTCGTCACAGCCCCTCTCTCCCTCCCACAGCCCGTCCCTGTCCACGCCCCGCCCCTTTCCCCAGCCTCACCTGCCTCTTTGTCCCCGCTCCTTCTTCATCCCCCCACAACCCGCCTCAGTCCCCGCGCCGCACCCTTACCTCGTCGTGTTCACCTCACCCCCTCAACCCGTCCTCACCTGCCTCCTCGTCCCCGCCCTTCCATCGTTCATCCTCAACCCGTCCCGTTCCTCGTCCCGCCCCGCTACCTTTCCTCGACCTGCGTCCGCCCCGCCGCGTCGTCCGTCCCTGCCAGCTCCCCGCCCCTCCCCCAACGACCACGCCACCCGCCGCCACTGGCCCACTCGGCGCTCGCGAGCTGCTCCGGCCTCCCGTCGTAAAAGCTCCAATTTTCATCCTAAACGCGGTTTAGCCCGGCGCCGCGGCCCCCGGGCGCACTCACCTTGCGGCGAGCGGCGCTGCCAACCCCCGCGGCCGAAGGGCCAGCGGCGATCGGGGAACGGGATGCCCTAGGTATATCCATGGTCGAACTAGTTGGGGTTACACTCATTAATATACTTACTTTTTTATTCTAAGGAATGTAGGTAGAAAGTATTCATAAGCAGAAATTCTGTTGTTTGAAGGAATGAAACCACACACTTACGTAACACTTATATACGAACCTTTGAATATTTTCTCTGTAAAATCAAATTAAAATATTGAAAATTCGGAAATACTGAAAGACAAGAAAAAGTTTACAGTTTTAACTGTTTCTTTTGAAGAAACGTATCAATTCAAATAAAGTCTAAATAAACCATAATTTTTTCTTCATTCTTATGGAAGTGACGTCAGTCCGAGAGGCTCGCATCCTCACTTGGTATACGAAGCTCGTATTATGGTTAGGTGCGAATACATCGAGGTTCGGTGTATGAAAACCATAAATGAATATGATCCTAACAATTGATCGCCCCCGCGTGTGTTGGCAGCCCTGCTGCGTCGCGGCGCGCGAGGCGGCGGCGTTGCGCGCGCTGGGTAATGAAACGCGACGGTTGGTGCCGCGCGTCTGGGCGGATACGCCCACAGCGGGGGCGGGGGCTGCTCCCAAGCGCTCATCATTTATCCACGCGTTGCGCCCCGCCGCCTCCCCCCTCCCCTCGCCCCTCCCCCCAACATCCCCGGCCGCTCGCGCCATCTTTCGTGTTTCGCCGCGCCAGGGTTAATCAGCCGTGGGGCCGGCGGTGACAGTGACGAGGGTGCCCCGCCGCCATTAGCTAATATGCGACCCACCCTCCCTCCAGCCCGTCCCCTCTCCCCTTGCCCGTGGACGCCGATGCACAGGTGTGGCCTTGCCCTCCCGGGGGGTCGCGGGTTCGAAAATCTGCCCCGAGGCGATATTCGCATCTCCAGTATGGAACCGGGAAAGGTGGCTCAGGGCATCAACTGGTGACACTGCAGTGCTTCTGACCGGGTGGGTCGGGTCCTAGGGTCGAGTCCCCAAGGTGGCAGGATGTCCGACACTAAATAGATAGCTTGATCGAACTCAGCCGTTGTCTGGAAGGGAATACTAGCGGCCTCATACGCACTACACTGCCACACATGCCTGGATACCAGGCGAGAGCTTAGATCTTGCTCCGGCTGGGGCGGTGCCCCGCTGGTGGGAGATACCTGGTTAGTTGGCAACTAGGCAATGTGGGTGGGAGATACCAGGCAACTAGTTGTTCTTTCAGGTACAATGTTACTGATACGTGATTTATAGAACGATATTTTAACCCGTAACCAGCCGATGACAAGTAGGCGGGAAGTCGTGACTGAGATTAGCTTACTGTACCGGCATCCATCTTTTCAGCATGTTGAGAAATATTGAGTCTAAAAACTACTGGAAACGTGTGTAACACGTATAGCAAGAATTGCAAATGTCTAATAAATGTAATTTTTCCTGTTTGTATTCAAAATACTTCATGTATTTTTTCTATTTATTTTTCAATTATTTTTCTGGACAACACATGAGTGTTCATTGGGTACTGTTTGATCGTCACTAGGTTCGAGGTATTTCTAGGTATGATACGTAAATTACGTGTTACGAGCACACCTATGATGTTACTTGCAGTTGGTGTCTACATTGCGACGATCACTAAGCAATCAAGTCATCGTAGGCATCCTCGAGACAAGTTCGGAAGGGATTCTGAAACTCAAGAAAGCGTGCGCAGATGATTTTCTCCCCCATACGTTACATACAGTTTTTGACTAAATAAATAAAAGAACAGTGCATTGTGACACTCCAGTAAACTACAATTAAAAAAAGACCCTCTCCTCTTAGTATCAAATTAGATAGATGGAGTCGTTTTTATATTGCATTGCACGTTGATATCTTCGTATTTTGAATTCATATTCGCAAGCATCGTGTTGTGGACTCAGAATTTTTCTGTATCCTCACAAGATTGAAAGATTTTTTTGTAAGTCCCGCGCCTGTCCAAGGTTATAAGACTTAAAATAGCATTAATCCAACTGTCCGTGCAGAGAACAGTCAGCATGAAACCTGCATGCAACAGAAGCGCCTGTACTGACGCACCGGCCACCGGACATTGATGCTGATCGACATCAGCGTAGCTAATGGCTGCACGGATAATCTAATGGAGCTCCGGCTAAAATGCAAACGTTATCTTAAATTCGTGCAGCATGAGTTATTTCCCATCGGCAAACATGAATAATAAACAAGCGATTATCACACGTCAGCTACGTTTACTATATTGAGATAGCGCGAGTTGATACAGGAAGAAATAAATCCACGCTTCATGACTCCGCTCTACAACTTCGCTCGGAGGTTGGGAGAGGGAAGTCATATTTCCGTGGATGGCGCGGAATGGTTTTTTGCGAGTGGTGGGTTGCTAGGATGCTGTGGGAGGACTTGGGGAGAAGTTCGTGCTTGGAGGCACAGTCTCGGGTTCAGATCTCCGTGTACCCTCAGCACCGGATGATGCGCCCCGGCGCCTTATCTTTCCCTCCGCCCTCGCCCCCGCCATCGCGCCTGCTTTCCGTTGGCGGCGCCAGAGGTCGCGGCGAGCGCCCCGCTGCGACCTCGGTGCTCCCGCTGATTGCACGTTCGCTTAGCACCTGCTTCGTCATTTGTGCTGTGGTGCTTTTGTGGATCCTTTTTTTTAAATTTTTTTATTCCGCGGGTAGGGAAATGCGGTTTTCCGAGAGCTAGCGAGTAAAAGAGATCTCTTGCAGCTGGAGGCGTTGAATAAGGCTTGTTAGATGTAGCCCTTTTGTAAGACGTGGCAAAGAAGCGGGAAACGTGAAATATATTGCAGGCTGCATTGGATTTCTTTATTATATTTTTTCTGACGAAATGGCTCTGAATATCTGTTACTGAAGACATTTTATATTTTGCAAGAATATATTTTTTATTGATGTTCTTCGAATATTTCAATATTGTCTTATAAATATGAACGATAGATATTACATCGCAAACATTGAACGTTAAGATAAATCATGAATTGAAATAGATTGTACATTTTCATTGTGTTAATAAAAAAAATGAATGCAATATAATGAATGTAATTCGCGCTTGCTACTTATTTTACGGAATAACTTTGTATTCGTGGTATTCTAGAAAATTGTTAATGTGTTCTCCGCTAATGGAATGAATCGTATGATTCGTTTTGTTACTGTGTTTTTTGATAGAATTTCAGCCGTTCCCAATCATTTCCTTGGAAATCGTGCTCGCTAATGCATGCCGTGTATGAATAGGAATCCTATTATTCATTTGGAGAACAATACTGGATTGCCGAGAGTTTCAATGTTGTTGTTTTTTTCATTGCACAAAAGTGGGAATTGTAAATGCGTCTTGAACAGAAAGAAATGTAATTAATAAATTGAAATGATTCATCAAACTGTAGAATTAAGACACCGATACTGAACTCGACAAACCCCTACGAGAATAGAGCCTTGTTTCTCTGGATCTCTCAAGGCTGAAGACGAGCCCACAGCTCAACATCACAGTTGCCAAATCCGTACATATTGGGCTCCGGCTGCGTCGCGTAGACTCCTTAATCCCGCAGACGCCGCCGGCCGAGGCGTACTGCGACAAAATGGCGGTCGGCGGAGCACTACGCGCGCGGGCGTGCATTGTTTGGTGGGCTGGCGTGGCCCTCCCCGCCCACCCCCGGCCCACTGCCGAATAAAGGCCCCCTCCTAAGGGAGCGCCTCCTTTATGAACTGCTTCCGGCTGGCTCTCCGTTCCGCCGCCGCGGCGCGCCGGGGCCCGGACGGGTCGCGCCGCGGCGACGCGGACGCGCGCGCGCGTGAGGTGCCCTGTTCACTTACAGGGCAGCCGCCACGATTAGCTTACTCCAGGATTTAAATTGGGGTTAACTGGAAATGTCTTAATTTTGGAGCCTGGGGCGGCCACGGTGTGATTCAGAGTCACTAGCTGACAGCTCTACCAGTGTGAATATTATGGGAGTGGTTGCTGTTCTTGAACAAACAAAAGAAAAAAATTTCTAACATGTTTCTCATTGACAAGGCACTTTTACTTAATTGTCAGAAATTTTCTCATCTTAACTTAATTATTTAAGATTCCCTCTCAGAACGAAAACTCTATAAGGATATGCACATTCCTCTTCAATATTTGTCTCGGGTAAAAATATACTACCAATGTTTTCGGTAACGTATTTTACATGTCTGAAGCAACAAATTAAATGAATTGGTTTTCATATAAAAATACGTTTATAAGATCAAAAATAAATGATGTCAATGGATCATAAGTAATTATTAGTAGTAGTATTTTTATCAGTATTTTATTATTATTAATCTAACTCAGGGTGTACATAGTTACGTATTGCGAAAATGTAAAGATTGTTCTTTCAATTAGTATTTTTAATCCATTTCATCAATTTTTAAAGGTTCCTATTACTCATGACTAATATGCACAATACGCTGGGCCATTGCGTCTGATCTGCTGCCTCATTTCGGCCAACGCCAACTGTAAGCCCTTGGGGGACACCGAATGCGCCCCGAGGTTCCCCGGCGTCCGCTCCATCGGCGGTTCATATAAGCCCCCGGAAGAAAAGGAGCTATAGCCAATCTGCGGTCGCATTACCATTCACGAAGTGCAACCTAACACTCCACAAATATTGGAAATCACTGCCGCCGCCCGCACGTGGCGCCCGCCGCGGCGCGCAGCGACCCACATTTCCGCCTCGCCCAGAGCCCCGGGCGGGCGGAAGCGGGGAAAATACGCGAATACTCTGTGATGGGGATGTTTCCCCGGATTGGAATACGCTTATTCAAATTTTTTTCTCGAAACGGAGCGCGTATGGCGAGAAGATCCAATAACCGGGATTTAGACTCGGTAGTCTAATCCTCAAAGATTCGTTCCCTCCGGGGAGAGGAGGGAGGTGCCCTCTAGCCATCCTCTGCGCTCCCCGGGATTCAGTGCGTTTTTGTTTTCGGGAGAGAGGCGTGATTGTGGTTGGTTTGTGGGGACTGCGTGCCGGGATGAGATTGGTTCCTTGCTGGAAACTGCGGGGTCGGTGACTGCGTGAACGTTCGGAAACAATCAGAAGGGAAGTAATCTTGCAACGAAGATTTTGATGAATTTCCTGTAATCTGTTGTATTAATTGAAAAGAAAATGTGTTATTGAAACGCTGATATTGAAGTAGCTTATTGTCTGCATCATTCACATCGGCAGTACTACTAATGTATTGATTTCCTTTTTGTTCTAATTGAAGTAATTGTATTATTTTAACGATGATTATTCGTTAATTAAAATGGAGGTTATAAAATTCAAATAATGTAAGACATTTATATTTTAATGAAGTATAAAACATTTATAACAATGAAACATTCATTAAAAGTTTTATTAATCATTTGTCATTTGTCCTTGCAGGTGAGTAGTCGCTTGGATTTCCTGATGAGCTGCAGGGGTGAGTTTTTGTATCGACGGCTGGTTCAGAATAGCACTTGCGTGCTTAACCAGTTGTAAGTAAACTCACCGTTATCTCTCCAGTCGACAGTGCCTGCATGACTCTTTATGTATTTATCCACTGAATAAACATAGACCAGCTAAATAGCGTTTCAAAAGCATTGCGAGGTTGCCAAATAGAACCGAAGATGGTTATCAGGAGATGTGTCATTAGCGGTTCAAACGGGCAAACTATATTTCCTCTAGACCTTACGCCGTGATTCGCCTTAGAAACTCGTCAGGATAGTGACCGTCTTTGAGCACCTGTGCTTTTGGAAAAAAAAAAGTTTTCTAAACTTGGACTCTTCACTAGTTCGTCCATTGAAATGAGTTCTTGCCCCAACTCCGTTTATTTTACCACCATTTTAGCTGAATGTATCCAGACCCCACTACACTCCGTAGGTTTCCTTTTCCCTTCCAGCTTTATTTCTCTTTCCTTTTATGTTTTATTTTTGGTCATCCTGTGTTCACTCTCACTCTGAATGTACGTCGCATTTCTGACACGCACTTCTCCTCCCACATCCGTTACTTTCCCGCTATCCATTTACTCTCTCACCGCGTCCCCGTTCTTGCACCGGTGCTCATATAATAAACACTTTTATACACTTTTATACGTTTTCTTCCGGCCACCGAACAAGCTCATTTTACTCCCGCCCTCGCGTGGCGCTAGCCCTGCAGAGCGTCAAATGCGTTTCCTCCCAAACATTATAATTTCTGCAAAATCCTGTCACCTCATGCTTACCCTTTCGGTCGTGTATTTTACGACCGTATTTTCTGTCTCACGCATTTTCAAACACAGACTCATTTCTGACACTTCTTTTACTCCTCACCGGGAGCGGGGGCTCAGTACATCTACTGATGTCACTGCAGCGCCTCTGGCTGGGAGGTCCTAGCTTCGAGTCCCGACGGTGGCAGGATTTTCGCCACTAGCTTTTCAGCTAAGTCGAATTCAGTCGCTGTCTGGAGGAGAATTCTAGTGGCCGGCTCTGATCGGTAGTTTTCCGTGGTTTCTCTGATCAACACCAGGCGAATGCCGGAGCAGTACTCTAACAAACGGGTCACGAACCACGTGCGATCTCTTCTTCCTCTTGCTTGTCCTATCCTCACCCCTTATACACACACACTAATGCTAACATGTTCTACCACATATGCCGGGAGATCGGTCGGGGACTTAGAACTTGTCCCGGCTGGGGTGGTGCCCCGCTGGTGGGAGATATCTGGTTGGGGAAAGCCCCACTAGTCGACGGCAGTTCTTCGCCGGATCTCACCATCCAGTGGGGGAAGCTCACAACCACTTTCCGATGAAAAACATGCACTACTTTAACGGGACAAATGACCTTAGTTGTGACGTGCCCGGAATCACTAACAACTAACCAACCAACCTTTTACCCCTCTCTTCGCTTCACACGTTACAAGCGTTCTCTTGTCCTTCTCGTGCAGTCGCTTCATTTATCTACATGACCCGTGTCTTTTCTTCCTCTGCAGCTCGTCCTGTCCGTTGTATCCTTTCTGATTCTCCTCCTCTTCGCTATCTACCGCCTATGGTCCTATCCCTAACCAGGCGTATTTATCTCGCCCCTCTCTCTTGTCTTTTGTCGTCCTTTTCCGCTTGACTTTCCTTCATCCTCTTCCTCTGCTTTTTCCCCATCTTCATCCTTCTACTTCTCTTCTTCCTCCTCCTCCTCCTCCAACTCCTCTTTGATGTGTTCTGCGTTGGGCGCTATCCCTTACCTCGGCGACGAAGCTCCAGCCGCTTCCACAAGACTCGGTCGGTCGTTAAACTTCCTCGGGATTTCGAGCGAGATAATTTTCGCGATGGCAAAATTCGCGTATTTCCGGGATGGGATTGGTTTTCTAAGGTAATATCCGCGCGGCGCGGCGCCTTTCTTAAATGCCCGCTAACTAGGTTTCGCGCCGGCGGAAACGCCCCGCACACCAGATTAATCCATAAATCCAGCGACGCGTCGCCAGCGTGCGCTCAAGAGGCGGGTGTGCGTGGGTGGCGGTTGGGAGGGGGGCTAAGGGGTACTGTCGTGAGAGAGAGAGAACGACAATACCGCAATGCGAATACTTGTTGCGACAATATCGACTGAACTCTTCGAGTTGAAATGGGAATTGGAGTAGTTCTCTAACTTTCTGAATGTGTTATTGGCTTTGAAAGAAATTGCTGTTGATCACGTTGTTATTCTATAGAAATAAATGTAAAAATAATAAAGTTATATATTTTGAGGATAATGCTGTATCTGGAGCCATATTTTTTTTTAGACAATCTTTTTACTATTTATGTTTTCACATTTATGTTGAGCTTGGGACAGTAACAATTTGAGACGAAAATCACCAAAATCGAAATATTAACTTTTACGAATAGCTGCATTCTTGCTGTCGCTGATGTGGCTTATATTGTTACCGCCCAAGCCCGTTATTTAAACGACTACAATTCGAAAAGTCATTGTTTTCCAAAGGACAGGATTTGTTCATTAGACGTTGCATTGTGAGGTCTTGCTGAAATCATTTTCATTTCTCACAGTCAGATGCGTTTTTAGATATTCAGTTGGCTCATTAAACCACGTTCCCAGGCGTAAAAGCCCTTCTCCAATCTGGCCCCTAAATACAACCTGAAAATAGGACCAACTGTTCCGATTTGCAGCGATTCACCACTTACTGCCGTAGGAGAGCCGCCACCTCACCTTTTAGACCGAATCGGCGCGTATTCCACTCGGATGCGCCTCCACCGCCACCCCGCGGCTGTCGCTTCGCGCGCTGTGTGGATGGGGGGGGGGGAGAATGGAAGTGGAAGGGGGCAGTTGGAGGCGCAATGCGAGCGGCCGATCGCGGCGGGTGCACTCAACGAAAGTAAAACTGAAAATCGGGCGGCTGCAATGGCGGTGGTGGTGGAGAAGGCGGGGCCGGGATGGGTTGTTGGGGGCGTCGGCGATGGAGGTGGAGACGGTGAGAGGTAGAGAGGGGGATGTGGAGGTGGAGCAGGAGGGTGGTAGAGCAGGAGGATGAGGATGTGGAGAAGGACTGTGGTAGAGAGGGGGATGTGGAGGTGGAGCAGGAGGTTGGTAGAGCAGGAGGATGTGGAGGTGGAGCAGGAGGTGGTAGAGCAGGAGGATGTGGAGGTGGAGCAGAAGGGTGGTAGAGCAGGAGGATGTGGAGGTGGAGCAGAAGGGTGGTAGAGCAGGAGGGTGGTAGAACAGGTGGATATGGAGGTGGAGCAGGAGGATGTGGAAGTGGAGCAGGAGGCTGGTAGTGTGGGTCGGGGAGGAGAGTCTGAGTGAAGGGGGCCGAGGAGGTTGGTGTGGGTAGGGAGGTAGCGAGAGGGAGAGGGTGGCGGGGGCGGGGGCGGGGGCAGCGTCTCGGACGAGTGAACGCGACAATTGGAATGGGTGCGTTGCTGCGGCAGAGTGCTGGTCCGTGGCCCTATTGCGGGTCTGGGTGGCGGTTCTGCCCGCTCGCTCTCCCGAGGGAAAGGAGCAATTCGCGGAATGCTGTAATATCTTTGCTCGGCGGAGCTGTTGTTATTTCAGTCATGTTTTGGTATTCTGGGTGAGTTCGCTCGGAGAAAAATGTACGAAATTTTCGCGGAAAATCGCGGGTGGCTAATTCACATCTCCATGGTGTTGTCTATCGAGAAGCTGCCAAAGCTCGTGAATATACGCTCTATATTTAACTTGAACAACTTTTTAGGATATACGCTATTTGATTAAGCACAGGGCTCTTTCGTGTATTTATTTTGTTTCTAACCAGCGTAAATTCAGTTAAAGCAGATATGCATCGTTTTATTTGCCGGAGATGTATCTTATTTGTAATTTTATACCAATAGAACACGAAACCAAATAGCATATTCATGATATTTTTTTTTTATTTATTCAATTATATTTGTAAAGTAGTATAGTTTTCCCACAACTAGATACTGACGTTCTCATGTTGACATTGGCTCGTCCAGATTGTAATAGAAACTGATAGTGTGTTGAGTATGAGATAGTCGTGTTGAGAGAAGTGCTTAAGTGAAGCAAACACGACTCGTGCAGGGTTATATTTACATCTGAGGTAGAGACACAGTAAGTCATGTATGTAAATGAGATGGATCGCCTTCAGGTAATATGATAATCATGTCCGAGGCATCGTCTGTTCCTCTTGACGACGACTTGAGTCGTCATTTGAGAGGAATTCGCGGTAAATTGGCAAGCTTGCTGGACAATTTTGCATTAATGGTTGATGATTCATTTAAATAAAAGGCATAGTTTGTTCGGAATCACATTTGGTATACGGAAACTTCGAAAAAACGTCGTCGTTAAATATTGTACGAGTATTAGCTGTTTATTTCTATTGGAGTATTCCACAAACATTGTATCTCTTTTCTTTCTCGCAGATATCCAATTAGCAGGGGTGTGCATTTTTTAAATTATTCCTAGCCACATTTTTAATCGTTCGTTAATCGTTTAAGCGTCATTTTTAATCGTTAATATTCATACATAAAAGAAGGCTCTTAACTATGGCTTTATGGCAACTTCGTCTTGTGCGCACATATGAAATTGCTTCTCGCCATTTGTTGCCCGGAAATTCCGCTGCTACCTGCAAGTAAGTCGTCTGGGAATTTCCGGAAGCCAAGCGCTCCGGGTGAATCGCTGACGTCATCCAACGCGCTCCTCCAGCGCCGTTTTCCCGCCGCGCCGTGAGGTGCCATGAGCACGACAGTGGACGCACTGAATGCACGCCTGCTCTCGAGTCCCTAGATTCAGAGAGAAGCGCAACCGTCGCCATTTAATGTCCTCTTACCGCTTAGATCGGCTTGGCAGAATTCAGGCATTAAGAAGAAATGATAACAATTGGAGAGGCATTATGAAAATTTGCGATCATATTGATGTTGATTTTCGAAAAATGAGTGGCTCCAAAAACACATGATATTGCTCAGTTCAAACTTCCCTGGCCTAGATTTAATATGGTTGAATCGGCGGTTCAAAGGAATGTGCTACTTTCAGTGTCTGTGGACTCTAGTCTGCTGGGGCGGGGGCAGTGAGGGGAGGCTACTGGGGCGATCGCCACAGGCAGCAAGATATTTCGAATAGATACACACACACACACACACATATATATATATATATATATATATATATATATATATATATATTGGGGAAAACTTGGTTTGGATCTAATACTATTATCACTCCTGAAGTCCAATATTCCGTGTTTCAGTAGATGTGTAAAATTTTTCGCATAGTGTGAAAAGCAGCGTGATTGAGATATCACTCAGGTAATTTGTAAGTAAAACGTCTGGTCAAAATATAATAATATATTATATTATTAATAATAATAATAATAATAATAATAATAATAATAATAATAATAATAATAATAATAATAAGACATTAGACATATCTAGAAGACAGCACCATTATTTCGAATTTCCAAGAATTTTAAAATAGTTCCATTTCCTTCACCTTCCGTAAGACATGCTGTTACTCAGACGTCCAAATATTCGAAATTCGAATTTTGTTGATTTCTATTATTCTTCCAGATATAGAGTTTCGACTTATTATCTCTCCTTAGTATTATTTTGGTGCTCACTATCGTTTACTGTAGTTTGAATATCTGACACTGGATGCAATTTCCTAAGAACTGAGTTTACTAGACAATGTTTCTTCAAAGATAATTCGACAAAGGTTGGTCTTTCGCCTCAAATACAAATTTATTTTGATAATGGACCAATGGGTCAACTTTTCCAAAGTTTACCGTGAAAGCATTTCAAAACATTATGTACTTATGTGACGACCACATCCATTTTCATCCACATGCGTATTTCATGGATTGTCAGCAATGATACCAACCGAGCTGAACTTAGACAAAACAGTCCCATGTGATTGCTATCTGAACACTTTAATGTAAAATCGTTCACGATTCTTTTGCAATGTACCAACAACTACCTTGTTAAATCCAAAAGTTGAACTGTTCATCCAGTTACATCATTTAGAGGCATTCTCGATTATTCAAAATAAAGCGCAGTAATATTAATTGTGGTGATTGCGATGACTGAATTCGAATTGTCAAGAGTTCGAGGTATAGAAGTTCAAATTATCGAGGTTCCGCAAATACATTCCTTTTTGGGTTTCGGCGGCTGGCAGGGGGCAGGGGAGTAGGGCTTGGCGGTGCTTCTTCTTCGGAAGAGCGCCTTCTGCCCATAGCACGTCATACGCAGTTTTAACTGTTTTTTAACGTAAAATAAAAAAAATAAAAGTAGCCCACGCGCCGGGAGCGGCGAGTAGGCGCGTCGGCGACTACCGAAGTGGCCCGCGAAGTCCGAAGTGGCCCGCGAAGTCCGAAGTGGCCCGCGAAGTCCGAAGTGGCCCGCGAAGTCCGAAGTGGCCCGCGAAGTCCGAAGTGGTCCGCGCGATGGACACAGGGCCCCTGCCGCCAGATGAGCGCCGCACCTGGCTATTGGTTTTTCATCTGCGCAAATCTCTGGCGAAATTATCGCGACGGAAATTAGTGTCGTTTCATAATTACGTATCAGAGTTTTAAAAAAAGTAGGGAATTGCGGGACTCATTTAAACTTTTTCGTGTTCATCGCTAAATCAAGATTACTGTGACCTCGGTATGTTTTAAAATTTGTGAATTAAGGGACGCTATTATGGTTTTTGTGTCATTAGCGTTTTTGTCTGTGTGTGCTGCCAACTCATCGTTCCTTTGTCATATAAATTAAAAGATGTATATCAACAAAGGCATTCCAGCAATACCACTGTACTGTCGTGACGTGTTATTAAAACAATTTCGTTTCTATAAGTACCATGATCACTATCATCTCTACCTTTTTCTCCCTGCGGTACTAGTTGACCTATATTCTGTGCTGCCGCCTGCTCAAGAACTTTTGCCCGTCTCATAAGATTCCAACCTCTCCTCCTCTCTTCCGTCACCGGGAACGTACGGACCTTCAGTCTTCCATCTTTGTCGCCTGTGCCACTGCCGCCATAAGCGCTGGTGCCACCACCGCCGCCACCACCGCCACCGCCACCGCCGCCACCGCCGCCACCGCCGCCACCGCCGCCACCGCCGCCACCGCCGCCACCGACCCCACCGACCCCACTGACCCCACCGCCACCACCACCACCACCACCACCACCACCACCACCAGCAACAACAACAACAACAACAACAACAACAACACCATCACCACTACCACTATCACCACCACCACTACCGCCACCGACCCCACCGCCACCACCGCCACCGCCACCACCACCACCACCACCACCACTACCAACAACAACAACAACAACAACAATAACAACAACAACAACATCACCACTACCACTATCACCACCATCACTACCACCACCACCACCACCACCGCCGCCGCCGCCGCCGCCACCGCCACCGCCACCTCCGCCGTCACCACCTCTGCCACCACCTCTGCCCCCACCACCGCCGCCACCTCCGCCGCCACCTCCGCCGCCGCTGGCGCTGCCGTTACCTTTGCCACAAACCCTACCGCGTCCGCCGCTGCCTTCGCAGCCTACCCATCTCCGCCGCCGCAGGGCCTCCTGGGAAGGGGTAACGAATGAGCGGCGTCAGGCGCCGGTGTGCAAGAAGTTGCCCCGTGCAAACCTCGCACCCTCACTTTGTCTCCGGCGCCCTCGCCTTCCCCGCCCCCCGCCCGGGCGCGCCGGGGCATTTTTTGTTTGTTTTCTCCTGCCCGCCGCCGCCGCCAGTGTGTCACTAGAGCGCCCGCCCTCCCGCGGCCAAGACAAAGCGGCGCTAAGGTGGCCAAAAAGTGTGGGCGGCCGCGTTGGAAAGGTCTGCGGCAGGGGCGTGGCCGCCGTGGCCGGCCGGCCAGTGCGTTAGCTGTCGGAATGCTGCGCCCACCTGAGCGGTGCAAGAGTACGGCGGCCGGGGAACTGCGAGGGCCAAACTGAAATTTTTAGTGTGAAATGGTGTTGGTGAACGCCGTGTGGGAATCCTTTTGTGAGAGAAAGTAACGAGTTTCTACGTCAACATTCATAGAGTAAACCGATATAAATATGGATGTTCAATGTGTATTTTGAATGTCCAAAACAAATTAATTTTTTTTATTTTTACACGAGATAAAATACCGGTTGCACCTTTCGAATATTGATAGATTTTTCGCAATAGAAAGTATATTTTATTTAATCCCTATACTTCATACGCATTGGATAGCGAGTGGAATTTTCAAAAAAATATATTTCTAGAATTTTACATGTATGTGTGTCATATTTTTCTGTATCATCTTGTGTTCCTTTACTGGGGTTTGGTCTGATAATCAAATAAAGAATGGAAGCGGTGAAGGCTGTGGAAAGCCCTGCCCAAACGATGCCCTCCACCACTAAGCCGAGAGATAGTCTGCGAGTGGAGGCAGCGAACGTTGCTGCGGCGTCCCTCGTCTGTATCTCAGCCGTGCCTAGCTGCGGAGGCGGAGCGGCGGTTCTACGCGAAAGCCACCGCGCGGACATTAGGCGCCCATTACCGTTTCTTTGCGCGCTGCCGTGGTGGCCTCCGTCGCTCGCTCCGCCCACCCCGGCGCTCGACGCCGGTCCCGCTGCAGGCCCCCCGCCCTCTCAGCCTCCTCTGCCCCGGTTTTGCTTCCCCCGCCCGCTACAACCTACCCTGCCCGCCTCCGCTGCCCCACGCCTCCCCCCTCCGTCGCTTTGCCTTCGCCGCTCCGCCGCCTCCGACACCCCGCCCGTCTCCGCATATATCCCCTCCGCCTACCCCGCCCGCCTCCGCATATATCCCTTCCGCCTAACCCGGCCGCATCCGCCGCCCCTCCTCCACCTCCTCTCCTCCGCCGCCCCGCCTCTGCCTCCTGCCACCGCTGCCCCGCCTTCGCTGCCCCGCCTCCGCAGACCCGCCTCTGCCTCCTGACTTCACCGCCCCACCTCCTTCGTCCCGCCTCCACCTCCCCGCTCCGCCTCCGTCTCCCCGCCTTCGTTGTCCCGCCGCCCTGCCACTGCCTCCCGCCTCCGCCGTCCCTCCCCCTGAACCGTTCCGCTGCGCTGCCCCGCCTCTTGCTCTGACCTGCTGTTTATGTCTTCCCCGCCACCTGCACCGTGCCTGCCATTCCGCCTTCGTGTCGCTTCCCTCACCGCCTCCACCGTTTTACTGCCACAGCCAACGCCTCATTGTGCTATCTTCAGGACTGTGCCGTCGACTCCGCCTCTTGCTTTCCCGCGCGCTGCTGCTACATCTACCCTCCCCCGTCCCAACCATCTGCCTCCATCCCTCCAGCTGGTACGGCCGCCGCTCTCCCCGCCGCTCTCGCGTACCTCACCGTCGTCTCCACCCTGCCGCTCACGCCTAGCCCACCGCCTCCGGCGTTGCGTCGCCCCGTCGCCCCCACCTACGTCGGCGTCCCCGTCACCACTGTCGATTCGGTCGCCGCCACCCGACATCGCTCCCTTCGCCTTGTCTGCGCCGCTGCCTCGCCGCCGCCACCCCCGCCGCCTCCGCCGCGAGGCCGCCCGGCGCCCGTTCGCCGGAGTCGCTAACGCTGCGGTTCGCCTTTACGGCCGCCTGCGGACAGCCGCTGCTCTCGCTGCGGCGACACCTTTTTGCCAGGGCCCGCAAAGAACCGCGGCCCCGGGCCGCACAAGGCTTTCTTGGACGCGGACTGTACCTTTGCGTAACTATGAGACCGCTTTCTTCATTAAGATAATAGGTTACTAGTTCAGTAAAGATTTAGATTAGCTATAATCGTGTTCCTAGGCGTATTTTTTGAGGTCTGTGCCTCGTTATTTTCTGAGAGAACGTTAATGTTCGTGAGCTTTAAACTCTGAATAATTTGTGTGCTTTGTTTATTTCGCAATCTGTTCTCGGAGAGTGCAGTGAGATCGCGCTGAGCAGCACAACAAAGTGTACTTATCCCTTCCAGTGTTTTCATGATCCATCGTTTTCTTTGCAAATAAAACAAGGAGCACTAAAGGTTTTCAATAAAATAAAAGAGAGTTAGCGATGGCTTAATGGATGACTTGGATCCCTCACAATCATGTCTGGTTAAAGGCATCAGATGAGACGGGGTTCAGGTTCCCTTCAATATAATATTATGGACAATTATGCATTTTCTTCCTCAAACACATTAGGCATAGAAACCTGCTTAGGTTGGGAATTTTAATAAAGTTTTATAACCTGCAGTATACAATTGAAGTATTTAAAGTTACTAATTCTAATATGAATTTAGACACTTTCAAATGTTTTTGAAAAAAAAAAAAAAAAACTGTATGCACACGTATCGTGTCGAGTTTTTCATTGCTACTGCACATATTATCCTTTTTATGAATAAGTTGCTTATTTCTTTAAAATGACGGAAGCAGATTTATTTTACCAACATAGTTTGGCCGGGTGAGACGGACTTGGTGTCTCGACTCCTACAGCCCCCTGGAAAGTGAAACCGGTAGACAGAAATTAACAGACTCGTTCTGTCTCCCTCCCTGCCTGCCTCCCTCTCTCTCTGTATCCCCTCTCTCTCTCTCCTCTCTCTCTCTCTTTCTCCCTCCTCTCTCTCTCTCTCTCTCTCTCTCTCTCTCTCTCTCTCTCTCTCTCTCTCTCTCTCTCTCTCTCGCATGCGCTCACGAGGACGCATCGTAACGCATTGATTTCGTTTGCGATGAATCGTCTGATTCGTTCGTAACAGTCGTGATGGAACGTTTAGAACCTTTTCTGTGGAAACGGTGTTGTGCCGTATTCCGAAAGAAAAAAGTCTACGGAAAGCCTGCTGTCAGTTCTAATCTGCGACCATTGGGCGCTGGAACCTGTTTTTCTATTTGAACTTCGGACTTTTAGTAACACGGCGTGATACGTGTAGGTGGATTTATGCATCTGGGTCGACGTGTGTGCATTGCGACTAAATCTGCATCGAGCCAAGTTTGTGTGGTTGCAAATTACGAGCAGCCATTGAAAACGGTCGTGAGGGGGATAATGTTGTAATCTAGAATGGCAAGTGGATAAAATGCTGAGGGTTTACATGCAACAAACGTGACAATACGTATGTGGTCATAAACTTAGGTGTCACTTTGTACGACTTAAAGAGCAGGAAATGCAGTTCATTCAGATAAGATTCAGTGAATGAAAGAAGGAATTAATAAAATAAACGACGTTGACCGCGAAATCCGGCATTGACAGAATACACGAAGAAAATATAATTTAGAAAAGAACATTGTATATTATTAGTGATTTCTTCATAAATACTACAATGTTTCATGATTCGATAAAGAACCTCACTAAAACTCTAGTAAAAAATACATATTCTCATCTCGATTTTCTGTGGTAAAGGTAGTCTTTTATCATATCGCTCCGACACCAAATCACAGTCAATAAATACTGATACGGCCGAAAAGCCTTCCGCCCATTTCGTGTTCTTAGCCTCGGCAATCGGAAACAAAAACATACCGTGGCGCTGGTGGCTTTCGTGAACTGTCAACGGCCTCCGCCGTCACAGTCTGCCGTGTTGTTTCTGTGGCGGCCAACCCAAACAACCGCGGCCGCTGCGCGATTACGCTAAACGGAACATAGTGTGCGCCGCAAGTGACGACCGTTTCCGGTCACGGGCTTCGAAGGTCGCACGCTAGCAGGGGATCCATTGCCTTCCTCCGGCAACGCTCTGCAGCCGTATCTACTTCCACGTCGTCCATCTCCCTGCAGGTTCATTGAAAATCTATGGAGATCTGACTGCCGTATACGTTGGGATATCCACTTAGCTACCCACAGCCTGGTTCAATCCTATGACGTACTCTTAGCTAAGTCTTTCTCATATTTAATTTCGCTGCATCTGACGTAATGGTTCCATAAGGTCACATACAGCAGTTGAACGATTTATCTTCCATTTCATTCCGTTTACTACCATTCTACCTCATCAGATTCACCATCCCAGTATATCATTTACCATTCGCCATCCCATCATCCGTCTCACTATCCCATCATATCTGTAACTCTCGACTCACTCCATACCCGCTCCATTTCGTAACCCGTTCTCTGCCCCATCGGGTTCGCTGGTTCTTCGTGACATACACCCTTTCATCAACTTCTCGCTTTCCCAAGCCACCAAACTTCTTCCTTTTCCTCGGCAACCAACTGCTAGAATAACGTTTTCATATCCCCATCGAAGCGAACTGCTCCATCGTGTCTAGTACAAACGTCACGGTTTCCTCCATCTCCACATTTCCATCCGCCTCCACCGCCGTCCGGCTGCCATGATGGATGGCTGGAGCGCTCCGTCGCGGCGGTCCGCGACACCACCCTCCCCTCCCCCCACCCCATCCCTCTCCACCCCACCCACCCCCGCCTCCTCCCTGCCCGTCGCCTTCGGGACCGTGTGCTTATCTTCCCCCGCGGGCAATGCATATTTCGCGTGATCCCGGTCGGGCGTGAAAAAAATGACCCCGAAGGTTTGACAGCCACGTTGTTGATGGTTTTAGATTACACGTCAGTATGTTGCTGCGTAATTAAAAGGATAGAATTAATTTCTGCGTCCTGGGAGGCGGGCAGTGGATTCCGAGGCCCGTTTCGGTCGACAAACTCTCCGTCCCTCTCGCTTCTCCCGCACGCGCTGCACGGGAGGTTTCGAAACCACGCGTGCCGCCGACCGCAGGTGTGTTCGTTATTCCGTGAAGACCACGAGGAAAGTTTAAGATTTGCCTTCTTTGGAATTCATCATTATTAAATGTACAGTGGCGTGTGCAATTTTGTTTCATTATAAGATGATGTACAAATGTTGGTCTTCGTGTTAAGAGTGAAAGAACTTCATTCAGTTTTTTTGGTTAACCGTTCATTGTAATGTTAAAACGAAATTTTAAAATTTCGCTCTGGATTAAATTCATTTTATATCGTATTTCATGTTTGCAGCTGTGAGTGGATGTCGCAGTCAACCAACTCTTTGTCATGAATGATCTCTTCACTCCCTTTCTTGCTCATTCTTTGAAGTAGTATCTTTCAGCTGCAACCTACCTACTTCTCTATCGCTAGTACCCCCTAATATATTTTCCGTTGGATGTGTCCCCTCGCCGTATCAACACGTCAAAGTAATCTTAGTTTCTCCAGGACCCTTTTCAGTGACCACACAACAACAACAAAAAAACTTACCCGAACTTTTCCCTTTACGTCTCCATTTACACGCAGGCGCCTTTCATTCGTCGCGCGGTCTGGCCGTAACGTGACCCCGCGTCGTTGAGGGAACGAACGTATCGAAAACGTCGTCAGGCAGGTCGTCGCTGCCGAACCGATGGACGCCGCGCAGTGGGGGGAAACAAAACCGCGCGCAAAGAAACAAATGCGACTCTTCATTCACGAACCACTTTTCTAAGGACAGAATATTTCGAAACGTATTAACATGTATTCAATTTATTATTATTATTATTATTATTATTATTATTATTATTATTATTATTATTATTATTATTATTATTATTATTATCATTATAAATATTAATATTTAATAATAATAATATCATGTGAAAATAATTACATTCGTGCAAATAAGAACAATTTTTTGTCAGCTTAATGTTTACTTTTAACTGTACCATTTTTTAAGAAAGTAGTTCGGGGTTTTTAATCTCCAAAGGAATATATCTATTTTTGTTTATTTTATAACACATATTAATGAAGCATTTTTTGTATTTTTTTAAATCAACAGTCAGAGTCAATTGAGGTAAATCACGCTATGGTTTTGGATGATTGTAATAGCATTTGACTTCATTCGAGGAAAATAAAGCATCGCTTTGAAAGTTGAATTATATTTTAAAAGGCGTTCAAAATTACATGTAATTCTTAGAAATGGAAGCATTCATTAGTCAAAAATATAAAAACAATCAAAGTGGTGTGTCTTCTGTGCTAGCGGGCGAGATGTTTTATTTGTCGGAGACGTCCAACTTTGAAGTCGTCTTATGGATGTAGAAATTTATAAAGAAAATTTTTAAATTTCTCGTGGTTTGATATTTAGATATTTATTTAGTCAAATAACAGTAAAAAACCTGTAAATACCGCATGGGGAAGAAAATCAACTGAGCACGCTTTCTTGAGTTTCAGAATCCCTTCCCAACAATTTAACTATTACTAGTTGAAAGAAAAAACAAAGTGTAAAAAAATTAATAATAATAAAATTAATAATAATAATAATAATAATAATAATAATAATAATAATAATAATAATAACAAGAAGAAGAAGAAATAAAATTTAAGGAAGCGCGAGAATAACATTTGAAGTTTCACGTTTCAAGTTTAAGTATTGACATTTAATTATAGATATTTTTTAAGTTTCATTTTTTGGCTTTCCTTTTTTGTCATTTGGGCCCGCTTCATCCGAGTGTGCGGCGTCGGCGTCGGTCGGTGACGGCGAGTGTCTCGTGCCGCGCAACGTCGCGTGGCGTGCCGCGCGGGAAAGAGCGTGGAGAGAGGGAGGGAGGGAGAAGGAACCCTCTCGAAATCCATTAGCGAGTCGCACACGAACACGCGTTCCCGGAACAAGGGCCCGTGCCTTTTGGGTTCCCGCGCCGTCACGGCCGGCGCTGCAATACCGACTCCACTCGGTCGTCTGGGCGGCGTGTCGGGAGCGTATTGTTGGGGTCTGCCCATCTTTGCAGCCTCCAACAGCCTTGTAATAATGAAAAATGAGTGTTCAATGCGTTTTGTTGGCTATTAGTTCAAAGTGAATAATAATTAAAAACCGGTCGAGGTGACCAATTCTTTGAACTAATTTAATAATTAAAATTATTCGTTGAATGGACAATACTTGCAATAATGGTGATACAAAGCATAATCAAGGGATCTTTTTTTCTTGCTGGTGAAGTAGACCTAACTATCATAAGATTGCGCGTAAGAGCGACTACATCTCCATTGAGATGAAACGTAAAACTGAAAAATTGCTGTAGTATTGTAAAATGTAGCCTACAGCGTACATTTTAAAATATTTGTTTTCTTTAATTTTAAAAACACAGTTTATTACGTTAGCTTTTTATTTGTTTTACGATGTGGGAATCCAACTCGTGAAATCTCTAAATTTAACAGCGTGCTCTTCAGTATACTAATATGGAGTAATATATTTTTAATGCGAATGAACTTTTCAAATAGTTCTTTTTAAAAACTATTTTACAGTCTTTAATTTTTTATTCACACAACATTCTTACTTGATTTTCATCATGTACATGCAACCATTTCTCTACACCCTCTGACTCTTCGACGTCAGTTCATAGCGCCCAAGGTAGTTCAGGTATGCCCCAAGGGCGTCCCCAAGGGCTTCGTGGGAATAGCCGCTTTCTGCTCCTCCTCGTACTTGGCGCAGTGCGCTGTGGACTTTGGGGAGGATTTTGTTTGTCTCCCGCGCACTCTCGTGCTTGGGCGATTGCGCATGCGCGGCGCAGTGGGGGAATGCGGAGAGCGCCTTCGCTAATTGTGCTCTTCACTCGCGATTTATTGACTCTTCCGAAGCGGAAAGTGATGACTCGAGAGAAGCGCGCCCGTGTGCTCGAATTGGTGACTTGTTTGCGTTTGTGTTTAGTCGTGCACAATATGTGTTCGCCAAACCGAGTGCTAATACGAAATTTTAAATTTTAATTGAATTGTTTTTGCTCTTGAAAATCATTATCGAATATCATTTCTTGAAGAGGACGATGGAGAAATTTCAAATAATAGTTTATTGCTATGATGCAAATCGTCGTATGGTGTTGTATTGCTAAGTACTGTATTTAAGTTATTTTTCTTCTTTGGAAAGGAGGTTTCAATATTTTAACGGAATATTTCCAATCAGAGATTACAATAATATACTCTAAAAGTACCTGACTCGTACTGTATCGTTTATATTAATTATGGTGGTGTTAAGAAGTTTTCTGTCGGAGTGTTGTGGAAATGAAACCTTTTCCAAAGATTCACGTAAATTGTATTGGCAAATATGGAATTATCTTTCAGTTTCTAAATACACAAAGAAAATATATATTTATACATACATAAAGATTTCGGCATATTTAAATACAATTTTATGCATAATTTATGTAGAAAAATTATTTATATTTTCATTCAATATTACTGTATTACACCAGTAATTGAAGTAATACGAAGCCTAAAACTGTTCACGCATTCACATTGCGCGTCTCAGGAGAGCACATTTAGGAGGGCCTGAGTGAAATGACGCCTGTTTGCAACATTGTAGAATCCATTCCTGCGCGGAAGGTACAGTTTAATGGTTTTCGCGAAGGAACGTTTCACGGGGAACGCTCCCGAAATTGGTGTACTCGGATGCGGCGTTTACCTTGGCCTTACGGGTCCTGGGTAAACGCGGCGCGGCGCGGCGCCGTGCCGGGCGAGGCGCGCAGCGGGAGTTGGCCGCTCGGGTGGGGGGGGTGGGGGGGATGGAAGGACTGGGCGTCGCTGCAGGGCTGGCCGGCCCGACGGCAGCCGCTCTGTCTGACCTTTGCTCACCTCCTCTGTTTGCCGCACAGCTCCCAGATTCCCGCATCCAGCCAGGCCCTTTGCCGCAACTTACTACCGACGGCTTTGGTAACCAACTGCCGTCGTGTTCTGCTATCAGCTACACTTTCCCGCGGTGTTTGTTCATTTGAAACCAATGGTGGAAGAATTGAGAGTTTTAACAGGTTATGAAATTATTATTTTTGGAGTTTGTAGTATTTAAACTCTTCTGAGATAGGACGCCACTAAGCTATTATGAGTTAATGAATATTGTTATGGATATTATTGGGTGTGGGTGGGTTGTCATTGCCTTCCATATTTACTAAATCAAAACACCTAGGACTTACGTGAGAAACAAACTCGCAACGTTCCTTTCCCCGAAGAAAGGTTGCCACCGAAGACATGTGCGATCAACATTAGTGAATTGAGACTAACATATTACTGCTATTCACTGTGGAGTTCATTTCATTTCAACATTCGGCATCCAATTATATTTTGCCCGAAGTTTGTTTATATCCACATCGCCTCTTTGAAAGCTTAATTACTATGCAACGCTCATTTCCCGGCGGCTATTCTTTTCTGATTTACCTACTGACCTCCATTCCAATACTCCGCTATCAGCCGTCCATCGCCTTCGATCAGTCGCATCCCTTCTCCGCTCTCCCTTCGACGCCCGTTTTCTCTCCTCTCCGCTCGCGCCCGCCAGCTCTCCTCCTCCGCCGCCGCCGCCGCCGCCGGCAGCTGCCCGGCGCAGCCCTAATCGATGCCCATCGATCTCCAGCGACCCGCGCCGCCCTTCGTCACTCATCGCTTCAATCTTCTGCCGCCGCCCACGCGGCTGCCCGTCCGTCGCCCCGCCCCGCCCCGCCCGACCCCGCTCCCCGCCCCGCCCGCCACCCGCCCCGCCCGCCCGTCGCCTCCGCCCGCCCGCCCGCCCGACGGGCCGTGATGCGCGCCCGGGACGCGATCGCAAAAGTGGGCCGAAAGTTAAGAGACATCGCGTTAGAACGGCGATATTAGGGAGTTTGTGCACCCTCGAACGTTAAAGCACACTCGATCTTCTGCGCATGCGCAGTTCAAGTTTCCCATCACTTTAGTTCATCTGCCTTTGCGCAGAAGATCGATAGTAGATCCGCCAAGACGGGCACAAACTCTCTACAAGGGAGTTTGGGCACCCTCGAACGTTAAGCACCATCGATCTTCTGCGCATGCGCAGTTCAAGTTTCCCTTCACTTTAGTGCATCTGCACATGCGCAGAAGATCGATAGCGATATCCACTAGTGCATGCAGAAACTTCCTGTGAGGCAGATGCGTGCGCAGATGCACAAACGTGATGCGAAACGTGAACTGCGCATGCCCAGAAGAGCTTTCTTAAGAACATTACTGGGTCGAACTGTGAGGGGCAGAATTCCAAATGCGGACGTAAGTGCAAGGTTAATGTTGATAGTGTGGTTTGTGATGTTGAAAAATACCACTAAAAACTGTTCTAGGATTAAAGAAGATGAACCCAAATAGACTACTAAAGTTAGTTCTCTTATATATACGTAGGGCTACCGAGACCTAGGATAAGTTGTCAGAGCAGTTCTCTGTTTCGGAACGGAACTTTGGCAATTATTGTAAATGAAGAACTACAACAACTACACTAACAATTTTCTACAAAGGTTGAAATAAGAGATCCAATAACAGTGACATCCAATAACAGAAAAATTCTTCGAACGTCTGGCATCTGCAACTCGTGATTTATTGAATATTTATTTTACGACCCAAATAAATATATTCGAAGAGACTAGCATATCATTGGAAACTGTCTTTCATAAATTCATCCGAAATAGTTCAATTTTGAAGAATAAATAATTGTGAGGTCATTTTGACTTGTTCCTGCCAGAATTAGAATGTTCTGAAGTAGCGTCATCGATATCTCGGTATCGTTCTTTTATTTGGTTTACTATGATAAGATTTCTCAATACAGTACACCTGAAGTGAACGAATCAATTTCCATTAGGGTTAAGTATTGTAGATTTTAGTCCAGCTGCTTTAAACATGGGTGCACTGTATTCCACCGTCGACGCTAGCGCCCCAGCCCCTGCGTCTATCGATTCGCCCTGCGCTGAATAAAGAGGAGTGGCCCGCGTCTTGAATTGCGAGTCCGGAACTGCAGGCTTCGATTCTCGAGCGCGCCCGTGCCGCGAATCCACCACAGGCCCCCGAAGATACTCGCCTTTTTCCTTTCCTCTCACCCGCCCTCTCACCACCACGACCTCGTCACCCGTCTCTTTCTTCCTTCCGCATACACCCGTCGCACTCGCTCGGGAGGGTTTGGGAGGGGTTGGTACCCCTTCAGGGAACCCCGACCGTGCCTGGAGAGAGCGTCCGTGAATAGTGGCGGGTCAGTCGCATTCTATCCTTTTCCCACTATTTGTACTAGCATGTTTGTTTCTTTTCTTATCTTCTCTAGGTCCCCCATTTATATTCTGCCTTCAAATAGATTGAACTTTTATTTTTCTCCATTTCCCCTCTCGAGCTGTTTTTATTTCATTGGGTCCGGTAAAATTTGCAGACTATTTTAGAACGAAAGAATTTTGTGCAACTATCGACTATAACAATCCTCCCCCTCCCAAAATGAAATCTCGTTATGTCATACTGATTTCTTCTGTGACATCAAGTAAATATTTAATGTGTTGTTTTTTTTTTGTACTTTGTGGTGGTATTGTGCTTTTTCTTCTGTTGGTTTCACAACTGTCAAAAGCGATGTTAACAACTATAAATCTACAAGAACAAGGCGAGTAGCGAGTTAAATTTTCCCAGGCAGATTGTGTTTCCGCGAAAGAGATTACCTCGACCTCATGTTGCGTGCCTATATTTTATTCCTTGTGGAGAGGTTTCAGATCTTGTTTGTTGTGTTCGCTATCGTGTTCCAAACGTTCCACTCTGGCTTTTGAAGTAACTCGATATTTATTTTTCGTATAATTGGGAGCTATAAATCATAATACTGTCTCATAGAGAATTTATGGACCCAGCTGAGGTAAATAACGATGAAATAGCTCTGATAACGGCAAGGATATCCAGTTCGACTCCTTTCATCATTGCTATATTCGACGAATAACAACTAGATATTCTTTTGTGTCTTGCCTTCTTGGCGTACTATTCTGCATGTCAGCTCCACCATTTAATTTCCGCTTACCATCATATTTTAGTATTATTCTTTTCGCAGTATTACTGCGTTGAGGCGATATCTGGAACCGCAAATGATACGACATTTTGCGGAGATAAAAATGCCTTAAAGAGGTGGAGGGAGAAAAATGCACCACCCCGTCTCTAACTTCTTCTTTTTCAGTTCCACCACCAGCCACTGTGCAAACGGGCCTCCGAAAGTCAATGACAAGCTGAGAGGGACGCTACCGTGGACAAAGTAGGGGTTCCCAACCGATTTATTACATTTTATGTTTTATTCGCCGAATTTTTTCGAGAAACCCCCGACCAACTCCATCCTCCGGAGCACCCTCTCCCCACCTGAGCCTCTCGATGGCGCGAGCTGTGTCCCGGGTCACGCGAGGCAGCCGACGGAGCGAAAGAGTTGGCGGGACATTAGAGACCGGGCGCGCGGCCGCGTTTCCAATTTTTTCCACGTTCATATCCTTTGCGTCCGAAAGTATATTACCAACTTTTCTTTGCCAGCGTACTTTTCGTGCAGCTAATTTGAATACAAAAAACCGCGTTCTTAATGCTTTTTCCCCTCCAAACCTTGCCAGAAATTAACATACTGTTCTCGTTTCAATCTAGTTTACTCGGTGTTAATCTCCAACTTTGTCCTTTTTTTGCGAGCGCGCGCGCGCGGAGAGAGAAAAGTTGAACGAAAATACGAATTTGGAAACTCGATATTGTTCTATAGGGAAATATGCAAATATAAACGCGAAGCTTTCTGCCCATGTATCCTAACAAGGCGAGACCGTAAAGTTAGGCAGCGGGTGTCAGCGTGAAAGCGCGACGGATCTCGGCGGTCGTACGAATGAATGGGGGTGGGTCTGCGGGCGCTGAAGTGCGGGGCAAGTGACGAGTCGGACGCTGCGTGGCTGGAAGAGGCGGCAAGAGATGGATACTGGAAGGCATATGAGTAGGACGCGTTGAAGGGCGTGGTGCGTTAGAAGTTTGGGGGTGTTGCGGTGTCATCCAATCGGAATGCTGAACGCCACCATTATGACGTCACTGTAGTGACGTGTAAGACCCCGATTGGAAAAACACATAAATCAGTTGATATCCTTCAAACGAAGCTCTGTGAAAACCGCAGTATAATGGGAACGATTTAAGTAATAATGAAAGGTGAGCATTACAATGAACACACAAGTTGATACTTGAAATAAATGGGCGCGAAGGAGCTTAGAAATGTAAGGGAGATGAAATGGAAGATAAGAAGTATAAGAGAGAAGGGTGCGTGAATATGGATTAGATGGGACAATTTGAGATAATGTGTATGAACCATGAAGAGCGAAAACTAAATAATGGAATACTACGAGGAGTGTGCAAGTAGCAATGGAGCGCACAACCCGCGAGCTATTCTGACCAAACGAGGGAGCGCGCGCGCGCGCGCGCACGCACGCACACACACACACACACACACACACACACACACACACACACACACACACACACACACACACACACACACACACACACACACACACACACACACACACACACACACACACACACACACACACACACACACACACACACACACACACACACACACACACACTACACACACACACACACACACACACACACACACACACACACACACACACACACACACACACACACACACACACACACACACACACACACACACACACACACACACACACACACACACACACACACACACACACACACACACACACACACACACACACACACACACACACACACACACACACACACACACACACACACACACACACACACACACACACACACACGCCTAAACACGCACACGCCCGTATACACACACACACACACACACACACAGAGCCGAACGGAGGGGCGCTTGCGGGCCGGGAAGGCGGAACGACGCAAACACAGACGCACATTCGTCAAGGGAGGCGCGCAATTCCGCGCGTGGGCGTGCGCGCGCGGGCGTGCGTGGGCGGGCGGGGAGGTGCGAAGCGTGGCCGCCCCGGGCGACGGACGGCCCCATCCCGGTCCGGCCCGCCCCGGCCGGGCCCCGCAGCGCAGTCGGAAACGCGCCCGCCGCGCCGCCGCGCGCGTTGTTATGCTAATCGCCCACCGCGCAGCTCCCAGCGCCACCGCTGCCCCTCCCTCCATGCACCCCCATACCCCACTCCGTAAACACGCCCCATCTCATGACTTCGGTTTTAACATGTAAAGGGCTCCCGGTGAGTTAGGTTTACAAGTACCTCCGTCAGAAACATTATTAAATTTAATGTATATTAATGTATTAATGTGCTTGAAACTTTATGTATCTCGTACATTAAAAATACCCTAATTTATTTGTATATTGAATTTAAATATTTAATTAAAATCATTGTAGATTTAATGTAGAGGTTCTCCTGGCTCCCCTGCCTCTGATCGTTCCTATCATATCTTCACAATCACATATCCATGAAGATCATTCATTCATTCATTCTAGATATGAACATAAAGCTTGGACTCTTGCATCCCAATGGACGTTAAATTTAATGTGCGTTCACTATATTTATTTTAAATACTTTTACATTAAAGCAATGTAGTAGGCATCTTACATCCTTCAATCCCAAGGCGTAGAAATAGTTACCATCTACACTTTTCTCTCACACCACCATTTAAATCTTTTGGAGGCCCTCGAATGCATTGTCTCCAGTGATATTGAACTTCCGCATTGTCCATGTCTGTAATTGGTTTCATAAGTACTGTTTGTTTTTCAACTAACATGTGAAAGAGTCCAAGTCTGAACGATGTAAAAGCAATCACGTAATGTAGTTGAGTGTTTAAAAAGAAATGCCAGCCAGCGCTGCCCCTGTTCGTACCTCGCGCCCACGCCGTCGCGCAGGCTCTGTTCGGACGCGTCTGCTTCTTTTTGGGAGGACATCTTGGTGCGGCAGTGAATGCTGCTTTCTCAGATCGAGATGACGTCATTTTTCTTTCGGTAGTCTTGATGTTTTCGCCAGGTCATGCTATTTCTTTCTAGCGGACATTTATAATCTGCACCTTTGCATGTTAACTGGTTTGAAGTGTTCATCTTTTCCTATTTGCTACAAACGAATATTCCCCAATCGATTTGCCCCTACTCGATGCCCTCTGATTTTGAAAAGAATTCTTTAAATTTTGTGAGTACTTTACATAAAGCCCTTGGGACATTTTCAAAATTTTTTCCAAAACGCTTTTGCTTCAAAAAGAATGTGTTCTTTACAATTAGTTATTTAATGATTGGCTTGTATTTTTAAAAAAAATATTAGTTTTCGCGCAGTTTTGAGTGAATTATGGCCTATATTAAAAACATAATTTCTTAAAAAAAAACGGCCCAAAATTCTTTCTTGCACTCAATATTTTCATATATACTTGTGTACTTTCTTCTCGTCTGCATCGTCTACTATGGAAAGCCGTTCATCGTACGTTCGTCCTTCAAACGCATTTAGCAGGTACGATGCTAATTGAGTTGTGGCCGTTTGTGCAGACTGTTTCTTGTTACGTACAGGCAACTCTTCAAACATTGAATTCTGGTGGTTGGTTTCCTACGTATTCGCCCTGTTTTGTGCCATGTATTGCATTGTCTTAGTTCATTCTCGTTTTGTTATCAGTCTCGTTTTCTTTCGCTTGGCTTCCTTTCTCCATCCACTCCGCTCTTGGAGCATGAAATAAACCCCTTTCAATTCACTTTCGCCTGGACGCTTTGAATATTTTAACTTGGACTTCATAATTGTATTTTCCCTCTCTTAGTTTTTAGCCTGTACTTCCGTGCTCATTACGTGCCCGACTTGCTCTCTCTCTTTTTATGTCGCGTTCCCTTCATCTTTCGCCTCTGTCGCGTCAACGGGTGTCGAGCCGGCGCCCGCGCGCCGCCCACCGTGTCCCGAGGCCAGTGCAAGGCGACAGTTCGCGGAGCGAGGTGCTTTAAACCGCGGCGGCGGCGGCTGGAGTAGGAGCCGCGGGTTGCCCAACGCGTAGGCGGCGGCGGCGGCGGCGGCGAGCGTGCAACGGAGCGAGGTGCTTGTCTGCGCTCAAGGCCGGCGACCGGCTTGCCGCCCAGGGGAGCGAACCCTGCGACCGCTGAATCAGCGGGCACGGCGTCGCCACCGTGGCGCCACACCGACGCGCCCCCGTCACCTCCGCCGCCGCCGCCGCCGCCGCCGCCGTCACCTCTGCCGCCGCCGCCGCCACCACCACCAGCACCACCACCGCCACCGCCACCTCCATCGCCGCCGCCGCCGCCGCCGCCGCCACCGCCGCCACCACCACCACCACCACCACCACTTGCCACCACCACCGCCGCCGCCACCACCGCCGCCACCGCCACCACCACCACCACCACCACCGCCGCCGCGCCGCCACCTGCCACCACCACCGCCACCACCACCACCACCACCACCACCACCACCACAGTCCCAGCCCCGTCCCCAGCCCCAGCACCAGCGACAGCCACTGCCACCTCTACAGCCACAGCCAGTCACAGCCACAGTCACCGCAACAACTTCCCCGCCATCGCTGCCGCTGATGGGTTGGGGCGCTCTGCGGGATCGTTGGTTACGAAGGTGACATGTTTGATGAAGTGTGGGTGGTGAGGCGGTGATGATGGAGATGCTGGCGATGGCACAGGTGGAGAGACAATGGGGTTGAGAGTGAGTGATGAAGTCGGAGGAGATATGATGGTAATCCTAAACAATACAAACAAGTAATGCTTCGGATATCAACAATGCTTCTTGGGAGAGGACTTGAAGATGACATAGGAAAAGTTAGTGATGATAATAGGTAAATGATAATATTGATAAAATGTAGGCGTGGAAGTGATGACATGGATGATGTGTGAATGAAGAGATGATGATGATGTAGTCCTAGAATCATGGCAGTGGATAGGCGTGATAAAAAGATGATTATGAAGTTAATGGTAATGATTCTTGGCCACAGATGTTGTGATGAAGGTGTAGGGAGACGACGCCATCGATGTCAAGGAGACCGCTTGCGGGGGCGGTGAAAGTAACTGTTGCGTGATGCAGGAGGTACATGAAATTGTAGCGCCAATGTTGACTAATTGGATGAATTGATTTGTAAGCTCTCCGTACATATGCGTATGCTTTCAAAAATTCCCAGTTGTTGTTGACCTTTTAAAATAGGGTAACATTTCTATCGAGCATCTCAATCGACGTGAACTTTGAGAGTCATGAAATAATAATGTGAGTGAAATGTTGGGAGATACGAAAATATGACACAAAAACGTATCTTTATTTCAATCTTTGCGTCTCAAACAAATTGACGAGGTCATTAAAGTGGAATAGGGTTCAGGGTTAAATAACCTTCGACACTTGAAATTATCTCTATTTTAGAGAGAACAGTATCAGTAGTGCTCCTAAAATATCATTTTATATTGTAATGGAATTTTCATAAAATAAAACATTAACATCGGAATGAGAATGGAGGTAAATTTCCTGAATTGTATGTGTATGTTAGATACACATATCTAGATATGTATAACGAATATCCCTAAGCAAATTTGCTCCTCTCCTCCGCCTATGTGAACTTCCTTCTGGGTCAATAATTTCACTGAAAGTTTGCCCATACATGTCTAAATATTGAAGAGTAAAATATTAAAAATTATGGTGATGTTGAATGCGGACTTCTATTGGTACGTTGCTGAGATCGGGAGAGGCGAGGCATGTATAGAACTGATCGTGGGAGTGACAGCGGCAACGGAGGTGGCAGTGGTTTAAATATTGAACAAGTAAAAAAATTAGAAATGATGGTAACGTTGAATGCGGGCCACTATTGGGTGTGAGGGAGAGGGGACTCGGCTACAGAACTGATCGTGGGCGTGGCTAAGGCGAAGGAAACGGTGGCAGTGGTTGCAGCGGCGGTAGCGGCGGTGACCGGCGCCTACCGGTGCTCGACTCAAAAGGCAGCGTGGGCTCGGACAAGCACAGTAATTGTCTGCTGAAAATCTCCCAGCCTCCTTCCTCGCCGCGCTCTCCTCCGCTTCTTCTCTCGGGAGCGATGTGCCGATGAGTGGGAAGTGTTGACTTCGTTTTCTTCTCTTTTGCGGTGCCGTTCGAGGCTTTGATTGTGTTAGAACGTTTTATAGTTGAAGTGGCCTTATAAGGACCGTCGAAATCTCGAGCTGAGGAATCAGGAGTCAAGGTCGTGGAAATGAGTCAGGAAAAGTGGCGTGAATACGTGGGGGTGATTAAGGGTTCTCTGAAGTCCTTAAGGTACTGATTTATGATTCGGCGCCATTCTCTTGGGATGTTCGAGGAAGCCAATGAAATAGAACGAAGGAAGGTGAATCCTTCGCGTCGTATAGGAGGAAATGATACTGTGGTTTTGTCAAAATGGCATTGAAGTCTTCTTTTCTTTTATACTGTATTTCCATTTGACGGGTGATATGGGTCTGTATTACACGTTTGACAGTGAGAATATCATCGTGTATGGATCATATAATAATGGGTGTTGTGTTAGTGGGTATTCAAAACAAACACTATATTCAAAATTAATATACTGCTCCTTAAAAAGAAATTTTGCAATTATACTTCGATGTTATATATCTTCTTAAATACAAAGGCAACACGTGTGGGACGTAAGTTCTTGACCTGCAGTGCAGCAAACGCAGCCGTGATCACGCTCCTTAGAAAATCCGTAATTGAATTTACGCCACCCATTTCAGGGGCGCGGTAATCGCCGTTGCAACTCCGGGAGTTTAATGTCACGTGCTCATCGGTTTCTCTTTAAGGCGCGTCCCACGCACGCGGATACTCGTTTAAAACGCGATGTAGTGAACGCGGCCGCCTCCGTAGCCGCCGCTGTCGCTGCCGCTGCCCTTGCAGCAACGGTCCGCGAGCGGCACACCGTTGCATAGGCGGCCCGGCAATTAACTGGCGGGACAGCCAGCGCTCCCCGTGGCGCCGCGTGCAAACACGGCCCCCGCGGCGGAGGCTGCGCCAGGTAGATCGTATCAGCCTGTTCGGTCGGGGGAAAAAATCTCACTAGAATCTTTCCCGAGCGACAGCGGTTAGAAATTTAAAAAAAAAAATGAAGTTGGAGAAGCTCTCTTCTCTTGGTGTGATGAAATTACAATAAAAAACATGTTTTTCGTTTGGAAAACTACACCTTGCAATAAACAGAATAAGTTGCACGTCGGCATTTTCTCGAAAAATAATTATATTTAGAACAGTAAACTCACAATCGTGTTAACTACGTACGAAATGGAAATGATAATATACAATATCTGAACCGAATATCAAAGAGAAACGGTCTTGTTAGAATAATCACCAGTACTTCGAGCCTCTTACTTCATTATTTGACTCTCGTAAACAATTGTTTGCTTTTGTTCTTTTTGACATGTGTAACTTAACTACCCTCATTTCTGAAGAACACGTTGCCATAGGCTGCATTTCACATTGATCTGACGGCGTCCTGTTGGCTCTGTAAAGCAAGCATCCGCGGAGTGGGGGCGGCAGCAGAGAGCATGAGAGGGCTCCGGCGCTGGGACAACATTGGTGCGGCCGGCGCGTCTCTGCAACAGGGGGCGGGGGCGGGCGAAGGCCAGGTAAATTAGCGAAAGGGAAGTTGGTTTTTCGTGATCACGACCCACCGCGCCACCGCCGCCGCCGCCACTGCTCACGAAGGGAGCGGGGCACTCGACGCGGGGGCAAACGCCCGCCTCGCCCGCGGGCGACGCTTGTTGCACGCCCACCGCCCACCGCCCGCCGCTCATGCCCCAGCCCCGCTGGACCCCCGCTCGCCCATCCTGCCCCCGCACCCCCACCCGTTCTCGTAATAACTCGACCGCTTGCCCGCTCGCTCGCCCGTCCGCTCGCCCGCCCTTCCCACTCGTATGCCCCTCCCACTCGCCCTCCCACTCATCCGCTTGCTCGCTCGCGCGCCTGCTCGCCCCCCCCCCCCCCCCCCCCCCCCCCCCCCCCCCCCCCCCCCCCCCCCCCCCACTCGCCCGCCCACTCGCCCCCCTCGCCCGCCCCCTCGCCAGCCCCCTCGCCCGCCCATTCACCCGCCCACTCGCCCGCTGTTCTCTTTGATCACCTTTCCCGGAATAGGGAATTGGTTGTACGTTCACAAGCTTCACGTTCATTTGCGTCCTGAGTTCTCACTGTTCGTCTCTTTCCCCTACTCTGCATCATCTTCATCCCTTCCGCTTTCATTAAATCTTCACCTTGTTCTTCTCTCCTTGCCTGAGTGCCATTCATCGTCGACCTGCTCCCAGCCAGCTTTCTTAACCAGCGAAGTTAAACACTTCCTTTCGATCTGACCATTCATTCTTGTCTCGTCTACTTCACTAACACTGATTTCTCCGTTCATCTCGTCTCCATACCCTACCCACTTGTTCGCGTCCATCATACAATTCTTTTCGCGACAATTTCATCCCGAAACTGCATCCTCACCTTCACCTCCACTTCTCTTTCCATTCCGTTTATTGTCTCGAACTTTCACCATTGTGTTTGCAAAACCCTGCATTTGACATTGTCCGGTGCCCGTTTTCCCTCTTGTAGAGGTCAGCCTACAGCGCTCGTTTTCCTGTCCGTCACCGCGACCACCGCCACTGCCTCTCCCATTTCGTGCCGCCGCCTCCGCCACTCCCGCTGCCACCTAATTCCACCCACGCAACCGCTCTCGTTCTGCAGCCTTGGGGCTCCTGTATGAGTGGGTTTGGGAGGGGGTGCCGTGTAGTTGACAGCATACGTTCGTTTTACCTTGAATCGTTTTAAAACTTTCGACTTCCGTTTTTATGTATTAACTTATTTATTTTGGCGGGTAAATTTAGAACTTCCCACGAATGTAGTATTATGACTTCTTTTCTGATAAAATTGAAGACAATAAAACTAACTTGTGAATTTTATATCAGTAGTGTCAGCTGGCCGGGTGCTCCTGTGTTTCGCTGCGAAGACATTTCGTTACAAATTGAAGAAACAAATTCATAAGATAGTTACTTATTGTCTTTTAGTTCATAAGGAAATCAATCATAATAGCGCATTAATTCACTGTGGTTGACAAACTTACAAGTAATATTTCGTACAAGTATGGTTTTGATTGTGGCATTTCAAAAAACAAAAAATAAACAAAAATATATTGTCCTCATTAATGGTAATACTAATAAAAAATGAGAAATGTCTATTTGCTGCGTTCAAACTGATACTACAGTAATTTTGATTGGAAAACCTTTCGAAGCTTTAATGTAACTAAGACGAAAATTGTTCACAATTTCATTTAGATTTAGTTTAATTCTTGGTTATCTTGTTTCAATCCTTGGTTAAATTCTTATTGCTTAATTGTTTTATTTTATTTTATAATAACAAAAGAATCTTGTAAGCTAAGAAAACCTTAAAAAAGTGTATACTTTTGTGTGAAACTTCTGTATTCTCACTGGGGTCCATCACAGTTACATTACAAAGGTTCGTTTATCAATACGCTATTGTGCTAGCTTAATGGAGCATCATTGCCGTGTCCTCTGCAATATGACATTCACGGTGAATTCCTCCATAGACATTCTAAACTCCCTTCGCTCGAACAGTTTCCTATCCCGCATTCACCGACAGCAATGGAGAGCCATCGAACTAGAATCAAATAGCGGATGAGAACTGCATCAAATGGGAACAGTGTATTGACACGAACAATTCGAGATGAATGGGATTTTGATTGAAATAGTCGCGAACAGCTTTTCACGAAGAAGCAAACACGTCTCTATCGTTAAAATAGCAATCGTTAGATATCAGCGAAGCTCATAAAGCGTATAAATATTGCACGGTGTAATACGATCATTTATTCAAGCGTTTTGTGATTTAGTTTCTGATCTTTGCGAGTACACGGATTCTGTTATATTTGCTGAGTTTATGACCTCTGTGGCAAACCGTAGCATGTTAATTTCGTTTCACGTAAACTTCCTGGGAACATCCTCCACGCTATGAGTCATTATTGAGTAATAGTGTTCTCTTTCTCTCTCTCCAATTTAAGCGCCATTCAGTAAATTTTCTGAGCGCACACAGCATATGGCGTAAAACCCATTATTGACCTCTGCGATGAAAATATAACATAAGGATTTTAATTAACACTTAAAGCACATTATAAAAGCCAAAATGACTCCGTACAAAATTCAACTAACTTACAATTCGAGTAAATTGGTTTTTCCTCTCTACGTACCCCCCACGCCACAAGTAATAAGCCCATGATTAACCTCTTGAAATTGAACGCCCACTAAATCGTAAATTGTGGAATTAATTTCGGTTTCACAAAACTTAACGACCGCTTTAGCTCCGGGTGAAAATTAGTTCCATTCCAAATCAGTGCAATGGCTCTATTATATGGTTCGGCCGTACCAAAATGTGGTCAGCGTGCGCCGAACGCATTCAGTCGGGAGGTCTTCACTGCAGAGAGCAAAGAAAAAATGACTCTTCTTCCATATGACGTTTACGAGTGTGTGTTAATGAACATTGGAATGGAGTTTGTACTTGAATATACAGCCGTTGAGACGTGATTTGTTGTTAGTACTCAAGTTCATGTTTTCCATTTACAAGAGAGACGTGTTAGTGAACTTCTGGGGAGTTACTGGACATTTCTCTTGGTACTCTAAATGTATATGAATATTATATCTAATTTAGGGTTGCGTTTTATTTTAATATTTTTCTTCAACGCACTACCAGCTTTAAGTACCTTCAGCGTCCGTGATCTTTCGACAATCGTCCTTGCAGTGATCGAAAATGCAATTGATAATTACTTCATTTGCCGTTGGGTACTATGTGAGCGGATCCATAAATATATAATATTCAGTCGTAAATGAATCCATTGAGAGTCGATTTATTTCCTACGTTTGTTGATGTAAAAATTCGTTGTACGTCCTTGTGAACGGCCATCATTTTGTGAAATTACAGGAGAGACACATTAGTCGAAGCAAAATGTAAGCTATGAATTCTGACTTGGAACAATGAGCCCATTGTTTTGAAAATGTGACTGACTGACTGGGAGGGAAATATTGGAGTCGAAGTGGTAAATATTTTGACAGTGTTAATGCACTTTAAGTTCTGTTAACGAAGTTCACATTAGCGTTCTGATCGAGAACAGGTGATGTCAGTACATTTAAGATTTTTTTTCTTCTTACGAACACATTAATTTTTTGCAATGAATTCTGATTAATGGGGAATTAAAGGGCTTAACAGAACAAGGAGTTATCCCACATTTTTTGTTAAACTGAGTTATTAGCACTAAATATATCTTTATAAAATGTTCTTTTAGTGTAAGATTTTATTTAAATTTAGAGTGGACTTCCATGCAAGTGTACTGTGTTTAAAAGTTTTAACGTATTCTGAGTTATATTATGAAATTTATAGTAAAGCCCTCAATATCTCAGAACTAGATCATTTGTCCGTTGTTCTACAGTGCCGTTCAATTTTCAACATTTTTTATTCATCTTTCAGTTTCTCCTGATCATTCTGACATACACGTATCTAATACACTATAACGGAAGGGTGGCCTTTCCACTCTGTAAGAGAACATACCCAACGGACGCCCTAGCACTGCAGTTGATGAACGGCGTGTCCTTGCTGATGAGGGCGTCGACGTGAGGGGAACTCAACCCGAAAGGTCGCCTCATCGAACCTTGGCCACCGCTGGTCGTTTCCCTCCGCACTCGTCGAGTGCGTGCAAATGAAGCGCCGCCATTCACATCCCCCCTCCTGTTCCTAGTCGCTGCTACCGTCACCGTCTCCGCCACGGATACCGCTCGCGGCACTACAGCTGCTGCCGCCACCACGAACAGCCACTTCCCTACCGCTCATTGCCGACCCCGCCGCTGTCTCTGAGAAGGGAATCGACACCGCTACCCGGCAACATCTCCGCGTCTTGGCTTCTCCACCGCCCAGATCGCCGACCCCGCCACCGAACAAATCGACACCCATTACACTGCAGACGGAGCCACTGTCACCGTCAACATTATCAACGCCATTACCACCTCCACAAACACCATCCCCCGGCTGCCATCATCTCCGCCGACACCACCACTATCCTCACACCTACCACTTCTCTTTGTAATCACCAGAGGTACCTCTGGTGCCACCGCTACCTCCGCCCCGCCCCCGCACGATCACAGCCATCACCACCACCACCACCACCACCACCACCACCACCACCACGCTGTAGCCGTCCGCGTCACCGTTGCTTCGACAATTATCATTTCCTCGTTAAACTCTCCACTGCGGCGCCGAGCGGCCGCGCAGCCGATCCAGCTCCGACCGCTCCGAACCGCTGGCGGTGCGACCGCAGGCGCGCTATTCACACGCGCGCGCGCGCAGCCGCTGCCGCCGGAAGCGCCGCGTCGGGGCTTCCGGTGTCACGCCGTCCCGCTCGCCCGGAAGCGCCCGGACGCTGCGGCCCGGCGGGATCGCGCTCCGCACGAATTTCGAGTTGGTTCGGGAAGAGATATTTGCTGAATAGTGGGCCGTGTTCTGGAATTGAGGAGGAATGTCGCTTTAAACTAAAGGGTTGAGCTGCGTATGTAGATCGAGAGGTGGAAGTTGTCTAGTTCTATGTTGGAGTTTGGGATCGTAAAGCGAAAGATCTGGCAGAGAGTATTAACCTTGTCGGTTCTTTTAATTACTTATTTATTTATTTATTTATTTATTTATTTATTTATTTATTTATTTTTGGGTTGGAGAGTTTGGTGTACGTACAGTTAACCCATAAAAAGTTTATTGTCCCTGAATGATTCACTCACACTGTTCTTTTAACTTGTGAAGAAATTATTTCTGATTGTAAGGCGGATATTTTGGATTTTATTAATATATTTTATTATTTATTATGTACGTACTAGATATGGAAATTTCACTGAGAAAACAGTATTTTATGGTAAAAAAGTTAAATGAATTAACCTTCCATCAGTCTATTACAAGTAAATGTAAAGTAATTATTAAGAGTTGTAATCAAGCTTTTTAAATCAGAAAAGGTCAATTGTTAATACTTATAATTGTTTACTATCCGTCTCGTTCACGTACCATTTATATCGTCATTCTCGGTGTGCTTGTTCGTACAATTGTGGGAAACGTCGGCTTGCATGAGTCTCTACTGAAGTAATTGAACAGGATAATCTGTGCCATCAGTGACAGTCTGCATCATCGCAGATTATACTACCCTCATTCCCGATATTCAGCATTATTCGGAGTTCCTGAACATACGAGCATTGGAGTGCCGACCGAGTTCCCGGTATTTAATATTCACAATCGTGCGGGAAGTTGCTCGATTTCCAGACAAAGCAGTCGAAATCACTGATATTTACCTCTGAATGGAAGCGAGAGAGTCACGTTCTCTGGGGAACTCAACCTTTCTCTGGTGCCGCGTGTCATAAGAGACGCAATTAGTGGTGATATATACACGATAAGACGTCACGCACGGCTGCTGCGAGTAAGATTCGTCGCGAAGTGACCTCGACCGACTGCGCACGTTATAGTGTCGTGTACATGCCGCGCGTTTCATAACACGTTTGCGTTCACTGGCTGTGAGGAAACTCCCGTGTTTAGCTGTGAACTAGCTTTCCCTCTTATGAGTGTCTGAAACAGTCACCGAGACGAAACAAAGGAAGTCGTAAGGAATGAAGTGGAGCTATCATTAGAGAAATGCTCGTCTTTTGGCTCTTGTGTTTCGTTTGTTTTTGGAAGCGAATACTGCGTTGTAAGTTAATATTTTTGCGTTGAATATCGGAACCTAGACAAAGAACGTATTTCGGCGGTAACGGATTTAGCTACTTGGAAATGGCACTATTATTTTACAGAGTTTACATTTTGGGGGGAAAGTTTGAAACGTGCCCGACCTATTAGGACCTCGAGATCCACGGACATTTTGAATCCATTTTTTTGTAGTAATGAAAAAAATAAGACAAAAAAATCCGACCCTTATTCCAAATGTAGGAGTAAAAGAAGGATGGGAAGGAGGAAAAGAGAGATGCAGCTAATATGAATGAACTGTCCCACATACTTCTCCAGATTTATGGCGCAGTAAGATAGTGAGTTGAGTTGTCGAAATTACCAGTTTCGTTCCAGCCATTCTCCTCGCTCCTTACCGAACCCTAGTGGACATCCCTCAGTTTCATTAGTCCTCTCTCGTCCCCCGCCCGCATGTCGTGTGGACGGCGCGCGCCCTCCCCGCCGCCCTCGCCGCCCCGCCGCCCTCGCCGCCCTCGCCGCCCCCGCCACCCTCGCCGCCCCCTACGTCCCCGAAGTCCGCGACGCCCTCGCCGCCCCCGCCGCCCTCGCCGCCCCCGCCGCCCCCGCCGCCCCCGCCGCCCTCGCCCCATCCAACGCGATCCCTCGCGGACTCCCGAGCGGCGTAGCGTCGTCCCGCGTGGCCGACCGCCACCGGACACGGAGGCCCATCCGGCGCGGCGCCCCCTACCCTCGCCCCGCCCCCGCCAGCACGTTTTGTCCCCCCACAATGGCTGGAATGGCCCGCGCGTGCTGTGCGGGGGAGGAGTGGGAGGTCAGTTTTTGTCCGGCGCCTCTTTAATTGCGCCTCTCTATTTTCAACGCGTCTATTCGTTATCATTAGGGCTGGGGGAATGCCCGACGGTCGGATGTTGCATGAGGGCGGGAGAGCCTGCTGGTGGTGTACCGTCTCTCGCTGTCTGATCGTTCCGCTGGCCTCGCTGTGACCGCGCTGCGCGGTTCCGTTCTCCCGGGAGCTGCACGAGTAGTGTCGTCTGCTTCCTAAAGTTATTGGCGCCGTCTCAACCTGCTTCCGAGCCTTATTCGACCTTGTGTAACCTCACTTTGCTGTTACGCCGTTCCTCCTACCGGTTCTTAAAGAATCTGCTCGTTCAATGCCATCGTTCACATCGTCGCGAACCATTCGACTCTTGACGCTCCACGGGGCTTACTGACAGCGTAGACGAAAGAGGTGTATAATTCTTTACTCTATGCTGACAGTCATCTCGCAACTTCCCCACCGGCTGAACTTCCTTTTTTGACATAACGATTCGACCATTTCTTCAGTCTTTCTGCGTGTCTGCAGTTCCGCCAAGACACTTCGTCGATTCTTTTTTTCTTCATGACTTCCTATCCTTTTCGGCACATTCCACTACCGCCCTCTCCGCCTCCCAACGCCTTTCCACGACCCTGCCCTTTCTTGGCACTGCCATCCCGTCCCAGACCACCCGCGCCCCTGACATTGTCGACATCCCCCCCCCCCCCGCGCGCTCTGTCGCCCAGCGGGGGAGAGGGCCTTCGAGGGCTCGCAGTCTGTAACAATGAGCTTCCCGCACATTTCCTGTTTCCTGGGTCCCTGTGTGGAGGCATGCCATCCCGCCCCGCCCACCCCTCCCTCCCACGCCCTCCCCCACCCCCTGCCCGCCATGGCCCGCTCCGCTCCGCCCCGCCGCGTCCCGTTCGCTCGGTCCCAGCGGCCGACCGTGCCACGCCGCGCTCCATCCCGCTGCACCCCGCCCCGCTCCGCTCCGCCGCACCCACCGCCGGCCCGGCCCCTCTTTGCGGTATCCATTACGGGCGGGGCCGCTGGGTCTTTCGCTCGCGAGGGTGGGAGGGAGGGTGTGTTTGTCCGCAGCGCCCAGCGGCGCTGTCCGGGGTGTCTGCGCCGCGGAAATATATGAGTGGTTCCTGGAGCACCCGCCGCTCCCCCGAGGGCCGCTGCAGCAGCTGCGGTTTTTGCCGCTGGACGCTGGACGCGCCGGGAGGCGCAGCGACAGCGTGGCCAAGGCGCGGGGGTGTGTGTGTGTGAAGGGAAGACACTGGTATCTGTTACGTAAGAAAGCGGCGATGGAGCCAAAAGGGAGTTTACTGGAAAGCTGAACCCTTGTCACTGGAATTTGCAAAAATATGCTAGTACAAAGTAATAATACATGTGTAGGTCTTTTTTAAAATGTTTGTATTTATTATCATTTTTTGTTCTAATGTCGACAATGTACGCTCGTTTGCATGAATAAAGTACCACTACTACTATTTTCACTAATAAGTATTTATACAATTAATAAATAATATACTTATTATCATTGTACTTCATTATGACGCCATGGGTTCAACGAAAATTACAATACAATTGTGAATTGCTTGGGCCATCTTTTCCTCCGAACTCTATAATTGGTGGAAGAAGAGAAATCTGGGGACGGATGATTCATGGTGTTGGAGAACCAGGTGATTCTTAGAGTATTGCAGGTAGAGCGCTTTCTTGGGGATTGTGGGAGATTTGGAGACGACGGTTAGGTTCATTGGAACTGATTTGGTCTCGGATGAATCGAGAGTTAGTGAGAGAAACACAATAGAAAATACCGAGCCAACGCCCAGATGAAGATGTAAATGGCAGTGGGCAATACTAGGAATGATCCCAATGGAGTAGATGAAATCTCACAAGAACACATCCGAGATTTTTCTCACTGGTTCACTCTTTGCGCTGACAGCTCTCTGAGGATGTTGGGATAGAAGCTCCGTCGCGCTGGTGGGTTACGACGACCAGAAATGGCAATGGTTCAACATTTAGTAGCGGTAAAAACATTTGTTCGTGATGGAAACAATAGTATGAGAGGGAATGTGGTTGAGGAAGGGAAAAGTTGATGGCTTTTTTCTTTCTTCATAAAAGTGACTTCATAATAACAGAGGATGGAGTACAGGGTAACAACAATGGATGTAGGGGATTCAGAAATTTCACCCTGAAAGATAAAAACGTCGGCAATGTGCGTGCAGAATAGTATGAATACAGGCTGGTAGTAAGTGAATGCGTGTCATGGGTACGAAAAAAGTGCTCGATCAGAATAGAAAATTGGTATATTTATGAACGGATAAACAGAATGGACATGCCTCTTACTGAACGAGTAAATTGTTGTCGTAAAGCCTACATAACTCCAGATATTTTTTCTGATTTTAACGAAATCCATTAAATTAATTTCTAATTTTGTATAGATTCATTTGCCTAGTACTGGATATTGCAAATAATTCAATACCACAATCGGTATTTCTCATCGAGAAAGTAAAACATACCCAAAGTACAACGTTTTTCTCTTTGTACGAATGATTGTTGTCTAAACCGGCGAAAATAACGTCGTTTTCTTTCGGGATTTGCAATTAAAGAAAACTCGCTAATGAAAATTGTAGGCTACGTTTCACTCGTCTCGCGCAATAATGATGTTTCGATCATACCATTCTAAGTTAATTTTGTATTTCTCTTTTTATTAAACATGTTTTTGATACAGCGTATATAGCCACTAGAATAGCCAATAGAATTGATGTTCGGTACAGATGTACAGAATATTACAAGAAATAAGGAGTATGACCCCAGTGGGCTCCTCGATGGAGAAACGCTTAGAAGTTTCACCTGGTGTTTTGTGAAGTGTTGGGATTAAACGAGTTTAAGGTGCGGAGGAGATAGAACAGAAGTTACGTAGGGAGGAATTTATTTTTTGGGAATGTACAAAGTAAACAGTATAGGCGAGGGTAAGTGCTTTTTTCCTAGCGAGAGTATGGCTTGCAAATTGAGGTGAAAAAATCGGTTGGAGGATCCGAGTTGAAAGGAGAGTCGTTGTACTGTTAAGGCGGCTCCACACATTCGTTATTCGGCGATCAGTGAGTAACCGCTCACTGAGTCTCGAGTAGTGGGGATGAGTTGCTTGCTATATGCCGTGTGACGAACATTCGGTGGTCGCCCTTCTCACTGCGTTTTGGTCTTTAGAACGCATCAAAGGAAGAAAACATTCGCCGAACACAACAGCTGTTCGGGATCGGGCGAGCAGTAGCTCGCTGTTCGGCGAATGCCGAATGTGTAAGGCGGCTCCACGCATTCGACGAACAGCGAGCAACCATTCACTGAATCTCGAGTAGTGTGGATGAGTTGCTTGCTATTTGTCGAGTGACGAACATTCGCCCTTCCCACCGCGTGTCGGTCTTTTAGCCACATCGAAGGGAGCAAACATTCCTAGCACATCAGCTGTTCGGGATTGGGCGAGCACTAGCTCGCGACGAATGCCGAATGTGAGGGGCCGCCTTTAGCGTAATAGGCCCGCCCTCTCCCAGCAACTAGCACCGCTTCCCTCATTGCGGCGGCTGCTGCGGGAGGCGTCCCGTGGCGGCGGCTGCGAGACCGCGAGGGGGCGTCGCCCGCCAGGCAGCAGCCCTTTCGTCCCTCGTCGCTCAGGCAGAAGCGCGCGGAGCAAAAAAATGTTCCCCGGCGCCCCGTCGCGGTCTGCGCGCGGAGATTTATAGCGCGTCCGTTTCCGGGGGAAGGGCGCGCGCGAGGCTGCGGGCGGCGTGGGCGTGAGCGGGGGGGGGGGGCGAGGAAGGCGACGGGACGAGTCGCGCCGGCCGGAGACAAAAAGCGCGGAGAATATTTGGTCTTAAGAAATCACAACTGTCCCCCAAACTCTGGGGCGATTTATTTCCTCCCCGCGATGAAGCGTCGTCGGTGTCGAGGCGGCGGCTGAAGGCTGACGCTGAAGATGCTGGCGAGTTGGTCGCCGTGCCTGCGGCCCGCGCCGCCCCTGTGTCCTCCCCACCCACGCCGCCCTTCTGCCTTAAGCGCCTCGTCCTCCTTTAAGCGAGGTTTGAAAATGTGCCCGGGGGTGTACATAACTCCGATCGTAGCCGCCTTATTTTCTTTTTTGAAATCAGATGAATGCTGCAGTAGTACATTAACAAACGGGCTGCGAACCTCTTTCTTCCTCATCCCTGTCCCGTCCTCTCCCTCTACATATACAGACACTCATACATACACACTTACATGAACTACACTATCACACGAGTCGGTAAATTAGAGCTTGTCCAGGCTGCGGCGCTGCCCCGCTGCTGGAAGTTACCTGGATGGGGCAACCCCGCAACCAGACATGTAGATCGGCGCCGGAGATCACCATCCAGCAGGTGAAGATATACCCCCCGGCATGTTTCATACACTACACTTGTGGGACTAATAACCATAACTGTTGACGCTCCGAGAAACAAAATAATCAATCGTTCGCGCCGGATGCAAATTTGTCGCCTCCGCGTGGTTCGTCGTGTGAACAATGCAAGGGCATCAACGCGAGGCGAGTGTGCAAATCCCGCTGTGTATAGTGTCATTCGTTCTCCGGTTTCGCCCCTCTGCCATCTCCGCCATCACTCCATTTCCCGCCATTTCGATGACCTCAGCTCGTCATTCCCGCTGCCCTCGCGATGCTCGCAGTTCTGGCCGACCCGCTTTTTGGCCGTCCTTCTTCTAGACCAGAGGTCGCCAAACCGTCGATCACGAGCCACTAGTAGCTCGCGGGGGAAAATTTCGGTAGATTGCAGGGTCACGCTCAGGTTGGCGAACCTGGATTTGTTCCACTGAGTACAGACAAATGACTCACGAAATCAGCTGCTTGTACACTCGCTTACAACTGTCACTGATTGTGTGAGCGTGAGGTTTTTTTTTTCATAATGCTTGATTTTAGTCCTTATTAGTCTAAAAGTGAAAGAAATGAAAAGTGTAGGCGCTTTACATATCTGTGTAAAAGTTTTGAGGGACTACCAACCACCCAAATAATATTCAGTCTTGCTCATTATACTAAAATAAATAATTTTCAAAATACAAATTCTCCGTGATGAAATTCTAGAAGTAAATAATTCAAATTTATTCTATCCTCATATTGCGCTGGTCTTGAGTCCTCTTTTTTATTGACTCGTTTAGAAGAGAACAAATGCCCTCGCCAGCTTTTCGCCACCGTCTTCACCTTCCCTCGGGTGCTGCCTCCTCAGAAGTCCATTTCGGACTCTACGAGCCACTGCTCCGGCCCCCTGTGGTGCTAGGCCAGGGGTAGATCCGTCGTTGGTAGCTGTCCACATTCTTATGTAAATCTCGCATCCCGCCTGACGTGGCCCTAATTGAATTTTTAGAATCACATTCTCCGTCCGTATGAATAATTCAGCATCCCTCTGTTTAATTGATATTTGTCTCCTGTCGGTATCTCAAGATTATAATAATTTATAGAAAATGAGCGTTGAAAATGGAGTGTTGGGAGGGGGGCAGCCTCTTGGGAGGGCATGTGGAAAGAGGTGAAGCTCGTTTTCTCGTGACGTGTTTTGCCGTGATCATTATAATTCGTATTCGTATTTATTTTATTTACTAACAAGATTTCAGGCCGCGTGAACGAGGTGTGGGATGGGTAGAGTAATATCTTGGTTCTAACTTATCAGTTTTGGCAATCAGCACTGGTTTTTCGTGAGCAGACGTTAGTTTAGGACTTTTAATGGGTTTCGTAGAAGTTACATTGTGATTACGTCTCTCTCGTCCAAGTCTTTTAGTCGCGAGGAGATTTCGAAGCAAATTTGTCTTAAGTGGGTCCACTTAAGTACATTACGTTGTTTGCGGTGTAGTCGGTGCCAGGCGTTTGCAGGTGTGCTGCCTCGTCTGTGGCCGGTCTCCCTTTAATCGACTGGCGCAGGATGCGTCGTTAATTAGATGCTGCTGCTGCGGGAGAGATTTGACCTTCCCGTTTCGCGAGTCTAACATGCGAAGCGCTAATTAGTGGCACCTGCTTGTCTCACGAGGGTTCTCCAGACATGTTTACTTTCCCCCCCGCCCTATCACTCCGTATTTTCATTCAGTAAATTATATACATTTTTTAAAAATTCTCTGAAAACAAAACGTAGGTAAGAGTGAGAGGACAATACATAATACGAACAGCTTGTTATGAGAATGTATTGATAAGAGTATTGTATTGCTTGATTGAATATTGCAAATTTTAAAGAAAATTTCTAATGCTCATGTGACTGTTTACGTACGTTTATAACAGCAGCTTAGCCATTTCACACATATACTTCTTTTATAAATTTGTGTTCAGTTTGTGTGAGATATCGAATGAAAAAAACAACATGTTGATTGGTTTTTCCTTGGTAACGTGGCATTGAATTGTGTTAAGATGCACTGGATGCATCGATCCACTGAATAAAACTTTTCGATTATTCAACAGCAGACAATAGAAATTACTTGAATTTTTAGAAACATATTTCCTCGACTTATTCCCAACTCGCGTACACGTTGTTTTCTTTATGAAAATAAATTATTATTAAAATTAAAGGGGATGGCATTAAAATAATTCTGTCTTTGTATGCCTCTAGAATATCATTATAACAAATTCACGTTCCACTCCCCTAAATATCGGTGCAAATTTGACCCCCAACAAAACAGGGTACTGTGTGATTCGTGAACAACTTCATATAATCGACACGTACGGTATCTTGAGTACACTCCGTTAAGAGTGTGTGTCGTAAAGATCGTACCTGATGATGTTCGTACTTTGAAACAGTAACGAAAAGTACATGTATTTTCTATTGGGTTTAAGTTAGCTGGATTCGTTCATTTTGAGAACATTTTTAAAAAATGCTTTGCATTCTATTCTATGAACAATTGTATATTTTCGGTAGGAGAAGGTGAAGAATACGGTTGTATATGGAAACAAAGTATCCTTAATTTATAAGAGAACCGTGACGAGAGCAACAGGTCCTTCCGGACCTCATTTGGTTGACCCAACGCCTTGCCAGCGAGCCGCCGAAGCAGCCTGAGGCCAGCGCGAGGGGCCAGGTCGCGTGTGAACGGGTCGCGTGGCTCGGCGTCGCCCACGAACGCCCGCGGGCGGTGACGCGGGGGCGACGCGCTTCGACACACAGCCCCGTTGTGGTGCGCGCCCGGAAGTCCTCACAGGCGGTGGTGGCGTTGACCTGTTCCGCCCGCGCCCTCTCCGAGTGCAGTTCACCGGTTTGGTTCCGAAGCTGGACGCGAAGAATCGGCTACGTATTCGGGAGAGTCGTGTTGTTAAATTGCGCCCTGAGTACGACCGGGTCTTCATCCCACTTTCGTTTATTTGAATGGACAACCACACATTATTGTATCATCAGCGCTTTATAGTGCACACGTGTGTGGAATAAATTCTATATATTTTTAGATCCTGACGCAAAAGAGAGGCAACGCTAGTTTGTAATAGAATGTACGCTAGAATGCTTGTTTGCTAGAAATTAAAAAACAAAAACCTTATAACACAGAAAAGAGGCAACGCTTGTATGTTGATAGAATGTTAGTAGCATAAATTGTTGGTATTTCGGGCATGAAATGAGGGTTTTAGGATTGCTGACGTAAAGAGAAATAAGGCCAGTCGGAAAACGACAGACTATTTTCCAACCCTCGCATTACATTTTGAACGAACTGAAAGGAAGTATAGAACTCTCTTTCGCAGAAACACTCAAAAATAATTTTCTTTCTCTCGCTGAACTTTCCAAACAAAGAAGTTCTCTTTCTCCCGTTGCGTTACTCTTTATTACTCACGCAAAGTCAAATTGACTTTGCTAGTAATCTCGCGAACATCTTTTCCTTTAACTCCTATTCAGTAACTGTACGGTTCCTTTATCAGAGGATTTCTCTCGTGATGCAATGCTTGTATTTATTTTGTCTGTATGTCTATTGTAATTTACTCTAAACGGAATATCTGCAACCTCAACCCGTTGTCCCCCTCGCTGATGCTGCTTACATAGAAGCCATCCGCGTTGCGAGCTTGTCCCAGTGTTTGGATGGCTATTAAGGCTCATTCACAATGCAATCACAAACATAAGCATAACACATAGACATAGACATTAACACAAGCGAAGAGTTGGCGTATTCACAATGTCGAACATAACATAGGCAAAATAAGAGTTTCTATTGGCTATGAGACGCAGCACACGAATCGACACGAATAGTTCGCCTGTCGACTTCGATACTCGATTTTGAGTTAACGAACTGTGATTGGCTCATTCCTTACGTCTGACATAAGCATAAGCACAGAAGCTTGAAGCTTGCAAGCTCTTAAGTTAACGTCTTACGAGAGCGTAGGGCTTCCGCGGCCGGAATGTCTTATCGTGTTATTCTGCGACCTCTTCAGTACTACGCCCTGAAGAAGGTCGCAGAATGGCGACCGAAACGTCGGCACCTGTGCCCTGACGCGCGTCCCCGGATAGCCAAGTTAATAATGTCTTACGTGTTATGCTTATGCGAACGCATTGTGAATGAGTCCACTTGTAGACGTAGTCCTAACTTTTATGTTAACGCCATGCTTATGTTTGCATTGTGAATGGGCCTTTATGCTTATGTTTGCATTGTGAATGGGCCTTTATGCTTATGTTTGCATTGTGAATGGGCCTTTATGCTTATGTTTGCATTGTGAATGGGCCTTTATGCTTATGTTTGCATTGTGAATGGGCCTTTATGCTTATGTTTGCATTGTGAATGGGCCTTTATGCTTATGTTTGCATTGTGAATGGGCCTTTATGCTTATGTTTGCATTGTGAATGGGCCTTTATGCTTATGTTTGCATTGTTAATGGGCCTTTATGCTTATGTTTGCATTGTGAATGGGCCTTTATGCTTATGTTTGCATTGTGAATGGGCCTTTATGCTTATGTTTGCATTGTGAATGGGCCTTTATGCTTATGTTTGCATTGTGAATGGGCCTTTATGCTTATGTTTGCATTGTGAATGGGCCTTTATGCTTATGTTTGCATTGTGAATGGGCCTTTATGCTTATGTTTGCATTGTGAATGGGCCTTTAAACGCGTTCTGCGTAAAATGCCCGAGCGATGCGGTGTTGCGCCGGTGCTGCATTTTGCTTTCAAGAGAAATGTTGTGGCGACTCCGCTCCGCGAGTTGCGTGACCCGTTCCGCTTCTTGCGGCGCTTCCTTCTCGCGCCGTTGTCTCGTTCCGGTTCACGTGAACCGTTCCTTAGGCTCTCGTTCGTATTAGGTCCCGCTTTGTGGGCTCAAGCGAGAGTGTGTGACGCGTGTCAAACGCTAGTAAATGTTTCTTGTTTTAGAAAATAAAGAGCAATTGTTTTGTAGTCTAATGTACGTTTGGGCTAAGGTTAATGGTAATCTAATATGAAACACTCTATTGAATTGCTGTTTTTCGTATCTAGTGCGACGTTTTTATAACTTTCTTCTTGAAAATATCCTCTCTTGCTCTTTTTATTTCGTGGTTGTGAATTGTATGTTGCATTATACCAAGTTGTTACCCTTGCTCAGAAAGTCGGCAGCGAATGGTTTCCAAATGTCGGTATACGCTTTTGCATATTAAACGACATGGTCAACTTTCGTAGTAGTATCCGCATCGAAGTTCCGAACAAACAACATAAACATGCAGTTGAACCACTCACGTTGTCCTAGTTCCCGTGACAACTCGACGTAACTTTACATTGATCGCCGGTGCCATTTCCGCGTGAGCATGCGCGCGCGCGTGTGTGTGTGTGTGTGTGTGTGTGTGTGTGTGTCTGAGTGTGTGTGTGTCTGAGTGTGTGTGTGTCTGAGTGTGTGTGCGTGGCTGTGTGTGTGTGTGTGTGTGTGTGTGTGTGTGTGTGTGTGTGTGTGTGTGTCGTAGGTGTTTTCGTGTCACGTATCGGCGCGTGGCCTTGACATTTCTGTGCGTCTGGGCTACGCGACGCGTCCGATCGTTCGTTCTTCCACGCGGCCGAATTATGCAGATGAGACCGGAGGAGAGGCGTATAAATATTTCGGGCCTTGTGATGTTCGCTGGCTGCGTGGGCGCCCGAGCTTGGCGCCGCCTGGTGTTTGTAGAAACCCGACGCCCTCGGTCGTCATCTGCCAGCTGGTGGGTGGTCAAGCGCTCGTGAATGGCGAAGATTGTTGGCAGTCCTGCTAGTATTTAAACATAATTTGAGCGATTTAATGTTTTTAAAATGCTAAAATAACTTAGATGACGCATTTTCTGTTAGGAATTTTCTTCTTTTTTTTTTTTTTTTTGGTGTGCTTGTAAATTGAAGTAAAATTATGTTCTGTTTTTGTAAAATCCTTTGGTTAAGTTTTATAACCAAAGATTTGAGTTAACTATACATTTACTACATATTTTTAGTTGATTATGATTAATTACATCGATTTCCCTGTTATCATAAGATGCATTTTAGAGGAAATTGAATTTGTCTTTCCTAGCTTTCGGGGTCAAGCGATCTATGGATTCCAGATAATCGGGAAGAAATGATGGGTTCAGTGAGTGCTTTTGACTGTAAACAAATTGCTGTGATATATTCTGAACTCAAGGATTGAATATTTGAATATCACCGTATCTCTACGCCATTATAATTTATCGTCGTCATGAAATAGATGGCAACTTTTGGAAATGTGAATATATTAAAGGATTCAAGATCAATGATGTCTCCCTTCTCCCACCGCAATGAATTTCGATGAGACCTCGATATTTTGTAATGTGAAAGAGAACCCAATTTTTAGTTTCCAAATATTTCGACAAAACTATGGTGGAATAAACGAGTTTCGAGCATATCTGCACTACACTGAGGATGTAAGAGGTACAATGTAATTCATGATATGAAGAAATTCGAGGGACCGGAAGTTCATGCTTTGCAATTCTGCTTTTCGTTTTATCGACTTACGAAGTACTTTTTACCTTGCGTTATACGTGTACATTTACGAAGAAAAACTTAAATATTTGTTCGCAGGAAACAGATGTGTGTACAAGCAGCAGTTAGTGTAAAACAGCCCAAACAGGCTTTCAGTTTGTTGTTGAATCGTGGACATTTAATTTCAAAACAGCACACTTGTCTCCCTTAAACAGGAATCGGTTCTATCTTAATATTTTGCTCTTTTCAATAAATATATTCATTCCAACAGTGCTAGGAGTGTCGGGAGATTTAGATACTTTCTTCTCAGTGTTCTTACAGGTCACTGGTTCTCTAGAATTGCTACTATTTGAATGACGTTTTATGTACTATCTTCACTTACTGTGTTTATTTGGGAAGACCTTGTACGTAGATCCTGGAAAAAAGTTCCTTCTCTGTCTTCTCCCCCGAACGGCTCAGGTTGCTAGGTTGCCCAGGGCATGAGGTGATGTCACTATTAGTGCCTACGACATTAATTTCGACACTGGCTTCATAGCTAGATCAAATTCATGCACTGTCTGGAGGAGAATAACGGCCGGCTGTTCTGATCGGGAGTTTTATATGATTTCCCCCGTCAACAGCAGGCGAATGCCGGAGAAGTATCATAACAAACGGGCCACGAACCGCGCGCGATCATGCCTTCCGGGTAGATCACCGCCACCTCCCGCGATAAAATCCCGCACTACACTTACAGGACTATTGACCTTAGGAGTTGATGCACCCGGAATCACCAACCAATCAACGCGCCTCCTCTCCGGAAAACTCTCCTGACGCGACAGCGTCCTCCAGACGGAGGTTGCCCCCGTGTGGCTTCCTCAGCGACCACATGCGCGCGTGCGCGTGCGGAGCGCGGTGCAAGGGTGCGCCGTCCGCGGGGCCGCCGCCTCCATAAGCGCGCGACCAAGGTTCGCCACCTCCAGGGCCGACCGGCCAATTTGTGGCTTGGCGCCGCGCGCGGAGGCAGCGGCGGCGGTGGCGATGGCGGCCTACGCGCGTGCACGCTACCCTCCAGAATGTATAACGGAAAAGAAGAAGGGAAAAAATGAAATTGAAATCCAGATGAATTCCTATGAAATTAGTGATGGTCAAAGCGGGATCCTGGTAGGTGAGGTATTCCCGTTTGCTGTGCTTCTCATTGCATCCTAATTCGTACATTCAATAGAGGTAAATTCGTTATCAACGATCTCGTTTGCGAACTCCCCAGAAAGTTGAAAGCTTCAGAATGTAATCTTAGTAAGGCTGTAAGTTTTTGGTTTGTTTGTTTGTGTTGTTTTGTTTTTGCCAAAATATGGGAAAAGTATGTGATTCAAGAGATGAATTTTCTTTACAAGTAAACCATAAGGTTTGAAGTCAGAAAAAATAATGGTACAAGTTTTGGTAAAAAATATATTGTAAAGAAATTTATTGCAATTCATTTGGAAGAATGATTCATAAAAGGAGAAATATGATAAATATCATTTGAACTTCATTGTCACAAAAATGTAAGGATAATATACCTTGCAATTTCGAAAAAAATGTTATGAAAGCAGTTCTAAATAGAGTCGTTTTCTTCCGATGTTTTTCGTGTGCTGTGTCGCTCGTCGATTGGAAAGCTGTCTCCTAAATGGCAGAGTCACCGTTGAGCGTGCACTAGCTGTCGTTGGGGGCCTCTGTGGTGCTGAGGTGGCGGTGGCGGTGCGCTGGGAAAGGCCAGGGCCGGGGGCGGTGTTCGGTTCCGTTAGCCGCTGCAGCCTCGGCGCCAATTGGCGCGGCGCCCTCTCTATTCACTCGTAGGCCTCCTCGGTCGCTCTCCATTCAATCGGAGGCCTCCGCGGTCGCTCTCTTTTTTTGTACGGTGGACGGACTTTTGAAAATCTATGTTGTAAATTAATTTGGATTACGCGAGAAATGAGGTTATTTATTTATTTTTTTACGTCAAAAACAATTAAAAACTCTGTGTGACGTGCTATGGGGAGAAGTGAATTCTGTGCACGTATTCAAAATTCTGTGAACCCATTCCTAAAACATACTATTTGAAATTTCAATACAGAAAAAAATGATCGTTTTTTTGCAAGGATTATTAACAAAAGTATTCGCTCCCACGTAATAAAATCTATTTTCAAGGGCAAGTAGTTGGCAAAACAGCTTTTACCTGCTAACAACGAAGGACAGAGTTCGGGTGCCTGTGATTTCTATTTCCTCTCTGAAGAAATAAATTTTCATTCTGGAAGGGCACATGGACTATGTAACATAGGGAATGAACGAAATTAGTAAATACTCTCAGGTTTTAGATTTTTATGAACACTGAACCTTTCGCACGTCAACTAGCTGTGTGATTGAATAGGGATGTGTTTTTGGGGCAACGTATATTGGCTTGAAAATAGAGACGTAAATAATCTTTTTTAATATTGACCTTTTTGAACTGCCCCTTCCCACAAACCGATTAGCTGATATATGGCAGAATTATCGTGTCGTGGACATATCCTACCAATAGTACTCTGTTTATGAAAAGGTCATTTATACGGAAACAAAGATTTCATAAGTTAAATTTTTAAAACATTTTAGAGAGGGCAGTAAGTGCTCACTAACAATTCAAATCATGTCATTCATAATTGCAGGAACACCAAATGAATGAGATTCGAAATGTGTATTTTTATGATATTAATAAATACGTTCATACCAATAACGTAACTGAAATAAACAAAATGAAAAATATCTACAACCTGTTTTGGAATAAATACAGACATTACAAGGAAGTTTATTTATCCAAATTTGCATAATTACAGTTTTCCTCTATACAAATTCAGGAAGATTAATTAATTGTCTTATTCTGCGTTCGACGTATTTTAATTCTTGTGTATCTTCGTAGTTACATATCGTAAGATCAGGCCTTATTAATTATATGTTCCACATTCTCAAAATAAGGAGTAAAAGCCAGTCTCGATTTTTTGCTTAATTGATCCAGAAATACGCCAGTATACCATTTTGGGTAATGAAGGCTTCACGTTAAAGCGAAACGAAAACTCTGATCGATTGAATTGAATAGATTTTCGTGGAAGTACCCCACGATTTGCTCCAGTTTGGTATTAGAGTCGTTCTTCATATCGGTACATAATTAGTACCTACCTCTGACAGGCATTGAAGCTTCAAGGGCTGGGTGGATAAAACCTGTAATTGGCGGGGATTGCAAATTGTACGTCAAGCCTTGACCGCGTGTGGCTTGCATGCTGATGACGAGGAACTTGGATAACTCGATTCGAAAACGATCGGGGAACGAATTAAGAAAGTGATTACTGCGGCAGAGCATGACCTGTCAGTTTGGGCGCGACCTCTGTTCGCGCGGCGTGCGTGTCGAACGCGGCGTTTGTGATACATCGAATGAGGTTTTTCCGGCTTCGCCTTCGTCAGTATTCAGCGAATGCCGGACTGGTTCTTCACCCAAGGCCAGCGCCCCGCCCCGCCCCGCCCGGTCGCCTCCTCCACTCCATCTACACTTCGCACGAATTCTATCTGCTCTGTATCTCGTACGCTATTACGATGAACGAGGCGGATATACATTGTGCCCGAGATCGAACCGATGTCTTGAAAAGGCCACGTGACTGATCGATATGGCATTCCGATGGCCACATTTTGCTTCCCACAGACGCACGCTTCCTGGAAATGACGTGATACATCAATTCATTGGTATTTGCTGTTTCTGTAGAAAATAGTTTTGCCTTTTCTGTCTCTTTCTATGCATTTCTCGCTCCATTTCCCCCAACCATTTACCTTTTGTCTCGAAAGGTTATTGAAAGCTTCGTACGTCGGACAGAAAAAGAATTTCTTCTTACTCTGGTAGAAACTACCGCGAAATATGCATTCAAAGTACTTATTTTGAGAGCCGATGTAAAAGTAAGCGTTTTCTGTATTTCGAGTGAAAGTTGAAAATGTCAAACTTGTGGGAGAGGACTGACTTCAAGACGATAGGTCAAGGACGGGGAAACTTCGAGAAGGTATGTTTTTATACAGAAGTTAAAAGTGGCAAATTCTAAGTATTACACGTGTTTCATTGTGGCTTCACCTCACTATCTGGGAATATTATTTTCTTAATATAGCTGTACGAATCCCTTCCTGGATATCCAGTCTCCTGTAATAGAGTGATGGTGAAGTAAAGACTTGCGTAATAAGCGACGTCGCTTCGTTGACTTCACATTTGCCACAGTTCGTAGGTCGTCTCCGGCAGCGTCTTCGATCCCGCATGTGGAGCACGAGCATTCAACACTGGGCTGTCCCGCTCCCGCCCCCGTTCCAGATCCTATCCCGACTCTGCTTTTTGCCGTCAGCCCCATTTTAATAAACATTTTATTTCGGGCAGGCGCGTTCCGAGGCTTTTATTCCTTGCAGGGGGGCTGCAGTAGCTCGTATCCCGGTCACGTGCCTCTGCCCGAAAATACCTTTAGCGCGCGAAGTTAGGCTCCCGGCGCACAGACTTTGCACAGGCAGATTCCGTGGCGCCGCTCAGACTCCCTTCGTTGCTGGAGGGCAGGGGGACAGGGCTTGGGAAACTACCACACACTCGCCGCGAAACCATTCCGAGTTCGTGATCTAATATAAATGTGAGTCTTGAATTAACGGTATTGACCATTTACGTAAAAGTAATGAACGTGTATAAATCTGATTAAAATAATTACAATCCCGTTGATTGTTTCGTGACGCAAGCGCGTTCAGAGGGGTATTTTTTTTAACTTTCGTTAAATGTAATTTGTACGTTAAAGGTTTGAAATTCTACTTTAAATGTCATTATAATGTGGTAAAATCTTCAGCGAGGAAACGAAAATAATGTCATCAAATCACGTTTTTCAGAATATAAGCAAGAAATTTATTCGAATATTTTTAATGAAATGCGAAGTTCTGAGTATTATAATTTTCGTATGGCTTATAAGGAATATTTTTTTAAACTTTAAAACTAGTGTAGTATTTTGGTTTTACTTCTATCTCTGTCGCAAAATTCAAATTTAGTGGTAGGTGACAGAAATGTTCGGGGGGTTGTTAGTAAAACTGAAGGCAATTTCAATTTACTCTACGATCGTTCCTCCGACCTCGCTGTTTGTCACAGAATCTCCCACGACCCTCCGCTTAAACTGTTTGCAGACCCCTGACGTAGATCGAGAAGGACGGCAGACGTCCCGCATCTTTCTTGACGTGGGGATGGGAGGAAGAGTTGATGGCAGGCAGGAAGGAAGGGAGGGACGAAGGAAGGGAGACGGGGGCACTCTCGAGACGCGAACGGCGACCGTCGAGATGTCGGATACGGAGGGAAGGCGGAGAAGAAGGCAGCAGAACCGAAGTCATGAATGCTAAGTAGGTTCACCCAAATTGAAAATGAGATATATAGGAAGCCATTTAACGGTGGTGCTGTAATTATGCGACGACGGAGCCTAGACGTCCCGTCGCGACGTGTAGAATGGGATAGCGAGAGAGCGAGCGAGATGGCGGGCGACCCTCTAACACGAGACGTAATACCTTTCCCCTACGGCAGTGCCACGCCCGTCACCCCTTTTCCCAGGCTAATAGACCGACGTACACGTGAGCGCAATAATTCGAGAGCCAATTATAAATATTTGGGTCGGGCATTCGAATAATCCTTTACAGAAACTTCGTTCATTAAAAATAAAATCCTCCTCGCGCAGCATTACTCATTTCCGAGGCACGACTTTCCGAGAGCCGCCGCCGCCGACGCTTCGCTTTGCTTCCAAATCCTACGGGAGGTGGTACCTGTGTACTTTGCGAAGAGCGATGAAGGGCCTTGGGGTGAGGAGGGGGGGGAGGGGGTGCAGGCAGTCGGCTCTCAGAAGGCGCCGCCGAGCCGAGCCATGCCACCCGCTTCGGCCGCTCGGCGATAAAAAGGCCGGAAGAAACAAAACACGGTGGCGCCGCGATTGTGCGCGCCGGTCTGCCCAACTTTTGCTTTGGTGGGTTCACTGCGCACTCTGCCACCTCCGGTCTCAGCTGCCGTCTCGGCTGCGGGCGAGTCTTGCTAACTCGAAGCTGAAAGGAACAGTATTTTATTTTTTTTTTTTTTTTTTTTAAATTGAATTGCCGAGATTTTTTTTTTTTCAAGGAAGAACGGAATGCGAAAAACAGAGGGCTTGTTCTTTTCCTTACGAATTTAATGCTCAATTTGCTAATAATATTACACACTTAAGGAAGGCCTTAATGAGCTGTTATGCAGATCGAAGCTGTTCTGTTTCGAGAACGTGTTTGTTTCATCTAGTGGGATATGAAAATTGTAAAACGTGCGTAAAATAAGTCGTGGAAATTTGTTTCCATTCAACATTCAAAACATCGTTTCTAAAATAAACTCGTACTTGAAATTCGTTGTTGCATGTTGGTATATTTTATTTTTGATTTAATTATCAACTTGGTATTTACATATTCAGACGTAGGTTTCGTTATAATTACTTTTATTTCAAAGTGCTACATCTCTAAAGGTTTAATTTTGAAAAAGTATCAGTTCTACACTAACCAGCGCTGTAACAGAATCCCCTTTACTTTGTAATTTCTCGTACTTTGATCTCTTATATACCGCTATGGTTCATTTTACAGCCGCTTTTTCTTGATAGTTTCTCGCTCGCGAGTGGTTGCGGAAGCAGTCGTGCTCATTATTGACGAGTTTGTTCTAGCGGAGAGATCTGAGTAGTCGACGAAACACAGAGCTCTGCCGGAACTTTCACTCACGAAAGGAGAAATAATCTGTTGTGTGTAGCGTATGAGTACGCTTTTAGTTTCTAGATGACTCATTATCCATCGACCGTGGAGAGACGGAGCGACGTAAAGTTTAGATTCCAGGATTATTGTAAAACTGGCTTATCATGTATCAAAGTCTTCAGAGTTTGAAACTCTGTGGTTAAGCAAACGAAGTGCCTCTTTTATGTGATAGATTAACACAACCAAAAAACGGAAAGGAAAAACAAGTTACTTTGCACATTAGTATTCACTTCGCGTATTTTATGAGTGAAATATTGAAACCCCATACTCACGAAAAACTGGACAAGTTGTTTAGTGACTTTAATGAGAAGAGAAAGTGATAGAAATGATTAATGAATCTCATTTCTTGCATATCCCATTTAGTTGAATATTGCTATAGTCGTATCTTACAAAGCAAGAAAACGGCGCCATCTCAAGAACGTGCGAACCACCCGCGATCTCTTTCACGGACGACGGAGGAATTTATTTCGTGCAGTTAGGTTTGGTTTCGTCTCAAATGGATTACCCTTATACATATGTATCAGCGGGAGGGCGATGGTAGCACAGCGCCGCCAATGCGGAGGTGAGTGCGTTTTGTTTTTCGGGGCGCAGCGCGATGCTCCGCTGTTTCTGTAAGTGCGCGGTGCTGCCGCGGGAAGCGCTCGCGTCGACGAGTGAGTGATCGCGAGCGTAGAAGCCGCCAGCGGGTTGCGGTTTGATTATGTCTGAGCTGCTCGGCGAGAAGGGAAGCAAGAAAGCAATAGAGCGAGGAGAAAAGGAAACGGGGAGAGGGGGAGGAGATGGGAGCGTTGGAGCGGAACTTTCCCGATATTCGCCTCTCGAATTGTTGGGAGGAAGCGGTACGTCTAGGAGAAACTAGAAGCACTTCATTCTTGCATCTCAGTCAAATAATTCTCCTAATCCTTTTCGGTTCAAGACCACTTCGCGGCGGTGGCTGTCGCAGGCAATCTAAAGAGCGAGGGGAATCTCTGGAACAAAATATTGTGATTGTTTCCAACTGTTACTTTCTAGAGACTTTGTGATGGGAATGAGCCATAAAATCGGTCGATTGAATTTAGTGTCTTTTCCCCCTTTTCGTGTGTTCCTTGCTCGTCTTAGTGGGTCAGTATCTTTAAGGGGGAGCTTTTTGTCGTTAGAACTTCGAAGACCGTTTGGGAGAAGAGTGCTTATATGGTTTAGTTCTTTTGTACTTGTGGGAGATATTGTTCGTAGATGTGAATTATTCCCTGCTTAAGTCTTCAGAAATCACGAAGACATTTAAAACTCGTTACTCGTTAATATATGAGGGTATGTGCGTAGCACGGCATGTACTTATATTTTACAAAGAAATGTGGAAATAAAGAATACAGCGTGTCTATTTTTACTGCTTCCCCCAACATGTTATTATTTATCCATTTTCATTTATCATGTTTCTTCGTATAAGAGCTTTCTATTCACAGAATGTTAACATAGTACCTGTTAGTGAAAGTGGCTAATTCGTGAGTTCAAAGCCTTCCTATTTGGGCTTTACATATGAATGTATGATTTTTGTTGCGTGTGTTACAGTCAGTGGAGAAGAAAGCAAATGACACGGTCCTCTTGCTCTTGACTCGCCCTGAACAGCAGTTTCCTCTTTCAACCCCACTGTCTGATTAGGCGTAGCATGTCCTTTGCTTTACTGCTCGGGTAGATGCCAACGAGAACCTCTTCGCCTTCACAGTCCCCAACGTCCTCAAGCTGTTCCGCTGCCACCTTCTCATGCGCCCTTGCCACCGAGCGAGCGATAAGCATCTTGTAGGCCGTCCCAAACGCACAACAACACGATCTATGGAACCCGTGTTTAGCGCGCGGCAGATACTCGAGGGATACACGCTGGCCTGGCCGGGATGGGGCCGCGGCGGGGGCGGGGCGCCCTAGGTAGCCATTACCCGTGTGACAGTGCCAGTTGACCGTGCGTACACCGGGTGTGTTCATTAGCATGTCTGAGGAGCGCAGCTGGGTTGGGGGTGGGGGGCGCGCGCATGTAGTCGTTTATTACGCTGGACGCTCGCTATCGCTCCTGGAGATCGCCGGCGGCGGGGGTGGGTCCGAAAGAGGAGGGAGTTCTTCATATCTCGGCCACTCTGTCTGGGAGATGATGGGCAGGCGGTTTGAGAAGGGTTAACGCAGGTACCGTCATCGTGGGATGAGAAAGGCCCACAGTGAACCTGCGCGTCCTTTCACCCTGTTTTTACGGCGTGTCCTATTGCTTGTTACATTTTCACGTGATTTCTTAGGGACGTGTATATCGTAATGGTTGACAGACGGTGTAGAGGTATTCGGGAAATTAACTTTTTATCCTCCTCATACATTTTCCTTTAGTTTTTATTCATTTCATTTCTCTTTTCGTTTTCTATGCATTCATAGTCGGAATAACATTCCACATCATACATTTTCCCATAAAGAAGTTTAGTGTGGTTGTGCCTTAATATCCTGTAAAATGTGGAAAGCTAGGTAAAATAATAAAATTCATCTTACTATGGAAGTGTGTCAACAGCAACGACGAACGTCCGAGATACGATCTTGTTTTCAGCAATACCTCTCACTTTCCCCAATCTCGATCATTATCGATTGGAAGGTGTGTCGAAATGAAAACGGTTCACAAACCTTGGGTCGGAAATAACTGGTATTTACCATGTTAGTTATGGCCCTACGTAGAGAACTCTATTCACCGAATTAAGATGTAAACGTCGCATACTAATTAGATATAAAATATGAAAGACCTATGCCGCAAGCGGACAACATGAAAGCAAATTTGGTATCGTTATCTGATTCACTATCCAGGACAAAGTTTGAAGTTCATACTTTTTACAACATAGACTTACAGACACCCCCGAAGTTAATGAAACGTATTCGTCGGTAACATCAAACTCTACATCTTTTGTTACGGTGTGGCTTGGTAATATCGTAACGCGTTCCACAGACCTACCCCAGTAATTTCTACCTCACACCGTGCTTCTTAATGATGATAACCTTTATTACCTGGCTAAAAGCACCGCGACGGGCGTTTTGTGTAGCGACCTCCTACTTTGTAGGGCTCAAACGACGCGTCGGTCTCGCTGAACTAACGTAAATGCGACACGGTCGAATGAAGCTATAGGACAAAGCCTCCATCACTCCCCCTGACCCTTTGCAATCAAATACCATGCTAAAGAATCCAGGTTTCTTATCCCGTCGATCATTCACCTACGTGACATCGTTCAGTTTCTTTTGCAATACCCATTACAACGGCTGAGTTAGCTCAGAACCAGCATTGCCGCTGTCTCTGCTGCGACTCTACCCGGGACGTCCTAGGTTTTTAGTGACGAAGGTGGCGGATTTTAGATATTAGCTCATTAGCTATATCGAATTCAGCCGCTGTATGGAAGAGAACTCTAGCTGTCGGCTGCTCTGATCGGTAGTTTTCCGCGTTTTCCCCGATCAACACCTGGCGAATGACGCGCCATGGACCGCGTGTTACATTTTCTTCTTCCTTGTCCTATTCTTTTCCCTTACATACACTTGGGCAGTTCCCTGGTGAGGGAGGGGATTCCCGTCCGACTTGTAGGTAAGTGCCAGAACTTACCAACGAGCGGAGAGGGAATACCGTCACCTCTCCGTTGAATTGAATTTACTACACTTGACGGGACTAATGACCGTAGGAGTGGACGTGCTTGGAAACAACCAATCAATCGATACCCGTTTTCCGACTTCCCCTCTGCCCCTACGCACGCCGCCCATGGCCAGCGCGAACGCACCGCTTCCCCATGCGGGGGGGGTGTGTGTGTCAGGAGGATGCGTAAGGATCGCAGCCGCTCCTGACCCTCCCACCCGCAGGCGCCAGACTTCGTCCGCGCTGCGCACCGCCGTCCGCTCGCCGACGCGGCCCCTGCTAATCGAGGCGCAGAGGTTCCGCCGTAGGGGCGCGAGCGAGCTCCTCTAATGAAAGGTCATTTGCGTCCCCGTTCTCGGGATATTAGAGGACACCGGGGGGCGTATCCCTTTATTTCCGCCGCATCCAATTACCCCCTCCCCCTGTGGCGCACGTGTGTGTGTGTATCTGTAGGTGTGTAGTGGAAAAATTGTTGGAGTGACGGTGGCGGCGGCGAGCATGCCGCGGGTGCACGCACGTGTCAATCACGTGTGCGTGTGTGCGACCGAATGACCTGGACTGGGGTTCGCCCCAACGCCAGCCGACCGACAACCCCGGCAGGCATCCACCTCCCCGCCTGTTCAGCCCGCCCCGCCCCTACGCTCACCCGCCCGGACCCGTACTGTCCCGTTCCGTCCTGTACGCCTGCTTCGTCCTGCTCTGACTCTAACCGTCTCGACCAGTCCGCCTCGTCCCTCCTCGACTCGCCCCACTTCACGGCTCGTTCTGCCCCGTCTCGCCCCACCCCGTCTCGCCCCGCCCCGTTCCGCCCCGTTCCGCTCCGTCCCGCACCGCCCCGTCCCTCCCCGCCCCGCCCCCGACCCGTCCCACCCCGTCCTGTCCCGCCCCGTCCGGACCCGTCCCGTCCTGCCCGCTCCGCACCGCTCTGTCCCGCCCCGTCCCGCCCCCTCCCGCCACGCACTGTCCCGCCGCGTTCCGCCCCCTCCCGACCCGACCCATTCCGACTCGTCCCGACCCACCACGCCTCGTCCCGCCCCGCCCCGCCCAGCTCCATCCCATCCCGTCTCTCCCCGTCTAGCCCAGCCACCCAATTAATTCTTTCTCACTTCGGTCCATCTCGGCCGTGGTCTATCCATTCCGCCTCGGCCCCAACACATCCTTCCCCACCTTACCCCATTCCGCCCCGTCTCGACGCGTCCCGACCCGATCGGATCGGATCCGACTCGACCCACTCCCCTTACTCCCCTCTCGCCTCCCCGTCCATCCGCCCTCTCCGCCCCTGGCCCCCCGTGCAATTACCGGGGCGGCGTGGCGCGGCGCCGGGGGTGGAGCGCAGCTGGCGCGGGGAGCTGTGGTGGCCGCTGCCGCCGCCGCTGCGGCGCTGGCAACTACACGGGCAGTTGGCGCCGGCGCGAGGCGCCACCTGGCGGGGAGAGGGCGATGTTGCCGCCAGCGAATCGGCGCGGCTCGTACTGGCAGCTTCCGTTCGCCTGACGGGTTTCCAGTTCTACGATCAGTGCTTGTTGAGATCAAGCCACTTTAAACACTCTATAACCAACCTCTAATATCGAAAAACTATAACGTTCTTATTACTCGAGTTTGGTTCGTTTACATAATAATCTACTCATTGGTACATTTTATCGATATAACGGAAAGCCCTTCATTCGAGAGACAACGTCAATCACTTGAAGTTATTTATAAAAAGAATTTGCTCTGAATTTACTTACTTGTCCTTTTTGCCGTTGCTAACCTTTCTGCATTTTATATGATGTCTAGCCGTGTTCTCCATACATATAATTGTTTTTCACGTATATGCAACTAGTGTAATTTTACGTACTTCCGCAATACAATATTCTGAATTCGTCAATACATTTTACATGAGCATCGTGCCATGCTCATACACGACGCATTCTCGTAACAATATTCGCGGCGTGGTATTTCAAAATGGCCATCGGTACTATGTTTTCATTCATCTGAGAAAATTCGAAATTTTCGTTCATATAAGTCTGCAAATGATTCTAGTGGTTTAATATGCAGAGGTGTGAAGATGGGTGAATTTCAGGAGAGGAAAAAAATTACAAATTTATATTATGTGTGTACAGGGGAATTAATTATCGACACACCTGTGAGTCTGAAACATGCCAAAACAGCAGTTGCATTTAATTGTCTTGAAAATTAAACCCATAAATATGATGTGTGTCTACTGCCCACCTTACTGCTTGCAATTTAACTTTTCTGTTTCATCGATTTTTATTCAAACCATTTATGTCCCTGTCGTTTCAGTTATTACATTTTTTCATTTACGGCTTTTGTTTATAGACGTACGTTATTTTACTTACTGACTCAGAATAAATTTTTAAAAAAAAACAAGATTAAAATGAGGTGATACTAGTATGTGAATCAACATCATCTTTAATGACAAACAAACAAGATGCGTAAAGTTAATTCTAAAACCTCATATTGTGCATCTGCCTGCACACATTTTACGATTCATTCTTGTTTTATTACTTTGGTATTAAAAGTACGCCGTTTTTTTCTTTCTCCAGTACCCAACGTTATGTGCTCGTAAAATACTTTTTCCTTACTGAACAAGACGTCGATTTTAGCCTCCAGTTGTACTTAATAACGAAATAATTGCGCATTTTCTGACTCCAGTTTCTGAAAGTAGTTACAACTAAAATGCCAGTAAAAGAAATTGAACTGGAAATTTCACTTCAATGTACACATGATTACTACCGTTTTGATTCATTTGTACAAATGTTTCTGAATATCAGTGATAGTCATGAAATTGTTAATCTTCTAATACGTTTGAAGCGATTAAGGGACTTTCAACCTACCCTGTCAAATATTGTTGACGAAAAAGAGATCAACTTTAATACATAGCACCGTAGACTTTCTGGAAAACTCATGAAAAATGTTTTCAATACGGTTTTCATTATTGTTGTTCTATTCTTAATTGAAAATTTGTATACATATTAGTTGTAGAAAGAGCTCACAAAAGCCTACTTTCCGCGCAAGGAAGTAAGAAAAAGATATATTTGTAACCACGTACTTCGCAAAAACACGACTCATAACACATATTCCCTTGTGATAACTGAAGAGAACCTTATTTACAAACCCCCACAATTGAGATTATTCCCTCTCGTAGCATTTCCCGAGGAGACGCGCTCTCTTCAGAATTGCGTATTTTCCCTGAATGCAAGGAAGCTCTCGGGCGCACTGATGCCTCCCGTCTTCCCACGCCCTCCAATTCGCCCTCTCACCCGCCACCCCTCTCGTGTCTCACCCGCCTACCCTCTCGCCCGCCCTCTCACCCGCCTGCCCTCTCGTTCTCTCACCCGCCCGCCCTTTTTCCCGCCCGCCCTTTGGTCATTCACCCTTCGCACACTCACCCTCCGTGCGCCCTCCTCCCGCCCGCCCACTCGCCCGCCCTATCACCAGCCCCTCAGTCACCCTCCCGCTCTCTCGTCCTGCCCTCGCTCTCGCCCGTCCATCTTTCGTCCACTATTCTTCTGTCCGCCCTCCTCCCGTCTTTCGTCTGACTCCTGCCCGCCCTCTCGTCCTAACGTCCACCCTCCCTCGTCCACCCTCCCTCTCGTCTGCCCTCACTCTCGTCTGCCCTCACTCTCGTCTGCCCTCCCTCTCGTCCGCCCTCCCTCTCGTTCGTCCTTTCGTGTGCCCTCCCTCTCCTTCGCCCGCCCTCTCGTTCGCCCGCCCTCCCGTTCGCCCGCCCTCCCGTTTGCCCGCCCTCTCGTTCGCCCGCCCTCTCGTCCGCCCTTTGCCCACTCACCCTCCGCCCGCCCTCCTCCCCGCCTCTCGTCCGCCTCCCGCCCGCAACCGCCCCCGCGGCGTCCTTGACTGTGCGTTGCGAGAATCCGCCACCGCACTTCCGCCCTGTCCCCCGCCCACGCCGCCGTAATTTCTTAACGCCTCCATTTTGTCAATGTTTAATGAGATATGTCTCGAGGCGAGGAAAGCCTGCTCCGGCGCTCTTCCTCCCTCGGTGTGCTCGCGCACGGAGCTCCTTCAACTTCGCAGTCGTTCCGCAGGGGCGGGGGGCGGGGCGGATGACGCCGGGCTGCGACCGGGGCTGCTGTCTCCTTTCCGACGCTGCGCCGGGAATGTGCCGGCGGGGCGCCGCCGTTCCCGATTCCCTTTCCGCTGCTGTTTCTTGTACTACATTCCCCGCTCGGAATTACGACGCCGTTTTGTGTCTTGCAAACCCGCCCCTTCGAATGTGCCTTCTTGGAAGCCTGCTTTGCTGGTCTCCGCGTTTCTTTACCCGTGTGTGTGTGTTGCTGTTCATTTCGTTGACTGTGCTCAGTACCGTAACCCACTCGCGAGTTGGTAGCGTCGTACCTGTTCACTCCTTCCCATGTTTTCCCCCTACTCGCCATCCTAGGTCTTCGCCAACCATGTTTCCTCACCCATCTCCAACAACTTGACTCCTTCATTTCCAACTACATCACGGCTCTTCGACGAAACCAGCGCTCTTCTCCTTCTTTTCAATAGACGTCTTACTACCATTCCTTAATACCCTGTCCGACACGTCACTGCGTCTCTTCCACGAACGTTGTGCAGCCACGTGTTCGCCCGAGAGCCCTCCTCTCTTCACCTCCTTCGTAGGCTTCGTGGTGGCGGCGGCGGCGGCATTCCCTCCTCTGCCGCCTTCCGTGCGCCTTGTCTTCCCTCCTCCACCCGCCATCTCCCTCTCCTTCGCCGCTGCACGCAACTTTTGCCGGGCGAGCACGCGCTGCGCCGCGCCGCGACGCGGGGCGGGGCGGGGTGGGGGTGGGGCGGCGCTGTTGTTAGAATTAGCACGTAAAACATTTGTAAACTCCGCGTAATTAGATGATGATGCCGCGAGCGGTGCTGGTGTCGCGCCACGCCCACTTCCTCCCTTCCCCCTTCTCCTCCCCGCCGCCTCCGCGCGTACTTCTCTGCCGCCTGTGGTGTTGTGTACACTGCGTTTGTTTCGTATTTACGCCCGAGGAACTTGAGTATCTGCGAAAATCGTGTTTTTGTAATTAAAATTATACTGTTTCTGTGGGCGAATTAAATTATATTGTGGCGCGATTTTCGCCAGTTGACACGTTCTGTTGTGGTGTGTTTGTGTGGCTGCAGGCGGATGGAAAATTTCAGTGTGGCTGGGGAAGGGAAATATTGTAAATGAAAGGAGTTTGTATAGGAGGTAGTTAATAGCGGGGTTTTTGTCAGTGTTTTGCCTAACATATTCCTCTCGGCTCATTTTGTTTTTATTTGCGGGTTCCGAGAACCTCATGGGAAATGATTTCCTCCTACCTCCTCCCCTAAACAAATAGACTACCGTTTATGTTTTTTTTTTAAGATAAACAAATAAATAATATTCCAGAAAAAAATACAGTAGCACCTCAAGAACTTGTTCACGAAGATAATGAGTTTTTTTTTGTTTTGTGTTTTTTATAAGGAATTTTTAATCGAAGGGAGATAAAAATGCTTGACCAAGAGTTCATCTTCTTCGATCTAATGATAACTCTTGTAAATGATTCCAAGGATATTCGTTTGACATCTAGGTAATTAGAATTTGATATGATCTGGTACATTTAAGTAGCTTTGATTTTGAGGGACACGCAAAGCTGCAATTGGTCATTTGCTGACTTTTTATGCGTCAAAATTTCAATTAGGTACTGGTATACGACTTTATCACACATTTATCTGGCATCGAAGTTCCGAAGTAAATTAAGAATTGCAGATTGCTAATTTTAAGCCAGTGCAATCTACAAACATAATAACACACGTTGCTAATCTAAATCGTGACCGATGACTATGTAAGTGTGGAACGTAATTTATACTTGAGCCCAAAATCTTTATAGATGAATATGAGCCCATGGTTATATTTGACCAAAAATGACAACATCGTCATGCAGGTTAAAAATGCAGATTACACTTTGAAAGTACAATGATTTCTAGTATCAAAAATAGATGGCATGGACACTTTTATTGACTCTTGCAGCAAGAAAAGGATATTGCCAAGTAAACTTAGTTCCGAAGGTAAGTCAAGGGCACACAAACAACTAAGAATAAAAGAAAAGAAAAAATACTCATGAGTGCAGATGCAAGCAGCACAGAGTGACGTTCCGGACAAAGAAGTTATCGATTCAAACTTCAGACGTTTATTTGGCGGATGTAGTTTTGTTACCATGTCTTTCACGTGGGCTTGATGAAAATCTGAAGGGCGAATATATTTGACCAAGAGTCACTGACGATTTTTCATCATTGCATGAGTCCTGGAATCGACGCATGAAATTTACAAGAATACTTAGGAGTGAAAGTAAACTGATTGGCAGATAGCCCCTACTGAAATGACTCCTACGGTCAGGCGTTTAGAAAACTATAACTAAAATTAAGAAAAGAAAAAAAAATGCAATCTCACGTGCAGATTCTTACAGCAAAGAGAGTACGGCCCACGAGGAAATCGATTTAAAATATGGTAATGTAGTTTCTTTTCAGAACATTCACAGAAACATGATAGATTTCCGAAGCGCGAATAGGCATGTGTAGGAATTAGTAACAGTAGGGAGGTTTTGCAAGGCCAAGCGTTACAGTAATGGACAGCTCAATCGAGCAGTCAGTTGCTGTACGCTGGCAGTTTTGCTTTTCTCTCTTGGTGAGCGGCCTACGCCTATTGGCGCTCTTTCGCCAGAAGGTACGGTGGTGGGGTGCTTTTAAACGAAGAGTCCTGACTCACTTGTATAGCAGATGTGGTCCTGGAAAAGTCTTAATTGTAGGGGGGTTTAATTGATTTGGATAATAGAAACGTGCAGAGCGGCTTGATTAAACAGCTTATAATAGGTTTTGGTTTTTTGGATGCAGGTTGATGAATTTGTTGTTCACAAATTTGTTGTTTGTAGATTGAAGTGACATGCTTTCTATTATGGAATAAGAAATCGGGCAGCTGTAGGGAAGTGTTTTCGACTACGGGTAGGCCGTTTGTTGAAATATTATTGGTAATTTGGAAAGAGGGAACCATAGGGGGGGAGGGGTTAAAAATTTCTTCAATGTTGCACTGTGTAGTACAAATGATGTATTATTTTGTAGGATGCAATTTTCGAATGGAATTCCAATTCTACGTTTCAATGCTACCCTGATGAAGCGATTTTCTGCTTTTGTTAGATCGTTTGTGTTTTCTAGCCGCGGTTGACCAGGACATATACGCGTAAGTCTCGGCACCCTATGACGTGCAAAATCCTTCTAGTGCTAGTCTCTCATCCTCTAGTCAGTCAGTCAACCAATAGTAGCCAACGCCAACCGGTTCACGAGGAGACTTCGGAGCGGAGGCAACCCGACGGGAGACGCTCGCAGCGGAAGGCTGTCGGGGGAGGTGGAGGCGGCGGCGCTAAATTTAGCCCACCGATCGGACGCCGATTAGCGGCGATGCAGGCGGACCCCGGGGAGGGGAGGACAGGTGGAGGCGAGACACGCGTGCCCTCGCACGGCTCCGCGGCTGAAGGAGCGACGCGAGGCAAATGGGAGCGTGTTAGGAAGGAAGCGAGGAGCGGAAGGTGGCTGCGCAGGGGGAGATGAGCTGGCGCAAAATGTGGACGTGCGAGGTAATGCAGATTGCGAGAAAAGGTGATGGTCGGGAAGGTGACGAGCGGATTGGATGAATGTTTGGAAACCAACGGGAACAGTTGAAAATATTCATGTACCAAGGAACTTCGTATTCAGATAACATCAACCAGAAATATCTTTTTCGAAATTAATCAAAAAGTGAAAAAACATTTTTTTATAGTTCCTCGGTCGCTTTTGAGATCTGCAGAGCATCCTACTTCTGAGATCACAATCAAGAATAGGTACACTCTCAATGCTTTCTTTTTTTAAAAAAAAAAAGAAAAACGATTTTAATTAAAATTAAACGATTAAAACAGGCGTGTAGTTGTTTAAACACATCTGAGTGTATTTGGCAATCAAAAAATATGTAAAAGTGTTACTAATCATCATCAAAAATTCTTGCAAATTACGCTGACTTCCGCTCACGAAATTTCAGCCAATAGCTTGCACGGATTCGGACCATACCATCCAATCAGAGACAACTTACAAAAGCAAAATTATCTGTTATTGATGATCACCTCCTAGGATGCCCATCAGCTTACGATTTGCAGGAATTGCTGAGCATTTCCAAAGCAGATGAATCCTTTCGTCGCATCGCGATTCCGGAATTTCTCTACTTTTTCCAAAGCGTTCCGGAGTTAGTACGATAATACTTCCGGGAAGAGATCAAACCCCTTTCGTCGAAAAGTCTCCACCACTCCACAGAGAGCAGTAATCCAAATTGCCCCGCGCATTCAGAGGGAAATGTGTGTTCCGCGGGACCTGAAGCCCACGTGCTGCGCACGAGACGGGAAGACGCGGGGGTGGGGGACGTGGGGCGGTGGGGGAGGGGGAGGCAGAGGGGGCGTGGCGGCACGCCCGGGGTGCGAGGGCGTCGAGAGGAAGACGCGTTCTGTTTGGGTTGGAGGCGCCGCCGACGCCGTAGCGGCGCAGCACGCAAGCCCTTGTTATCGCCCGCCCCATCGCCCCGCCGCCGCAGCCGCGTCGGCTCCGCTCGGTGGTCGGGGGGGGGGGGCGGAGACGCGGAACTCGCCGAACCCGCTTCTCCACCGCCCCACCCCACCCCACCCACCCCAACTACCCGCTCCGTGCCGGTGACGCCCACCTCGTCGCTCGCCGATTCACTCTCCATATGGTACGTCTATCACACGTCCCAATACCGGTCCCCCGTTGTGTAGCCTGCTGCCCCAGCTGGCACGCTTGTTCGACGCGTATGCCGCTCGCTTCCCGCCGTTCCGATGCGCAGCAATTCCTCCTACTCACACTAGCCCGGACCTTTCGTCTCGTTTTATTCGGCGGTATATATTTTCGTTCCGCCTCCGCCTACTTCAACATTGCCGTCACTCGCGTTTCTTCAGCCATTCATATCGACGGAAACACCTTTCTTACCTCACATAACGTTACACGTTTTCTCGTTCTTCGATTGTGACCCCGCCCACTTCTTCCTTCTCCTTTTCTCATTTCCATTCAGAACGCTCCATAACCTCACGCCACTCATCATCCGTCCCCCTTTCCCGCTTCTTAATTATTTCATTACCTTTTACTGTCACACATGTTAGACCCCGTTCATATCCATACACGCCTCTACAACGTTTTCCCGTAAGTCGTACACGCCCACGGGTTGCCTACAACTGGGGCTGTCTCCTTCATCGCCCACGCCGCTGCGCTACCCCCCCCCCCCCCGTGACCCCTCCTGCCCCAACCCCGCCGCTGTCCGACGCCTCCGCCTCCGCCCCCGCCGCCGCCCCCGCCCCCGCCGCCGCCCCCGCCCCCGCCGCCTTCGCCGCGCGAAAGTTGGGCCTCCGGTTATCGCGATCGCCCTACTTACGGCACGGAGCGGAGCGGAGCGAGTCCATCGATTCAGCGCGCCCCCGCCTCGCAGCTTGCGTTCCGCGTTGTTGGTTTTTATTAATTTTCGACTCGGGCAAATGCTTCGGGTCGCTGCGTCTTCGGATGAGACCCCCAGCACCGACCCCCCGGAATATAAAGGCCCGCCTTCCCGCTTTCCGGCCTTCCGGACCGCCCGCCCGCCCTCTCGCTTTTCCGCTTTCGTGCTCAGGCTGGGACTCGGAAATTCAAGTTTGCGTTGCCACCGCCGCCGGCTAGTGAACTCGGGAGCGATATTCGCAAGTCCATTCTCTAAATGCCCATTGTCGGTATGCAACCAATGACTCTTACCTGGCGGCACACCATTACCAAGATATGTTCCTTTGTGTCTAAGAATATTAACAGATCTCCAAATGGGTGAGAAAAGTGCAGGTATATGCATGTAAACATTGGGGCAATTGTGTCACCAAATAGCAACAGTTAAAACATGTCATGGTTGAGTCTGCCAGCTAAATATAATAGGCGAAGAGAAATCTTTTAGACAAGTATCGATAAAAGTCATCGAATATTTCCACGCAAATGATCCCACTTGGATGTTTCCCTCAATAAACGGTGAAACGAGCCAGTGTTCCGGATCACAAAGGCCGCGTGCGCCGTGGTTGTGGAATGCCGAGCCGAGATTATTAGTTTGGTGGACTCAGAGTCCCATTTTTTTTCCTACCAAGGTCTCGGAGTCGCTTTGGGCCAGAGAGAGGAAAAATGTTTCCATAATGCATGAAAGATGGATGGGAAGATAGGGTCGTGTCGCTTATTTTAACGGACGGTAGATGTCTGTGGTGGACTTTCGTTTTACGATGGATGAGATTGTGGGAGATTGCTGTTATTATTTCATTTGGAAATAACTGTCTTGATTACTTATTAATATTTACTAGTGGCATTATGTCAGTGGGCTCACTCAAATTGTTGTTTGTAGAGTGAATCTAAAACCATTCCTAAGGTCCTTTGTTGTCAACAATAATGGTTAGGGGGTATCATAGATCATTTCGTGTATCCATGTTTTGTATAATATTTCAATAAAATATCAAATATAAAAATTGAACTGGAAAACGGGTATCATACTAAAAGGCCACAATCTCGAACACGTATCAACATGTGTGAACAATTTAGATCTGTCATATCGATGATACAACCTAACAAGCATTTTCAACGTATTGCAAAGGTTGATAGAACATAATACGTTTGTTGCTCTAGTCCCGATACAAATTCTTCCTGTTCAGTGTATTCGTGTATCTCACGACTCCACCATGAGCTAGCCAAGTGCCGCTTGGCATCCCATTCGTGACGCACAGGATCTGGCATATGAGAGCGAATCGAGGTCGTGATTTAGTATCCATTATTCCATTGGAACATCCTCCGAATCTGGTGGAAGGCCGCCATTTATCAGAGCCACCATTAGGAGACTGTGGGCTTCCCGCGCTGGGCCCTGGCGACCGCGAAGTGCCGGCTCTACAAGCTGCACCGTTCCAACGGTCGTCAGAGTTCGCCCCAGAAACGAAAATCCCCTCCCCGCTCTCTCGTTCGCTTCGCGTAATTGCTACTCAGCCGCGGGGCCCTTGTTTACACTTTTAATTCGCCGTTATTATGCGGTAATTCACTCCGAGTTGATGGTTATCGCTTCTGGTCGTATTTGCATATTGGATCGTATTTCGACGACTGTGTGCGGGTGTATAAATGCACAATACGTATTGTAGCTTCCGCTCTCTGCCTGCTGGTGTTCTGAACATTTTTACAATTGTTCTGCTTCCTGTTCTTGTTGCCCTCTTGTTTCGACCTCTCCCTCTTGAACCCTCTCTCCCCCTCGTCTTTTTTACTTTTCAACCCCTCGTGCACATATCGGCCCTACGACGTCATAATCCCATTTCGCTGTTGAATATGCAGCAACCTTCACTCAGAACTTTATTTCCCGTGTAGTATATGTAGCGCCTTGGAGTGGAAAACGAGCCATGGCCCATTGATCACCGTCGATCATGCGGCTCGAGTTTCACATTCACTGGACTATGAAATCTATTAGAGATATATCAGAATTCGAAAGCGATTAAGTAGTTTTCTGGCTCATAGTTTTCTGGAACTCGATTTTTTGTGGTAAGTGAACTGCAGAATGGATGCGACGTTCGCTACTATAAAAACGCGTACCATAAGAGAAGGGCTGCCGTGCAGTTGAAAAAGCTGAAAATGTGAGGGCACTGGGAAAAGGAGTAATATTTTACCAATCACTTGCAAATTTCGTTTAACTACTCAAATAAATAGGCAGCAACAAACAAATGTTTTAAACGGTTTTTATTTTTACATTTTCATCATTTACTATATTTGTTTAATCATCTTCAATGAAAAAATATGTAAGAATTACATCTAAATACGTGTGTGTAATTTCCTGATTCGTAGCGTGAACTATCATCTAATTTTTGCGATGTGCGACTTGAACAGAACATACCGTATAGACTTATTTCCAATGTATTCGTAGTTGTGTGAAAACTCGTATCTGAAAATAAATATTTTGGGTATATTTTTTGTGTTTACGTTTTAAACAAATTTCCTAAAAATATCCAGTGAAACCGAAATTTCAGCTCGAATACAAACTCGAAACGTCAGGAAATTTGGAACCTTCTATTGCGCAGCCTAGAAGAGTTCAAGGAAAACGTACCGTGTGCATGTGTGAATGTCTACATGTGTGTGTATGTCTGCATGTGTGTGAATGTCTGCATGTGTGTGAATGTCTGCATGTGTGTGAATGTCTGCATGTGTGTGAATGTCTGCATGTGTGTGAATGTCTGCATGTGTGTGTGTATGTCTGCATGTGTGTGTGTATGTCTGCATGTGTGTGTGTGTATGTCTGCATGTGTGTGTATGTGTGCATGTGTGTGTCTGCGTGGGTATGTGTGCATTTGTGCGCGCATGTGTGTGTGTGTGTGTGTGTGTGTGTGTGATCGGAACCGTATTTCCGAGTGAAGTGGATGCAGGTACGTTGCGGGGCCACGCGGAGGCGGTCGGCCGGCAGCCGCGAAGAAGTCGATGCACTTCTGCGGAGGGCGTGTATCCAGAGCGCCGAGGCGAGGCGAGGCGCGGCGGGCGTCGTAAAAGTTATTCCTTATTTCTCTCAGCGACGTTGGCACTGGCGTCATTTCCTTCCAGTTTTATGTGTTTTCCTTTTTGTCGGTTCGTTTCTCGCTCGGGGTCCCGCCCGGGGCTTGCAGCTCTCGACGTCCCATCCCGGTCCCTCTCCGGACTTTGGCCCACGGGCTTCGTCCGCGTTGCCTGGAACCCGCATTGCGGATGGCGTTGGTTCGATTGCTGATGCGTGGCGCTTCTTGATAATGTCTACCTTTCAACTTCGGTCTTTGTCCTCTCGCTTTTCATCGAGACGATATATACGGTAGGGCACAGTGCCTTATTTATCTACATCTATATAACAATGTTCTTGTCTTCGTGGCCCTACACTGAACTTATGATGTACCAAACGAGTTTACTGGCCGACCTATTCGTTCAAGACTTCGTCGTTCATTATGATATGACGAATGTATCAATGCAGTGATGTAAAAGTAAATCTGAGTTAATGGAAGCAACATAATATTAATCATTCGCTCTTCTTCGTCGTACCTGTTGTCTTAAAAGACGAGTTTTAGAGTTCTTTATTTACAAGTCTCACTTCATTCCATTTTCCTCTCACTCCGTTTCACTTCTCGAAACCCAGCGTTTTCTATTCCTTCGATCTCCTATTCTAACATCGTTATACCTCCTAATGTGTTTGTCCTCAAACCAACTCTCTCACTCAGTGCGTCTCCATCTGTACCCGTCTTCCCCGGCTGACCCGTTCCCCAACGCGATTCCCGCTGCTTTGCCGCCTCCACGACGGCCGCCGAAGGGGCGCCACGAGACGAATTTATAATACGGTTCGTCCCGCTGCGCGAGGCCGCGGCGTCGGCCGAGGCGGCGTCCCCGGGGCTGCGAGGACGAGAAGGACGGCGAGGGCGGGAGCAAGGAAGGAGGGGCGAAATATTGCGGCGAGGATATTAAATAAAGCGCGGGCGGCGGAGAGAGCGCGGAGCGGAGCGGGGCGGGGGCGGGGCGGAGGGGGAGAGCAACCCCCCGAGTAACGTCCGTTGTGACAAATTATCCCCGCTGCTTCCTCAGCCACCGTTCGGTCTTTGAGCAACACGGCGGCGGGTGGCGGGGGGGGGGTCGCGCGGCGTTGTCATTCCACTGGCGTCGCGGCTCGGGGCGGCCATTTGTAGAAACTGTCAACCCGCCGCCCCCGAGTCTCCTCCTCCTTCTCCCGTCTGGCCTGTTCCGCTTCTGTGGTGTGCCGCTCCTTCCCCATTCCCCACGTCCTCAGTTCGTTCTTTTTTTAGACTGGATCTCCCGACTTTTTCCCGTGCTCGTATTTGATTAACCTCGGTATGCAGCGGCCCTCTCTCCTTATATCTCAATAGCGTGTGTGCTCAAGATTCGACGGTGTGCGGTGTAAACCCGGGATGGAGTGGGCGTTTAAGCCGGGTAGAGTGCGTCCGAATGTGCGTGCGCGTGCGTGTGTGTGTGTGTGTATGTGTACGTGTGCGCGGGGTAGGGATGGTCAGACCCTAAGGATCCCGCGCAGCGGCTCCCCTTTTCGGGGCGGGCGTCCCTTTGTCCTGGGACGAGCCGAAGGGCGCTAGTGTTTTGAATATCTCCGCCGCGCAGGGTTCATGCGGAGGGTCGTGAAGCCGTCTTGTGTAGAGATGCACATGACAGTTGGGAAAACAGACTCCCGGGGAAACCAATCACAGCCACTTCCGGCTTTCGCGTGATGTATGTTTTGTTCGAGCTTCTTCTTCGTCTTTTTCTCCGAGTTCCCAACTCTTTCCCTTCCTCTTCGTCCTCGTAAGTTAGGAATGCTTTTGGGGCAGAAGCGCGTCTCTCTACATACTCCCGGCGCGGGTTAACCCGTCAGACGCTTGTTTCGGGAAAGTATACGACCTCGCGGGCCATTTTACTACTATTTATCTTTAGAATAGACCCCGCGACACATTTCCAAAGGCGCCCATTTCCCGCCGGCGTTCGGTGCTCCCGGGGGCGGGAACAAAAGCGGCCGTGTTATCTGCTGTAGACGATTCTTTCGGCGCGCTCCTCCTTGACCGATCTCCGGAACGTAAACCTTTTGCTTCTTGAAGCCGCTTCCTTCTACCCTCTCTCTCCCTCCCGCGCCGGCGCGGCGTCCGTGTTTCTTCTTCCTGGCCGCGCGTCGGCGGGGTGCCCTCGTCGCCTTCCACATCCTCGCGGGCGGGGCGGGGCGAGGGCGTGGGCGAGGTCGGGGGGCGGTGGGCGAGGGATGCGGCTCGCGGTTCATCACGATAAGCCAGCGGCTGGTCCCGGGCCCGGGCGCGGGATTTGTGAACAATACCGGGGGCGGCGGCGGCGGCGACGGCTAGCCGGGGCTCACCTGGGCGTGACCGCGCGGTGACTACCCCTGCCTGCTACAACGGCCGGCGCTCAGATCAAGAGGGTGAGACGTGCAGGCGCGTGATTATGATGGATGAGCGGGTGAGGGATGGGGAGAGAGGCTGGATGCTGCCCAGCGCCGAGATTCTGGGCAGCAAGTGCTTGGTGCGCCGGTCTGGGAGGGGGAGGGAGGAGGCTGCGGTAATGGTGGGAACCAACCGCCGCAGGCGCCGCCGCCTCCTTCTCCTCCCGCTCCACTCTGCTCTCTAATACACAAGCGTAGCGAGAAGGACCAGACGTAATAACCCTGTTGATCGTAAAACCAAAGGGAGAACATCGCTTCAGGGACAAACATTTCTTTCTCCCCCCCTCTCTCCTGTTTTTTTTGGTATTGTTATTATTTCACGACCTCCCACCCCTGGAACGAGCTGGGATGGGTCGGCTTCGCCTCGGCAGGTCTTCATCATTCGACACGCAGCATTAGAAAATATCGCCCATAAAACTTTCCATTTCTTTTTTCGCGTTTTTTTTTTTCGTTCCCTCACCGGGCTGCTTCTTCTTCTTCTTCTCCCGTGTCGCGCTTCTCTGGCGCCGACGGCCAACGAGGCCGTCCAGGGTGAGCACGGCCTGCTCGGAATAGCCTGTGAGGAAAATGATTGATAGCGCAAAAGTTGAGAGCTATACCGCCTCGAAATTAGCGAACCAGCCTCACTCACTCTTCCCTTCCTCCCCCACGATACGTTCCTACCCCGGTCGTCGTCAGGGCCCGTCCCTTTTATCTGCCATAAGCATTGGCGCCCCCTAATTTATGTGCAATTTCCGGGCTCACGCTAAGAAAATCGATTTGGAGGAATTTTCTTTTCGTCGCGCCCGGCCCCGGGTGGTGGGTTGAAAGTTCAGACAATTAGTCAACCGCTTTTACCTTTTCAGGGACCGTCGAACGATGGCGAGCCGCGGGGGTGGGTTGGGGGTGGGGGTGGGGGGGTACTTCCACGCGCCACGACGTTCCCGGGCCCCCGCTTTTAATGCGGGAGAACTAGTGCCGTGGGACGTGAAATGTAAGCTACGACCTACTAATCGCGCCCTCCCGTTCTTAATTCAGCGGTAGAATTCAAAAGGGGGCGGGGAGGTTTTTCAATCGGCGTTCTGCACGGGAGCCCCCAGAAACTCGGGCTTCCCTGCCTCGACGTGCCTGTCCCCGCCCCCGCCCCCGCCCCCGCCCCCGCCCCGCCCTGCGCCGCAGAGGAATGTTCGTGCCGATAAATTTCACCGTCTCGTGACAACGTAAGGGAACCGGGCGCCTGTTGGGACGGGGGCGGTTTCTAGTGCAGTGCGATATATCCCACATCTTTACAATGTCTGTGGCGGGACAGGTGGCTATATATGGAAACCGGCCAGTCGACGGAAGAATAAATGGATGCACACTCAATGTCGGGGCGAGGGTTTGGGGAGAGGATAGGTTGGTGATGGCGTAAGGTCGGATTGGTGTTTGGATAGGCATCTTTGTAACTCGTTCAGCCAACCACATGAGATGGTTGGAGAGGGGGGGTGATGACAGGGGCCATAGGCTTATGCACGGGGGGGGGTGGCAACCATAAACCCTACGTAATTAATCATTTTATATCCATAAATATGATCAATTCCTTATTTTTCACCTTTTTAAGCTGACAGTTTGCGAAATTGGTGCACCACTTTTGGGGAAGAGTCTCTTCCAATATCTGGGAACCTGTAAATGGTTAAGCATAAAATAAAATATAATAATTATAATTGATTTTATGCTTAATCATTTACAGGTTCCCAGATATTGGTACAGGTTCCCAGAATTAAATTATTTAATTCTCCACTTTTGGTTTATTTACTTCCTAGTTAAATGTCGAATATGGAAGTAAAAACGCCAGATGGAAAAGGGGGCCCAGAGGGACCCAGAAATGTGTTGGTCTCCCCCCTTTTGCTGTATGCTGCGCGCGCAGGGGCCTAGGTGACGTGTCACTTAGAATGCTGTTTGTAGAGGTGGATTGATGTTACTCGAGGACATCTGGAAGTGAGGCTTTGGGGTGCGGTCGGTGGTCGAGTCAAGATGCGACGGACGCCGCTCATGACGATGTTGCCACTGTCTACCCGAAGGTTCGCTTTTACGAGAGATTGTTCAAGTGATGACAGTGAACCCCGAGAAGGGTGATAGAACGATCCTACTTTCCTCAGGTTGATGTTTTGTCTGACATTTCCCTGCTGCACCCGTGCACTCCGAGTTGCGAAATTGATGATGGGGGCATTGGATCTTACTTTGCTCTGGTTGGTCTTTTGTCTGGCACTTCCCTGCTGCACCCGTACACCCAAAGTTGGGAAATTGATGGCGGGGCATGGAATGGAGATTCACGTGATCGTGTGTGTTTGGCAATGCATCTCCGTGTCGCGCTGGGCCTCAGGTGAATAGAGATGGCGGAGTCGGAGGTCGGCGGTTGGCGTGAGCGTCGCTCGAGCCGGTGTTTGGCGAGGCATCTCCGTGCTGCAGTCGAGCGACCGGAGGTGAGGTATTTTCGGCGAGCGAATGCAATTCGTCGGGCGATTTCCCGTCCGGCAGCGGGGGCGGGGGCGCCGGCGACTTGCAGTCCGCTTTATAGCGCCCCGCGCAACTGAGATCGCAGTAAAACTATTCGCGGCGCGAGGTCGCGCGCTGCAGGCCCCGTGCGGGCCTCGAAGGGGAAAATTAGGTTGCCGGGCCTGCTAGCGTGAACGACGTTAATGTTCATGACCGAAAAGGGATTATCTCGGAAACTGGAACATTTATAGCGACAAGTTATGGAGGATAAAATGTGCATTGTAATTTTCTTTGCTGGTGTATACAGAGTCTATCGTCGAAATTAAGACTTACACGAATATAAAAATCGAATTCATTGTTTCATGACGTGAACATTTACTGTCTCTAACACTGGTTGCAATAACCTGCTGCTATTAAGACGCCGTGAAATACATATTTCTCGGAGAACTTTTTACTTCGTAAAATATTTTGTAACAAAAAGTCGTTATCGTCTATTGTGAGGCGAAACACTCATATTAAATTCTTATGTTCTTATGAGCGTGCCTTTCGGATAGCTAAATGATTGTTTATGCTTACGCTGTCGTAGGCTGGCAAACCAATGTCTGATATTTTATGGTCGAATTTCTTCATCAGCATCGGTATACTACTACCTCATGAGCGGGACTGGGATTTATATGACATAACACGTACTTAATGAGGTATCTACATCTGGAATTAAAATTTTTAAAATATGGAGTAAAACATGCTGTTTTAAATATTCAAATATTAAATTTATTTTTCATCTTATATTGTTTTCTACTAAACAATAAAATACCGCTCAATGCCATAAGTAGTAATGTAGTCCATTTTGAACTTTGCAATGTGTGAAATCCACATCTACTTTTAAATCGGATTCACCACATTCAATTTCACTAAAAATTCACGAACAGTCTTACATGAATAATTTAGAAAGTCAATAATATGGAACATATGACAGGTAAAAGTTGATATATGTAAAGAAATGTGTTGTATTTAAATTGTGAAAATATGTATTAAGCTATGGCTATGACTGACTTAATATGGAAATTCAAAATGGTTTCAAATCACTTCAAAAAGCCTAATTCGCAAATATTTGACTGTGACACACACACACACACACACACACACACACACACACACACACACACACACACACACACACACATACAAGTTTCATTGTAACTAATGACAGCAACTAATTATTTTAACTAATGGACAAACAAATATGCAATTACATACAAATTTCTGCCCTGCTCATGACAATCATTGAACACAGTAATCCAATTGAACGCCAAAATCCGTTTATATTCATCCACCTAAATCGTCTACAATACAGTTCTTATTAGCACGACGATTGCTTCATTATTATTATTATTATTATTATTATTATTATTATTATTATTATTATTATTATTATTATTATTATTATTACTATCGTTGTTGTTAGCTTCAATCATTCTGCTGATTAGTCTAACAGTTATTGAATACAAAGGTTGTTTAAAACGAATGTGAGAGTTTCTGTGTGTTAATGATGAATATGATGGATTGCCTTCTACAACGGAAATTCATAAATAAAATGATTAGGCCTTAGGTTAAAATCGATTCATCTTCCGCTCGAGTACCGTTTCCACCTCAGACGCTACTCCATCCGTAGCCCCAGCGTCATTGTAGCATTCGTAAAGCGGTGACTTGCAGAAAGCGCCACCGCGAGCCAACGACGCCGATTCCTCGGAATCGCAATCGCGGGCTGCCATCGAACGCAGGTGGAAAGCGAAACAAAAGAGCGCGGGGCGGTGGTTCGTTGCTCCTCCGCGCGGGGCGCCGTTGGCGCCACTCCAAACGATGTGCGAAGCCGCGGGGCGCGGCTGCCAGAAGAGAGAGCCGGCGCCTGGGCTGTTTCTTGGAACGTCGAAGCGAAACCACGAGTGAAGAGCGGGTGGTGGTGGGGGGTGGACCCGCGAATATTACGAACCGAGAGCCCTAAAAGCCTGCGAATTATAGACCTCCGGTGCGTTCCAAGAAGCAATAAAGTAATGCGACACTGCCTTTTGAAGGGTGAGAATTTCGTTTCCGTAAATCTTGCTATTCAAATGGTGTTTGTGGTGGAAGGCGCAATGTGCTTTCTTGGCCCCTTTTCACTCTCAACTGTTTGCTTTCCGCATTCGCATGTCTGATGAAGTGACATTAACCTGCCTGGTTATCACTTTTGTGGTGGGTTTGACTGATCTGCATATTTTTCCTTGACAAAAATGATCAAACCTAAAAAAAAAAAAAAAAAAAAAAAAAAACAGACAAACTTGAGACCACAGAGTTTATTTCTAAACAAGTCCATCCTTAGCAAGACTAATAATGATTTTCAAGAATTGTAAATCTTACGTTTCGAAATAGCGTTTTCTTTTTCTTTTACCTGTGACCAAAATAAGGAATGGTAAAGGAGGTACCTAAATCATGATGCTTCATTGATTCGTTCGATCCTGGACAATTTATAAGCCTTTGGGTTGAATAGATATTGTGCTTTCGGAATTGAATGCTGTGAGAGTTTAATGCACAAATGTGTTCCTTCATTATGTCCGCCATGTGTCGTTCCGAGCCTTATCCTCATGTGCTTCTTTGTTTCAGGTGAGTGTCTGCGGCGCAGCTCTGGTCTGGTTTCTGCGGAGGCGGACGGGTGAGTCATCCGCGCGGTGTGCCCCACATTTCCGCTCCTCTTTCTGGCGTCTACCAGGAACCTTTAGAAAGACGCCTCGCGCCGCGCCGGGAAATTGGAAGTGGACAGTGGGGGGGGGAGGTCGTGCGGGGGATGAGTGCCTCGGCCCGCCCACACCGCTTGCCGTCACCGGTGCCGCTGCAGGCCTCCCGCCCTCGCCCTCCCACTGCGTTTCGGGTCACGGTTCCCGCTCGCGTCACTAAGCAGAAATATGAACAACCAGCCAAATCATTCACGCCCCCCACCGTTTCCTCAATCAATTTTATTTTCAATAATATAATATCCGGTTCAACATCCCCGATCCCACATTTAACAACCAATGACAACATTAAGAACGGTCAAATCAACCTAACCAACCAAATAATATTTTCACTTTCAATGTCCAACCCATACTTGGGGGGTGAGGTGGGGGGGGGGGGGAGGGGCAAAGTACACAGAAAAATGAACAACCAGCCAATTCATTCACGCCCCCACCATTCTCCCAATCAGTTTTCTTTTCCGTAATGTAATATCCTGATCAACATCCCCAGTACCACATTTAACTATCAATAGCAGCCTTAAGAACGATCAAATCAACCCAACCAATCAAAAAATGTTTTGTCCACTTCCAATTTCCAACCCATATTGGGGGGGGGGTGATGTGAGTGGGGAACAAAGTACGCAGAAACATGAACAAACAACTAAATAATTCACGCCTCCACCATCACCTTCGCTTGCACTATTTCTTGCTCCTTAAGAGTTCTCGAGCGTCTACTCGTGTCCTACACACGTTTCAGCTCCCGTCCCTACTCGCGCGGTCCGCTACCACCCCTTACGCCTTCTGCCCCAGCCCCGTCCCGTGTTAACTTTCTCAATTCCGTCCCACTCTCCTCCGCGGTTCATCCCCTCTCCAACTCTCCCCCCAACCCCCGTGCTCCTGTCCCCGCTTCCATCCTCTTCCCCGTGACTGCAACCGTTCCTACCTTGCCTTCCGTTTTTATCGTTCCTATTCCGTGTCGCCGACATCGCTTTCCTTGCCCCATATTCATTCCTCTGCTCCCGCACTCCCTCGATCTTCGCCTTCTTCCCCTCCCTGACCTCGCTTTTTCGCCACCCACCCTCCGTCTACCCACTGCCCGACCGTTCAGTTTTCTGTCCATAACTTGTTTTCTTACTCATTACACCCTCCATTCTCAACCTTCGGAATTCTATGCCAGTTTCGTCGTCCATTCCATTTCGCCTTTGCCAAAGAGCTTTTGCTTTTTTTGTCGCAAGTATATTACCTCCTCCCTCGGGCCGTTCCTTCCTCCGACTGTGCGGTTGCTGTCTGCTCCGCCTGTCCTTGCCCCAGCGATATTGCCTTTCTGCGAAGGAGGTCTCTTTTGGGAAAAGCCACCAGGTGTCGTGCAGGACAGCGCTGCCAGTGCGGTCGCGTGAAGGCGCGCCTCTTGATGATTTCTTGGCAAAGTAACGGTGTCTCGTTTTGCAAGGTTTTTATTCCTTTACGTTCGAGACGTTCTTCAAGTTGCGGGGGAAGTGTAAACATTCATTTTGATGGAATTTCGACAAGAAGCGCATAACGATGTTGACATTTATTTGGAACTGTTGTTCGTGAAGTTCATTCATAAAGCACGAGAAATATTTTGTAACCATTTTCTTCAAACATTTCTAACTTTCGTGATCGAAACTAATTAGTAGATGTTATCTCTATATCAGTAGTTGAAATATAACAGTTATTAAAGTGAGTCTCTTTCAACATGTCTGTCCGCGTAGTCAGTGGGTAACCAGAAACGTATTCAATGAAAGACCATCAACAGTCATAGAGATAAAGTGCAATTAGGAAGGTATAAAACCGTCCTATCTAACGAATGCTGTTTTGCAAATAAAGAGTAGGAATAATGCTGACTGCGTTTTTTTATCTGACATCCTGCGTCTCTATTTCCATTCCCTCATGTGCAATCACACTTTCTCTATCTTGCTCTGGCACATACTTACATTTTTCACTCGGTATTATCTCTCTTGCATGTTCTCAATCTTGATATCATTTCTCTCCCCCCTCCCGTACCATTTTATTCAGCCCTTTTCGTCTCCCTCTGTGTCCTTTGTGCTTTTACCGCTCAGGCTCGTCACCTCGCGATACAATCTGGCGGTTTTCCTCCGAACTCCCCCCGCCCGCCGGCGCCGTCGTATTTTCCGAGTTCTTTATTTCTGCGTGCGAGTCACACGGGTTGGATCTCCCCTCTCCGGCGATGAGTATCATTTCTAAAACCGCGCCGAGCGTAGTATATTGTAAAACTTAAAGATCCGCGCCAGGAGTACTTTCAACTTAAGATGCTATCGCTGTAGGAACTGTCTTTGTTAGCCTCATCACTTTGTTTCTTCTCTTTGTAGTTTTCAATGAACTTGGCCACGGGTTGGCGTTTTAAAAGTTTCTCGCCCATCTTGGGCTTCTCGGCAACTCGGAAGCAACGACTTGCACTCGACAACAAAAACCGTACGGAAAACGGGAGAAAATGAGAACAATAAACACGAATGCGATGGTTTCTAGAATGCGGTGGCATTTGTCGTCGAGTATCGTTTGTATTCATTTTATTTTGCTACCTGAAATTTCGTTTTGTGCGCGTGAATTTGGAACGAAAGACTGCGAGGAAGAAGCTCACTCTAAACATAAACATTTCCGTTTATTTCTTTTCCCTCGTTCATTTTTTTTCTGCGCAATTTCGAAAAAAATATTCGTGGCGGGTGGGCGCACCTGGAACGAGGCGCGCTGTTTTCGTAGCGGCGCTCGTGGCAACCACGCGCGTGCGTAGGCGTGCTTCCGGAGGCGGCATTCATTCGTTCGCGGCGCCGCGTTTCCGAGTCGTATTGACCGAACGACGAAGTTCTGGAGCGCTCTCATTTCCTTCTTGAACGGCGCGTAAACATCAGAGGCAATATCGGCTAATGGAACACGTACGCACAATATTTGTACGGCGGGCGGGCGGGCGGGTGGGTGGGCGTGGTGCGTAACGGCCATCGGCGTCGTGGGCGATGGCTGCGCTTCGCTTTTCACGCGCCGCCCCCTGCCGTCGCCCGCCCCGTCGCCCGCATCCGTCGCCGTCAATGTCGCCCCTGCGTGACTCCGTTCCCTCCGACCGTAGTCCTTCTGTAACGACGCGGACTTGAGGCGAGGAAGACGGAAACGTGTGTTTCTCCGGGCCTTCGGTACGTCTTCATTACTGTGACGCTGTCTTGTCTTGTAGAGGAAACGCGTGGTGGTTGACTTGCGGCCTCTTGAGACCACTGTTCCTATTCCGTTCAGGTCGTGGAATTGTCGCGAGAACAAAAGAGACTAGTAGTTCGTTTGTGCAGAGTTCTTTAATTTTCCCGAACATTCAAATATTGTTCTATTTTTTGCTTGGATGAAAAGACGGTCTTGTAAATCGTTTATCATGCATTTATCGATCTTCGTATGTCATGTATTTATCGATCCTCACAGGAAGTTCTGACCCTTTTTTCAGCCTCTTTCATACTTACCATCAATTCATTCCAGAACCCTACATCTTCAAAAATCACATTATTCATACGTCTTCTTACAATCTTACATTCAGTATGTTTCGCATCCACCACCGTGTTTCCACTTTCTCCTGCCCTCTCTCCTCCACCGTTTCACCCATCTCTTGCGCCGCCCCCGCCGCCGCGTCATGCCCATCCCCCACTCTCCTCCGTCGCATCCGCCGTCGCCGCGGGATCCGTCGGCATTTTACTGCTATTGGCTCCAATACCGCCCCGGGGCTTGTCCGTAACAGTTTTCGGTTACGGACCTCTGCATTTATTACCCTCTCGGCCTTTTCGCTCCGGGCGCGCGATGGAAGCGCGCGCTGGCGACGAGGGGGCGCGCAGTGGGCCGAACGAGAGGGGTGGACGCCCTAAAAAAGGGATACAAGAGAGACAGATAGAGGGAAGAAAAATGGACGAACGTGTTTGAATTAAAACCTCAAATTTTTCAACTCTAATATCTTGATATATCGATTTTTTGATATCTCGAATTTCTTGGTATCTCGAATTTCTTGGTATCTCGAATTTCTTGGTATCTCGAATTTCTTGGTATCTTGAATTTCTTGGTATCTCGAATTTCTTGGTATCTCGAATTTCTTGGTATCTCGAATTTCGTGATATCTTATGTCTTAATATCTCGAATTTCGTCATATCGCGAGTTTCTTGAGATGAAGAATCGCTTGATATTTTGAATTTTCTTCCTTTCTCATCCTTTCTTTTTTCTTTGATCATTCAGTTTTTTAGCACTTCATTGCAATGCATCGGGATTGCACTGTAGCTTATTTCAAAATTATTTTATTCGGAGGTTATGTTTGCAACGTTCGTTCTTTTTGATTAGCTTTTTGTGTGGATGGATAAAGCTCAACAAATTTAAATGCATTTAAGAGTATTAGTTCAACCAAATAAAGGGAAAATGGAAATAAGCGAAGACGTGATCATGGTGCATGAAAAGCTCAGAGTGAACAAGAAGCTTTCAGATATCTTTCGCTATGCGAATGTAAATTGAAAGTAAAAAAAGGAACTTGTAAAAATAGTGACACATTTTTTCTGTTATTTTTTATTAAGGACACTGCACACTTGCCTTAATTTTATGCTATAAATGCTGTTTAGATACCATAAAAATATGCTCCGTTCGATTTGGTGCCCTTCCAACACTGCATGACTTTGCACGTATTCCGACCATATTTCTTCGTTGTCTGAACCCGTTCTGCGTTGGGTGCAGGAACCGGGCGGCAGCTCCTTCGCTGAACCGGTTCAGCGTAGGGCGGGAAAGAAATAGGTCAGCGAAGGGCGGTATCATTTTATCCGATTTCGTATGGGTTAATTTTTAACAAAAGTCTAAATGTCTTCTTGGCAAACTCAGAAAATATTACGATTTTTTCCCGTCCCTTCGGCCCACTGTGCGTGTTGGCGTGGCTGAGTTTTTGTTGCCGCGAAGACGGGAAATTCTTCTGAAAATGCGCGGCGTGTTCCCGCGCCTCCCCATCAAGCACGTTGCCCCGGGCGAGGAGGGACGGGGGGTGGGGGAGAACCCAATTGGAAGAGGCGGCCGCGCTTCGCGGTCAGATGAAACAGTCATTTCGTTCGCGGTTTTTGTTTATCAGCTTTCATTGATTTCAATTATTTCGTTATTGAAACGTAACTGCATTACCCTTCAATCAATTACTTCAAAAAGGGGCATGTGTCAAAAGTTTATTAATGCCATTATTCGCGGTGCGAAGTATGATACTCAGAAATGATAATTGTGTTCTTGTGCTGTGAATGAAATGTAAAGTTGAGTTTATTGAAAAAGTGAAATATATGTCAGGATTAAGAAGCAAACTGTTTTTCTTTCAACGCGAGAATATGATTTTGTGAGTTTTTTTATTACTTCTAAATAGTGAGTAAAAATGTGTTCTCCGTGATACACTTATAAGTTTTTATACACATTTTAAATAATTGCGTACAATAATACTGGCTATTGTAATTAATTTCATTGGCGTCAGTTCTTCCGGATTTCTTTTCAATATTCACACCATTTTTGGATGTTATGTATTGTAAAATCTCTTTACTATCTCTCGTCTTCTGTACGTGAAATCTCTTCGCTGTTGTCCAGTTGGTGTTTTTCCCTCAGCCATCGCCTCTTTCCGCCCTCCCTCCTCGACCCCGGCCTCTTCTTCTCCTCCAGCCTCTGGACGTCTTTACAACCGACAGCATCTCTACAGCGGCGCCTTCCTTTCACTCTTCTCTTTACCGCCTGCGTTCCGCGCCAGTCACTAGCACTGCCTGCTCCTCCCCTCCCCCCTTCCACCGTTTCGTTTCTTGCGACGCCTTAACGGAGGCCCACGCCTCCTCCGTCCGGGCGCCCGATTTTATTTATGCTAAAGATTCGCGAACCTAAGGATTATATGGAGCGTGGCTTTGCCCCGAAGGCGGCGTCGGGGGCGAGGGAGAGACGGTGCGGGCGGCGGAGGCGATGGCGGCGCGTCATTTGCATGCAAATAATGGGTGCCGAGTGATGACGGAAGCGACTTCTCGAAACCGACGACAGCACAACAGACGACGAAGACGGCGTGGGTGGGGGCGGGCACGCGGGTGGCGGGGAGTGTGGGTGGGTGATGGGCGAGCGGCGGCGGCGGCGTGCTGGCGGTGGGTGTGGAGTGGAGCGTGGCGGCGAGGGTGGGGAGCGGGGATGGTGGCGGGCACGCGACGGCGGGCAATGCGGGTGGGTGATGCCGGTGGAACGTGGCGGCGGGGGCGGAGAGCGGAGATGGTAGCGGGCATGCGGCGGTGGGCAATGTGGGTGGGTGATGGCGGTGGGGGCGGAGTGCAGCGTGGTGTCGTGGTGGGGGGCGAGGTTCTAACGGCACTAAGCGGCGCCGTTCCTCCGGCGCCGGCGTCTCTCCGCCCCCGCAAACGTCGCGCCGCGTCTTGCTTTTTTACGGGTGTCGCTCTGCCGCTGACGCGACCGCGTTCGTTGTCATGTCGCGTCTGCGGTGTCAACCACGTCCGTTATTTTTGCCGCTCTCTCAGCTTGTCTGCCGGGTTTGATCGAAGTGCTCTGTGGCTTAAATCGTTCGTCCGATCAACTTCTCGTTTCGTTCTACCTAATCTCATGCATACAACGTGAACTTCTAACACGAATCTGCACTAAAATACTCTTATCTGTGTTAGTACCTTTCCAAAATTCACTGTTTTCCACCTCTTGGCACACTTTCATTTGGTTATGTTGGATAATTCGTATCGACTCGTCAATCAACCAATAATGTATCACTAATCACGTATTCGCTTCGCCGACGTAATCTAATCAATTCAATGATTTCCTTCCTTGCTCTTCATGATTACTTAATTCCCACAGCTCAACTGATATTACGTCGATGCATGCCTGTGTTTTTTACCTAATTATGTAACCGCGTGAAATTTCCCCACTCTACAGCGCTGCCGGCTCGGACAGCTGTGGGACGGTTCTGCAAAAGCGCGCCGCGTGCAGCGTTTTTGCGCGCGGTACGATGAGCCAAAGCACGCGCCGCTCGTAAAGCTGCCTTATGGTTGAAACACGCACGCGCGCCTGGATGCGCGCGCTTTTTTCAGGAAGTGCAGATGGTGTGCGCACGCCCACCGTCTCGCACTCCTCGCACCGCATCGCTTCACCCCGCTCCGCGCCGCTCTACCACCCTGCTGCCTACATCGCCCCGCTCCTCCCTGCTCTCCTTCATCCAATGAACCTACACCGCACCTCTTCTTTCAACCCTGCACCGCACCACTCCGCCCTGCTTCACCCGATACACCCACTCCGCCCTAATTCTATCAACCCTGCACCGCACCACTCCGACATGCTTCACCCTATACACCCACTCCGCTCTACTTCTATCAATCCCGCACTGCAGCACTCCGACCTGCTTCACCCAATACACCCACTCCGCCCTACTTGTATCAACCCCGCCCCGCTCCTCTCCGCTCCACTTCACCCGATTCACCCATTCCCCCCACCACCACCACCACCACCACGCCTCTATCAATCCCGCTCAACCCACTCCTACCCGCGCTGCTTCACCCGATCCACCTGGACCACACCCCTACACCACGCCTCTACCTATTCCGCCCAACCCGCTCCTACCCGCCCTGCTTCACCCGAGTCACCTAAACCACACCGCTACACCACGCCTCTACCAACCCGCCCAACGCGCTCCTCCCCACCCCGTTTCACCGGATTCACCCACTCCGCCCGGATCCATCCGGCTGCGCCATATCCTGCTCCACTTGCCCTCTCCACCCTGATGTGTCACCCATCGTGCTGCGAACACTACTCCGCTCCGACGAGACCCCTCCCCGCCACTTCGGCCCGTCCCCGCTCTCCCACACCGACCCGCTCCCGCTCCGCCTCACGGCCCATCTCTACCCTTCACTCCGTCCTGCTCAATCCGACCCCCCTCCCCACCGACTCGTCCCACCCAGCCCCACTCCACCCCTCGCGTGCGGTGTTGATCGATAATGACCTTCCCGTGCGGGGGCGAACTGAGTGACTTTTACGGCCGGGAAATTGAAGGGAGTCAATTGCGAAGTGTCACGGCCCAAGCATCGTAGTTCACAGAGCTCTATTATACGACCCAACGCGTCCCTGCCCCGACGGAAATATTCCCCGGGCGTATTTTGTCCCGTGACGCGGACTGCGCGGGCAAGATTGCCAGCCCTAGTCGGCTCCGGACGCGAAAGCCCCCGGAGATTTCAGTTAGAAAGAGATTTAATACTGCAAAACACGACCCTTCAACCAGATTCAGACGCATTACGTCGTTGTAGTAAATTTGCGTGGCAGTCGTTTCCAAATTCCTCTAAATTTATCTCGGCGCGTTTGGCTGCACAATTGTTTCTCTCTTTCCATGGGGGCGTGAACGGGTACTTACTGGCCTCCCGCGCCGCGCCACGCCGCGCTACGCCACGCTACGCCACGCCACCCCGCCCACCAGATTCGCGCTTTTGAAGGCGTCTGTGATGCGGGCGGCGGGCGAGGTTCCGGCGGGCATTATTTCAGCTTTTACGTGCCTCCGTCGCGTTGTAACGGCCGCCTTTTTTCTTCGCGCCCGGCTTCACGCGGGGCGGAAGACGCATTTGATACGGAGGGCGGGCGAGACACGGCGTACTACGAATTGGGCTGGGTGGTAGTAAGATTGGATTAAATGAGATCGGATTTAGAGTGATGGCGCGCGGGGCGAGGGAGGGTGGAAGATGGGGCGGGAGAGTGAAAGGGGGACGTGCGACAGCGTCGAGCTGAAAATGGCCTGCCCGGGTCGACGTCCCGCCCCGCCCCCCACCCCGCGTGCGCGCTAGTCTTTTAGGGGTGAGGGGTTGGAGGGGGTGAAAGGGCGGGGACCGCGATAAGGGGAGAGCGCTTGTCCCGGGTGAGGGATTCGCTTCGCGGTAGGGGGCGCCGCGCCGCGCCGCGGGTTGGCTGCTGTTTTGAGTTGCAAATGCAAACAAATGAACATTCGAAATACACGTCACGAATTAGGCGAGGTCCGAGGGAAGAAATCAGGGGGTGTTAGGCGGTCTCCGGTGGGATCCTCCGCGCCGCGCCCGGAATACGCGAGCGGGGAGGGAGTGAGGAGGGATAGGGCGCTCAAAGTGAATTCGTGTTGAGGACGAGGGGGGTGGGCGGGACTGACTTGAGTCGTGGAGAAGTAGGGGTGCTGTGCTCATGACGTGAAGCTGAGACGTCACATTCGTGGCTCGCTTAGGATTCTCGGTTAGGTTGACAGTATATGCGAGTATGTGTTAAATTGCTGCTTTATTGCTCTTAGTAGATTGATCGGTCGGTCCAGTGGCCGAGATCGCTAAGGCAGTAGTGTCGTAGTGATCTCGGACCGAAGAGTCGCGGGTTCGAGTCCCGCCTCGGGAATTGTATTTATGTTCGTCCTTTCACCCTTCATCATCACCATATCGTTTCATCTTCATAGTTTCCATACGGTTAACTCCAATAGAGGTCGCTGAAGATATTGATGCAACCTTAAATAAACAAAAAAAGTATTGATCGGATACTTGATTTCTTATTCACTGGGGCACAGCTTTTATTAAGAGCGTGCTCACAGCACATATTCTGGTTCTCTTTAAATGAAAACTAACTAAAGCATACATTGTAGTAGATAGTACTATTTATGTAGTTTCAACTAAATGCTTGTTGAATGATTAATCTTAAATTTATATGGTATATGATGCAGATAAATAATAAATTCCATTTATGTGCTACAGTTGTCAATAATTATATAAGTTTGTTATAGAAACTACGACTATGAGCGTTAAGCAACTTGTCTAATGGATACGTAATGAAATTCTAGATTTTTTGAATATTTTAATGACGGACTTGTGTTAATCGCAAACCTTCAGGTAGATCAAACATTACAGGAACTGTGCTCATTTTGGGGGAAAATGGATACAATAAAAGAGCTCGAGTTGGAACTTTGTTCACTTTTACGTACTATCATGCTACAACGACCCGCTGAAACTAAAGCTTATTTTATTTCGTATTGTATTTATTTCATTGTTTTAAGCATCTGTACCTCTGAAAGTCGTTCTCATAATAAGCTTTTAAAAATCAAGAGAAAACTTTCCCCTGTGAACGGTGTTAGAATGAACGTTTGTTCGAATTGTGCAATACTTTTCGAAAAAAAACAACAACAGAATTTCGCAGATGTGCTTAACGTCAGAAACGGTTGAACTGCAACTGAAGCGTGTAATAGAAAAGGTCATACAGAGTGCAATTTTTAGAAAAAAAAAGAAGGGGGAAACCGGCAGGGGAAACCAGGTTCACTGAACCGAATTGCGCCATCCGTTCAGAGAATTATCTCCTGCCGCGATCAAAGGCACGTCGACCTTTCGCGGGATGAAAGCCGCTCACTGCTGCGCTCTAGCGGGCGGTGCGGCGGTAGCGCGGGGCTCTTCGTGCACCTCCATGAGGCCGACACCGACGCGCCGTTTTGTTTATTTAGGTCAAATACTGTGAAATTGCGTGCGCGGTTGGGTGAGGATGGGGGTGAAATGTCTTTATTGTCCAGATGGAATCATGCAGCCATCCCCGCGTGTGCTCGCTGAATAAACCTCTTTATGGAGATGGGCGTAATTGCAAAGTTGTTTTTTTTTCTACGAAACGGTAGTTAAATGTTAATAAGATAAATGAATTGTTCAATAAAAAACGTTTGTCACAGAACCACTATTCAGCATTTTTGCCCAGATGTATTAGCCGACCTATTTATTGTTTAATTAATGTCAGTCTAATTCCTAGGTGTTAATATTCAATATATTACTTTTGACTGGTCAAAATATTAATTCCATTTAATAACACATAAAATTTATTTTATGTGAACTTTGGTTTGGGGATATATAATGCAGACGTGAACCATCTAATTGATTAAGAAACGCATCGGATTTCAAATCTGTCACTAAGGACTGTGGTGAGAAGAAGGAAGATAAAGAATGGTTTTGAGGACGGCGAACAAAGACCTAACATGAATAACCTCTAATAGCTGCTTTTTGAGCGCGCGAGATGCTAACGACTCAACAAACGAGCAGGTGGCGGCGACGGCGTGACCGTGTTGGATTCGGTATCTCCAGGTAACGTGTTTCCGACAGTCTAGCGACTGATTGGCTGAGCTTTGGAAGGACTGGATCGATGGAAAAGTTTAGAGAATGATTTAAACAGTTCATGTGCATATCATATCTGTTCTTGATACATAGTTCGAAGACTGTTGCGTGGCCACTAGTTTGGGAAGGAGTCCTGAGACGGAAATATAGATCAGTGCTTTCTGTTGAGTCACTGACAGACGCTGTTGAAAGCATAAGGGCCTGAGAGACACCTCCCGAAGTTTCTCCTTTGGACTACGAACAAAGAACCAGTCTTACTGATTCTTTAATGAACGTCTTTCTCGGCGAGAAGACGTCAATGGTAGGTACGATGTGCCGAGCCTCGCGCCTCCTTCTCCACCTCCTCTATTCAAATTTAATATAGTGTCTGAAAACAAATGTGATTCAACACCCTCGACCTCCCTACCTAAACCATAAGAGCATTATATTACATGTAGTAGAAAGTTTTTAATCTTTTCCCGTGTGAAATAATCCGTCAATGTTTCTCAGATACAGAACTGTCAAAACCTCTTTTTCCAACAAAAACGAAGCATGCTTCTTGTGACATCCGGTGCATCTTGTATTAAGGGACATACTTTTTATTACATTGTACACCAAATCCTTTCGAATTGTACCCGTCCGAATTTTAACCAAGTCATGAATGTGATGAGGTGAGAATGAATATGGTAACGGTTGCCCCAACAGTTACAATTCAGAGACAACGTATTTGGTTGCGGTAGCACCAAGTAAAGTTTGAACTCGAAATCTGTAGTCCCATTGTCCCTTTGAAAATTTGGCGACCCGGACCATGCCCAAAGCTGAAATACGCGTGGACATGTGTGGCACTGGAGGTTCTCCAACACTGAAGACGGATGCGAGAGCTGCGGTTACAGTTTCGGTTAGGGCGGTAGCGCGGCGGTTAGTGGGGGGGGGGGGGAGTCCAGAGGGCGCTTGGCTGCCGCGCCGTGGCTGGCGCTAACGTGCGGCCATCAGGCGAGCACGGCGTGTCCAGCCGTCGGGCGAACCGACGCGGGTAGGGGGGGGGCGGCGGTGGTGGTGGCGGTGGCGGCGGCGGTGGTGGCGGCGGCGGCGGGGGTGTGTGGGCGGTGGCGGCGGCGGCGGTGGCGGGGACGGCGGCGGGGGGGTGTGGGCGGCGGCGGCGGTTTGCGTTGGCGGTGTCGCGGGCGGGGGCGCCACGGCGGGGGCGGTGTGCCTGGTTGGGGAGGCAGCAGCGGCAGCAACAGACGGACGTAGGGCTTCGTCCCTAATTGAGCGTCGGCCGTGTCGCACGTGATTTACGCGCGCCGCGGCGGGGGCGGCGGCGGCGGTACTGGAGGCGACGACGGGGGCGGGGGCGGGCCGGGCCAGGCCAATCGCCCTGTTCACCTGCTCTTGATTAGCTGCGCGCCGGCAACGGGCACGCGAGGCGAGGGGCGGGGTTCCGATGCCTCGGGTTGCCGCCCCCGGTGCTGCCGCCCTCCCCTCCCTGTCACTCGCCGGTGTTGCGTATGGAGCTGTTCGATTGCTATGGAGGATTTGAGGAATACGCTCCTCGTGTTCGGAACTTCGTTTCGTGATGTACGTTTTGTGATACACAAAGTTTTTGTTGCGTTTAATATGAAGAATAAGCGGTAAGGTTTCAAAAAGGGATTAAAAAAGTCATCGTTGCTCACGTGTCTCAAATTATTTTAAGCAGTCTTGGCAAAACATGGTTTCGAGGGGTAGTCGTGGGTGGGCCCGTATCTATTATTTCAGATTTCCCATTTTTTATAATGACAGTTTAATGTTTTTACTTTGACGTATACGTACGGCGTGATAAACGTAATATAGAGACAGTGAAAATAATGTAGCGGAAAATGTCCACATTTCAACGGAAACGTTTCAATGGAACGTCCGCCCGTCCGTTTGTGAACAACGCTAGCATAAACTGTTCATAGGATTTTTGCTGAAATTAATATTCCCCATCGTTCTGATCCAACTAGAAGCCTTGCGATTTTGAAAAATATTATTTAAATATTGGGGGTACTTAACAAGAATCTGGAACATCTTCAAATGTTCATCAAAAACAACTTATTTTTCTGTAAATTTCTTGTAAGAATAGAGCAAAAATAAGCTTTTGATCTCAATTTTTTAAAATATTATAATTTCGGTTTTTTCAGTTGCTTGATGGCAATTCTTTGTGAATCTTTTAGCAGTTTTTATACACCCATTTGACATTCATTAATAGTACAAAGCATAACCGTGTGACGCAAATTTTGAATCATGCATACCTTTGATAAATTTTTCTTTTGATGATGCATGTGGCGTTTAAATGAATTAAAATACGGCACTTGTGTTTCATTACCTCTAATCTGTGCAAAATTAAATTTTTTGTATAATATGCTGTTAATATTCTCTCTTACCCATATTTTGTATGTGACCTCGTGACTTTAAAAAAAGAACTAATAAAAAAGTTGAGACATTTCAAGGGGTACTTTGATATATCAATTTCAGTTCACCGAGAAAAATCTACCACATTCCAATTGGCTCGTGCGCACAATTTGCTTTCTCCGGGCCTCGGTGACCTCGGGTGCCCGTTTGATCCTCCGGCCTGACGCGTATTCCGCTGCGGCCTGCAGGTAGCGTAGAATATTCTCTCCCATTAAATTTTAACTCCAGGCAATGCGCATGCAATATTGGTAGCAGATGTGTCCTGCGGGCATTGTAGATATGCAACGCCGGGGATGCTCTCGGCTGCGCGGTATAGAAGTCACGTGCTAGACGCATGCCGCATTATTCGCTGCCCGCGGCGATGGGTTCTGCAGCGTGAACGTGTGCGACGGTGCATCGTCTGCGTCGGAGAAGCTGCAAATCCGCAAGCGATGAAATGGGATGAAATCGGTATCTTGTGGCAGAGACGGGCTTGCATCACGAGTGAGAATGTATCAGAATTCCCGGAGAGTTTTCCCCGATGAACTCGATGATTTACATTTCTGGAGCGTGTTTTGGAAAACGCATCTTTAACCCCTTACGTCTAAACGGAACTAAATTCTGGCGTTATCTAACATCTAGGGAACGATGAATATTAGACAGGAGCAAACCAACTTCCATAATTAATGCGCTAATAATTTAATTTAATATTAGTAACGGTACTTCTGCTGAAACGCAAATTATATTAAGTGACATGTTCTGAACTTGTAATTAATTGTAATGTGTAAAGCCGTCGGAGAGTTTCTTGCGTATTGAATCCAAACCTTGTTTCTCCAACAAGAGCCAAAATCAGCAGAAAAAAAACATTGCCAACAGGCGGTAGAGGCCGCCAGACGCACGGAAACCCGACAAGAAAGAAAAAAAAAACTCTCTGATTTTCTGCTCTTCTCCCGAGAACGCGGCGAGGTTGCGTAGCTCGACGAGACGCGCTCCTAACTAAAACAAGCAGACATTTAATTTTAAATGTGAGGGAAAAATCCAGGACGTCACTAGTAGTCTGGAAGCGGAGGAGGTGGAAGGTAGGTGCGGAGGGGAGCGAGCAAGAGAGGGAAGAAGAGAAATACATACATGCAGACAGCTGCGGACGTGGCGCGGAGGCCTTCCGAAAACTTGCCAGCGCTGCCAGGAAGCCGCTGGCGATGTCAAATGCAACGCGTTCAAAAAATTAGGCGGAAGGGAGAGGAGAGGATTGGAGACGAGGGGTACGAGGGGTGCGCTGGAATTGCTGTCGGGCTGAGGGTTGAGGAGCAACGTTGTGAAAGAAAGTTGAAGAGCAGATGAAAAAAGGAGGAAGAAATGGAAAAAATGTGATGAAATGTATGGTCAAGGAAATTAAATTAGATAATATAGATGGGGAAAAGGCGAAAATACGAAAAATATAAGATAAATTCAGGGAAACTGAGTTTATTTGAAAATATTGAGAATCAGACGGTTAGAGGATGTGAAGAAAAATACATGTAGAGGTGCGAGATTTAGTATCATGGAATACGGTGGTAATTGAGGCTAATATATAAGGGTATGTTTGGATGGCAACAAAAATGAAAATTGCAGAAATAGAGAATAAGAGTGAAAGAACAAAAGGGTGAACTGCAAGAGGATAAAAATAGGAAGAGGAATGGAAAAGGAGTGGGCAAAAAGAGGAGGATGAGGTGCCCGCGAACCGGCGGATCCCATCCAAAACACGCCTCCCTTGTTCAAACAAATGGCTGTTTTCGTGTGTCAGTTTCGCGCGCGCCATGCTAAGAGTAAAAGTATTACGGGTTTATGTAAATGAAAGGCACGCCACGTTTTTCCCCCTCGGCGCCTCTCGCTCTGTACGCCTGCCGCAGATATGGCACCCCGTAACGGAACGCAACCTCTGCCACAACCTCCCCAGCCCCGCTACCTCAATCTCCCCCTGTCCCCAATCCTTCCAGCTCTGCACACCCTCTCTAACTCCGCCAATCCCTTCGACTTAGCGAATCCCAGCTAGGCCCCCATTCAAACCATCTAACTCCACCGCCCATCCCCCGTTCTATGTTTCGTTCCCATACCCGTCTCGTCCTCTTCCCCGCTTGTTTACGCTCGGCTCACGCCCTGCCTGCCCCGCCTCACTTCACCCCGCCTCACCAATCAACTACGCTCCATTTGCCTCCCACCCTCTTATCAACGCTGCTCTGCTCATGCTCCGTTCTGCTCTTGGCTCTCTCCTAGTCCTTCTCCATCCCGGCGCTATCCCGCTTTGCTCAACCTCTGTCATGCTCCGCTCCATTCTCTCCCCCCTTTCGTCTCCTGAACCAACACGACGACCCTCTTGACCCGCGTCCCTGTCACTCGTCCCGGCCAGTCCCGTATCGTCGCGTCGCGTCGCGTCCTGTCGCGTCTCCTCTCGTCTCCTCTCGTCGCATCCCGTCCCGCCCCGCTCCTCCCCGCCCCGCCCCGCCCCGTCCTGCCCTACCCTGCCCCGCCCCGCTTTGCTCCGCTCTATCCGCCCCTATTCCTCCTTTCCCCGGTCCGCCAGCGTCATAGTCCCCGCTTCCATCCCGTGCTCACTGCATGCGCCCGCTCCCCCTCCGCCGTTGCCACTCCGCCCCGCGGGTGGCGCCACCGTCGGCGCTGGAGCGGTGCCAGCGCAGGGGCGGCGCGGGCGCGCGCAATCGGGGAAATTGCCCACCGGGCGGTGCCGCCAAACGCTCCCAAGACGCCGCGAAGCTGCCGAAAATCTGGCTTCTATATACGCCCCGAACGTGTTATTTTCTCACGTCCGATACCGTTGCAAACGCCTCCGCGGAAGGGGTCGCGCGAGACAAATTTAGGTGTTTTGAAGGAACTCGGAGAACTGATGAAGAAACAAAACTTGTGATGGTGTTGCTGTTTTCGGGTTCATTCTTTCTGTTTTGATTCGTTACAGATACGAAATGCGAGCAAATTTCATAATTGGAAGCAGGCAAAATAGCTCAATAGAAGTAATTATATATATTTTTAAAAATTAAGTTCTAGATCGTAGAGGCCTGCTGCAAAGAAATTATGAATCTCATAAAAATGTAGTCACACTTGGAAAACTGTTGTACTTACTGTACAACAGTTTATAACAATAAACAATTTTTATAGGTTTATCGCAATAAACCTGTAATGTCCTATTTACTAGCTGGTTATTTTTTAATGTGTGTACGCAATTAGAATTCATCGGTTAAATACGGGAATTAAAGACCAATTACTTAGAAACTAAATTTAAAAGAAGAAATAAACAGTACAGATAACTTCACTTTACTGTTTCTTCTACAACCTTTTTTTTTGTTAAAATTATTACTTATTTACTCCAGTAGCTATGTTACATTTAATGTCTGAAATTGCTGCAGGTCTGTTGTGAAAGGTAGGTTTACAGTAAATAAACGAATCTAGTCGTAGAGTTTCTCGTGCTGTGTGGGGCTGGGGGGGGGGGGCTCGCAGGGCGATCGCGCCCCGCCAGTGGGCGGGCGGAAGGTCTGTCTGGTGGGCCGCCCCTGCGGAATGCCAAGTGCGTCATTAGCCCGCGCCAAAGCATCCCCTCGCGTGTAGCCGTCGCGTCGCCCTGCGCCCTCGCGCCACGCATTAATGAATACGCCCCTGTTTCTTCCCGCGCACAAAAAGAAAGGAATTTTCTCCCGCTGCGGTACGAGGACGGCCGGGGACGCGGTCGCCGCCGCACCACTGTCACGCCGCAACAGCCGCCACCCGCCGTCGCTGTGTCGGCCCGTTGCCGTTGCCGCTTCCGACGCCGACGTCTCCAGCACTTTGTACATCGACGTCTCTATCATCGTCACACAGCCGCTGGGTCAAAGAAACCACAACCATCTACTCCCGCCACATTCACCTATCGTCATCCTCCTACTCACCTCTACCGCCATCATTTCCATGCCACATAGAACCCCTTTTCCCGCCAGCTGCACGGTACCATCGAGGCTTCCACGGTTTTTACAAGAACCACCTCACGGCCATCATTCCAGCAGCAATATACACTACTTCAGTTCTCTCTTCCACCACCACTATCGCAGTCGCCACCACTAGCGTTACCATCATTACCACCTCCAACACCAACACCATTACTGTGACCATCGCCATCTCTGACACAAACATCATCTCTAACACAAACATCATCTCTAACCCAAACATCATCTCTAACACAAACATCATCTCTAACACAAACATCATCTCTAACACAAACATCATCTCTAACACAAACATCATCTCTAACACAAACATCATCTCTAACACAAACATCATCTCTAACACAAACATCATCTCTAACACAGTCACCATCTCTAACACAGTCACCATCTCTAACACAGTCACCATCTCTAACAGTCACCTTCTCTAACACAGTCACCATCTCTAACACAGTCACCATCTATAACACAGTCACCATCTTCACCACCACCATCATCAGCATCACCAACACCTGCTCCCTCTCTGCTCCTGCGTTCCCAACCGCCGCCCCAGACGCCGCCGTGCTGTGTTTTGTCTCCCGCCCCCTCCCCCGCCGGCGCCTTAAGGTCGGGAACGGACGGGGTGGAAGACGAAAGACGCAGTCACCTCACGCACGCGCGTGGCGCGTTGGCTTCCCCACTTAATTAAACGCCCGCGAGACGCGCCAGGAGGCGGTGGGGGTGGGATGGTGGGTGGCGTCTTGCCACGCAACCCCTCACCCCCGCCCCCGCGGTCATCAGCCGGCCGCGTCGTCGTCAGCTTGCCGGCGCGTGGGCGTTCCTCTCCCCCCCCCCGGCCGCCCTACGGCTGACTGTGCCCGTGCCCGAGTGAGTAGCAGATGCGCGGAAATATGTGAGTGCTACATTTCCTTATCGCCTCCCCCCGGAAATGAGATCTACAAGAACGCAGCTTATTTTGAATTGAATGCCTTCGGAGCGTTTCCGCCGAACACGATGCTCACTCCATCTGCGTGATCTTATCCGGAAAAGAACTGTCCGTTGCGTTAGCATATGATATGCACTCTGTATCAAATTTTGTGAAACACTGCCTACTCTACAGTATGATTGATGTTGACCGTTTCGGTATTCGTTTCATTCATTAAATATGCAGGAGTTTGATGTTGCGTGCGAGGTTGGGTCGTCGGGTCTAACGGTATATGTCCAAAAGTGATTACTACTTCGCTGCGATTAAGTTTTTAGCGAGTGGGAGTGTCGTATGCGGGTGACGTTAATCGTTGATCGCGTAATAACTCTGACTTCGAAAGTGGACTTAACTGCTTTGGGAAAATTGCTGTGTTTAACTCTGTCGTCAAGGGTGGTTTCCTTTCGGGAGATGCCCTTCTAACGAGAGTTTGGTCGCGACCCACAAAGCGCTCGCGCCACTCAAAGTTTTTCCGATTCGATAATTCGAAACACTGTCGCCACTAAGCCAGGCTTAAGTTTTTAAGATTTTAAAACGTTTGAAGTGTAGGTATAGTGTGAAAGGTAGGAAAAAACTTGTAAATAATTGAAATTTTGACGGCTGTGGAACGGAGTACTGGTTAAGTATTAAAAACAGAGAGGGTGGCCACCCAATTCCTTCTTCTGGTGCCTGCGCCTGGCTGTTAGGTATTATTAACCCCACTCTGCAAGATCATTCCCCAAAAATAACATTAATTTTCTAATTTTCTATCCCTTCACTTAATCGGGAACTTTATTTCAGATAACTATGTTCGCTCTATTCAGCTCCTTATTCAAGGTTTACGCCTTTTAAAGCTTGGTGCAAGCTCCTAGTAATGTGTTACCGTGTACTTCATGAAACAAAATTGATTTCGATCTGAGCCGCTTAGCCTGAAGCGAACGTGCAACGATGTTCTCGGAAGTGAAAATTCAGTGCGGGGTCGGGGAGAGGGGCGAACGTGCTAGCCGTGCTGTTCAGCGCGCGTACGCTTATGACACGCCCATTACTCGGGGCCGTCACTCCTGATGCAGGTCTTAACCGCGCGCATTGAGGGCCGCGGCTTTGCGGACCGCTCCGCCTCGCGCAGGGCGGCCATTGAATTGGAGCGCTTTCCGAAAGCGAAGGGAGGGCGCCGCACGATGGTGGAGAATCAACATTTTCGCGGCAGAAATCCAAAATGTCAATAATAATTCAATTTGACTGTATGTATAATATTGCATTCTAATTCTCCTAGCAAGAAAGTAGAAGTGATTGTTTCATTATTGAGCCGTGTTTTATAAACATTTCTCAAGCGTCGAAACAGTTATTTGAATTTTTATTTGGAGTTGCTGCGCAGCAAGTTTTGGTAAAAGTTTACTTAATAAGAACGAAAAGCGTAAAGTAAGTTTATTTTATTGATAAAAAATAATAGGTTGGACATAATAATTTAATTTTTATGTTATGTTAAAACATTTTATTTATTAATATTTAAAAAATGGAGTAACTGCCGTCCAAAATTATATGTAATGACGTTACTTTTCTACGAATTCAATGTGCATATTTAGATAGAAATTACAGACATTTGAATATATGTAACAGAGTATGTAAACTTCGATGTGCTGTTACTGTCCAAAGACGTTTATTTGATTAAAAGACCAATTCCACTAATTTTTCATTGAAATTGTGTTTGGTAATATTAAAATATATTTCTTTGGTCTCTTTGATGACTTATTGAATTAATTCTCCACGCTAGATCCGCCATCTTGATATTTAGTACATGTATTTGTATGCATGTTGTAAAAAATATATACATGTACGTATTGAATGAAAATAAAAAAAAAATATTACAGATTCTCTGGCGCCTAAGTGTTGCTTCTAGCCCACTGTGCGGGGGTGTGTGTGTAATGGATGTAAACTTAATGCGGGATCAGCTGGCGGCAGCGGCGCCGGCGCAAGGGCGACCGGGCGCGCGCTGCCGGCGGCGGCCCTTGCGGCCCCGTGCCCGCGCCCTGGGGAACGCCACGTCGATCCTCGTTACGTTCTATCCGCTCTCGATCAGACGTCCCTGCGCTGCGCCTCGACCGGAGCTCCCCCTCCCCTCTCGCGCGTGCTTCGATGCGCTAGTGCCGCCGGGCCTTCGGTCTCTTGGTTTGCGGTTCAGTCGCTGGTGGCTTACGAGGCGCCGTTGCGTTCGTCTGTGGTGGAGCGGTTCGATGCTTCTGATGCCGCACCTTCGCCTAGTCCAAATGCGATTAACTCATGTTGCTTAGAAGGGGCATACGCTGGCTCTGATAAGGACAACCTCCGTAGTGGAGTGAATAAGGCTGATAAATGTTGATGACGGTAATAATAATAATAATAATAATAATAATAATAATAATAATAATAATGCAATAAATAACTGCAAATGCTTGAAACACCAAACTGTTTCCTTATAGTTCAACGTGACCTGAAGGGTCAGCGAGTGTGAACTGAGAGGTAAGACGTCATCACATTTCGCTCTTACAAGAGATGGATACTGAACTTTCAATAGATTTATTTTAAAAGGATAGATTGCAGGTTTACAACTTTTTTCATCACATACACTCCGTTCTAATGATTTTATAATCTCTACACTTCTGCTTACATTGTATTCTTCATCCTTTTCTTCTTACTCACTGTAATTTCTCACGTTTCTTTTCTATCCATGATTTCACCATATAGTCTCAATACTATATTTTAGAACTTCATAATACTCTGATTGAATTATTGTCGTTTATTTGCCTCTAATGTCGTTTTCTGTTTCTCTCCAGGATTTCTACAAGAATTCTCTTATTCCATTTATATTATCTATCTTCAAGTATCTTCCACTCTTTGTCTTAAATCTTTAACCCGTTATCCAAATCCCTTTTCGTCATTCCCCGTCCTCATTTATCATTATCCACCCACACTCTTACCCATCTTCACTCCTCCATTCCTGCTATTCTGAATCTTCTGCCCGGACTCGATTTTGCCTACTCTGCACCCCATCCCGATTCCTGCTCGCTTTACTGTGTTCCCATCCCCACCTCCCGTTCCCGTCCCTACTGCGCATTCCCCTTATCCCGATCCCGTGGCCCTGCCTCCCCGATTCCCCGCCCATCCCGCGGGGCCACGCGTCGCCCCTCGCTCGGCCGTCAGCCCGGGCGTCGCGGCGCCTGATCGCTCAAGACCGTTATTAATCACCGGCTGCGGACGGGCGGGGAGGGGGGCGTGGCGTAGCGACGTCGCCGCCGCAGCAGCAGCAGCGTCGGGCGCAGGTTAATGCGAATGTAGGCATGGCGCCACGTGCGGCGTCCGTGCCCCGGGCGCGAGGATCGGGGCCTTGGGGGACGAGGACGGGGACGGGGACGGGGGTGCGAGGACGAGGGGAGCGTAATGTCCGGCGCGGCCGGCGGCGCCGAGGGCGGATTCCGACGGTGGCGGCACCGCGCGGCGCGTGTAAAGTAATTATGGGCGCTTATGAACGCGCGCGCGAGGTGATGCCTGCTGGTCGAGGACTTGTCGAAATGGTTGAATAATGGGGAGCGAAATGAGAAAATAAATATTGGATAGATTTGTGCGTGCGGGATGATGATAAATTTGCAGGAAATCATTTGTTCGCGTATTGAATGTTATTACAGTATATTTCAGCAGTTATGTATTTTCCATTATGCATTTCATTTGGGGTAATTAATTGTTAGTACTTTCCCGTTTTGCGTCACAGCTTTCACTGTGCCGTTGCGTGTGTATCATTGAAGGAAAAAGGAAGATTTATCTTGACACATTTTTTTACTTCAGATGATATATCCGTTGTTTATTATTTCATAACATTGTTCTGATAGTAATTTTTTTCCACATGGCGTGTCGTCCTCAAATTTGTATTAGAGAACATTTGAATTTCTCCCACACGAACAAATTCAGAAACATTTCTCATGGTTTTCGAACGATATCTCCCCGTCCTGTCTTTAGTATCGTCATGAACGCATCTGTCCAGATTCCATCAAGCGCTTTATCTGACCTAAGGCAAGCACCTTTGAGACGGAAGCGATCCTTATCCTGGACGTTATGATATGACAAAGGGAGAAAGGGAAATAAAAAAGAGACAATGGCACCCCAAACAATGCTTTGCTGCTTCGCCGCTCTCTATCTGTTTTAATCAGAGTAGCCATTTGAACGCAGGGCTGAAGCCGGAAGGACGGGACAGAGGGTGAGAGTGGAGTGGGAGAGCGTCGGGCAACAGCCGCACCGACCACAAGCTACTTCCCCTCGCAACTGTCGAGGGAGGAAGCCCGAGTTACGTCGTCCGTTAAAAACACCGGTTGATAAAAATTAAATTTTAACCGGAATAAATAAAAAAAAGCTCTCCCTCAGACACGACTTGTATTCGAAGGGAGTTTAACGATACTAACCTGTTTAAAACGCGACTTGATTGACTGGCAGAATAATTGTTCGTGCTGGAAGTTCTTCATTTTACCCCGGATGCCGTAATTTCGTAAAGTTTGCGAGTAATTATATTTCCCCACGAGATTGTTCCTGTGGACGGCAACGATGTTGCAAAATTTGTGAACGTCGTAAACGGTTCTGAAAGCTGCTGTTGATTTGCAGGGAGGTAGTGCAAGAATAGATTGGGTTGTGAGAAATGGAAAGTTTTTTTATACGTTGCGTTATTGATCGTATCACGCTCTTTGACGTGCGAATTCATTCATAGCTACTTTACAGCACGCTACGTACTTCCCACGAGTATAGTCTGCCTCATTTCCTGTATGTAAAACATGGAACCTGGAAATTATGGAAATTTCTAAGATGTAAGATCTACTTGGAAGTGAACTTCGCACTTCGATGGAAGGTAATTAATTTTCTTGCAAGTTATGTTCATTACCAAGTTTTTTTTTCTACCAACAGTTGTGATTAAAACTCGGTAAAAAACAAGATGTTATTTCAGCCTAACTCTGTGGATAAAGTTTTAGAATATTTTTACTGTTTGAGTTCAAAATAATTTAAGATGAGAATTAAAATATTATCGGGGCCTGCCGAAGCAATTAATTATATGACAGATACATGTGCTAATATTTCACTCCTGTATGAAAGTCTTATATTTATGCAAACAATTTTAACATTCGTAAAGTTTACATATACTCAACTCAAATATTTACAGAAATAATGTATTAAAATACCCAAAGCATCGACTTGTTGCAAAAAGAACGGGGAGCACTTTCAGGAGGATACCTTCGGCAGGTTTACGCGTTTCCGAAATCCTTTTCTACATCTCCGGCTGGAAATAACAGGATGAAAACTGCAATCGAGGAGATTCGCAACCTTTGAACTTATCGAACTCGGCGGCAACTCCCAATCAGCCACATCCTCCCTCGGCGCCGGAGCGCCTTTCATTCGGGCCGGAGCTCCTCTGAGAAGAGCGTCCCTAACGAGCCGGTGTACCACAGGGAGCCTCCACGAGGCCAAAAGATCCGGATCACGAACGGTGCAAAACACTTTTCCGGCGGCGCGATCTGGTCTGGGGGAGCGTCTTTAAAAGTCACATGACTTCTCCCGAGGGAGGTTCTTTCTCTCCCTCGGAGCAGCCCTTCCAGGCCCTTTTCCCGCACGGACCCTCCTCTCGGCGTGCCCTTCATTATAGGTAATTCTCTTTTTGTCGGCGGCGGTGCGTCCTACCGTCGCTGCGGACCCGCCCCGGCCCCGCCCCGGCCCCGCCCCCTCCGCCGCCGCCGCCATCGCGTGATTTGCGTCCGCCGCGTCGTGCCACCCCCGATGCCGTCGGTGATTGCGGCCGCCCCCGGGGCGCGGCGGCGAGGGGCGGGGGCGGGCCGGGGCGAGCGTCCCCGCCCCTGGCGGCTGCGCGAAGCGAAGGGGAGGTGTCTGCATGGGCGGCGGCAGGGCCCGCGTGCGCCCCATTGTCTCGTGTGCATGAGGGGGTGTTCGTGGAAGCGTTGTCCTCGTGGAGGTGGAGGCGGAGGTGCGATGATTGGAGACGGTCGATACGATGTCGTTTTGGTACATCTTTGCGGGGGTTTTGAGTTGAGGTTTGTCGTCTCAATTCGGTTGCCTCCAGGATTTCTTACTTCATTCTCGCTTAGTTTTGCTTCATGAAACTTCTCTGATACCGGTTTTTGATCTATTCAGAAGATATCTACCATAGACACTTGCCGCGAAACATTCTGACGAGCTTCTGCCACCGAATTCTGTTGTCTTCAAAATATCGAACATTCTGCGTTAACTCATTAGAGTTCTGACGTGCTTCCTTTTTGACATTGCGTTACTGGGATGTATTTTAAGTGTCTGCGCTCTGAAATATTTCGTTTTGGACAAGTCTTCAGAACATTCTTGATAAAGGCTGACTGAAGATTTGCATTAGTATTTCTAAGAAGTGTAAGAAGTGTATTTCTAAGAAGTAAAAAATTGAGAAGTTGAAGAGGTCTTAATTTCATTTTGTAAATTGTGTTAGTGGACTTTTCTTTATTCGTATATATACACAGACTCATAGCATACTATGTATAGTATTCGTTGCTCTATTTTCAGAGATATTTTTGGATAAAATACAATTTTTTAATAACTAGATAGAAAGTGCAAAGCCATGAAAACATTTTATTAATCTATTAAATAAAAATGAATAATGGTTTCAGATTATTTTCCTTTTTCGATATTTTCTCATTTTGTAATCCTACTGTCCTTTTATTCATCCGTGCATTTATATAACAAGAATACTTATTAACGAGTAACTTTATAAATACGAAAACCTTGGAGATGGTGTACACAGAATCTGCATACTGGGAGTAACATACATTAGTATTCGTGTGTTGCTTACTTGCTCAAACACACATTACCATAGCTTTTATACGTTTGGCTCAAGGATGATGAACTCCTCATGATCTGCTAAGCAGTTTCTCCTTTCGAACCTGCCAATGCGTAGTGGCACTGCGAAAAAAATTTCCTGTCCTGGCGCTCACTTCAAAGAAGTCATTTAAAATTCAAGACGCCGAGAGCTGAAACCATCGATTTTACCAGAAAAGTATTTCAATAAAATATATTGCGAACATTTGGGTCTCGTAACTCTGCACTGCTCTAACTTTTTACACATTCTTAACTAAGAAATAAGTAACTTTATGTTACACACCAATGAAATCTTTAGGCAATATCATTTCTCTGGGAAAGTGTCTGTATTAATTTATTTATAATTAAAGATTGAGACGATCTCTTATTAATTCACAATATTTTTTTCTTACATCTAAAAATTTGCCTTTATATTCTCTGAATATCATCTTCAAAAATTCGAACTGAACGTAAAGTTTGAACATTGATTCCTCTATGAATTTCAAGGCGTGCACACCCACTTTCCTTCGAATTATCCAATATCGAATAAACCAGCGTCCTCTGTGTATAGTTCGTTAATTCCCCGGGAGTGCGGGCCGCAGATCGCAGCACGTGGCCTTCCGAGGTTCGCCGCCCCCGAGGCGGGGATCACGCGCTGCCGGGGCAATTCGAATCTCCCCCGGCGAGCGGGCGGGGCGGGGCGGCTGTATGTATTTTTTCTTAATACACTCGGCGGACGCAGACATGCGTGTCGGACTCAAGTAATCCGGGCAGCGCGCGTCGCGCTGCCCTGCGTCGCCCTCGCCGCGCCTTTTACGGCCACTGTCCTCGTCCGGGGGGTTTAAACCCCCCCACTTCAGTTTAATTTTCTCCGACAAAGCCTTTGTAACAAGAACAAGCACGGCTCTTGCGTCGCCGGCCGCGCCGGGGTTTCCAGCGGTCCTTTTCGCTGGCCCTCGCCGCCCCCGCCGCCCTCGCCGCCCCCGCCGCCCCCGCCACCCCGCCGCCCCCGCCGCCCCCGCCGCCCCTGACGCCCCCGCCGCCCACACCGCCCACACCGCCCCGCCGCCCACGCCGCCCACACCGCCCACACCGCCCCCGCCGCCCACGCCGCCCACGCCGCCAACGTCGCCGTCTTGCCGCCCTCGCCGCCCCCCGCCTTTCCACCCACCACCCCTGCTTCGACGTCTCCCTTGTTTTTGCTTGCCACGCCATCCCGCGTACGCTCCACTATCACTCTCGTGGAGTTTCTAAGGCTTCACCATACAGGCTCTTCACGCCTCTTCTTTGTCTTCATCATCTCCGCCTGGGCTTCCGGTTTTGTCACAGTGGTCTTTTGCGTTTGAGTTCACTACCGTCTCCGTGGTCCCCTTGCTAAGGCGTTCCTTTTTCTCTGTACTTTTTTGTATTTTATTTTCGCCTACCACTTGCTTCTGTGCCGATATTCGTTACCGTTCCCTCCTCCTTCGTCAGTACCTTCGATGAAATCACATCGTCTCCTCGCCAGATTTTTTGAAACTCGTCGTCTCGTCTTTTGGAACAATTTGACCCTCCGTTTGCTCACTTTCTCTTCTTCTTCATTCCTACTTCACGTGCCTCCATCATTCCTTCTCACTATTTTTCTCATCGCTTACCTTTTCCATTTCAACCTTTCCATTTCTCAATCCATACCTTTTCCAACCGCTCTCATCAAGTTGTGTGGGCCTATTCGCCCGCCCTTGCCCCTCCCCGCCCAGCCCGTCCCAGCCATTCCCCTTCCGCCCCACCCGTTCCATCCCTTCCGCCCCGCCCGTACCACCCCTTCCCGTCTGTCCCCGACAGTCCCCACCCGTCCCCGCCCGTCCCCACCCGTCCCGCCAGTCCCCGCCTATCCTTGCCCGTCCCCGCCAGTCCGCCCGTCCCCGTCCTCCCCGCCCCCGTCGTCTCCGCCGTCCCCGCTGCCTGTCCCCCTCGTCCCCGCCCGTCCCCACCTGTCCGTCCTCTACCTGTCCCCACCCGTCCCCACCCGTCCCTACCCGTCCCTGCCTATCCTCGCCCGACCCCGCCCGTCCCCATCTATTCCCCGCCGTTTCCACCCTTCCTTGCCCATCCCGCCGTCGTGGGAGGGCGCCCAGGGCGCGCCCTGAGCGTCGTTTTGTGCCGAATCGCGTCGCCGCGGTGGGCGCCCCCGCGCGCTGGAGGCCGTTTCATTACTTGCGTCCGGGCGCAGACACGACGCGCGCTCTGGCTCGTCTTCGTGATGACGCCCCTCGTCGCAGGACGTTGCATCCGTCGGCCTTCTTGGACGCCTGTCCCTCGTGCAGTTTGAACGTTCGTCTGCGGCTCGTTCTTGGTCGTATCATTTCGAAAATTTACATGCGTACAGAACTTTTTATTAACTTTCCTTTTGGGTATATTACATCAAGAATTCCATTGTCTCCACTGTTCTCAATTGTTTGTTACGTTAAAAATACATTCGTGTTCATGTAATGAATACATTTGTGTCGTGTTTTCTCCTTTTCATGTATTGCCGTCAGTACTTTGTGTGTTTTCCACTTTCTAAATTTTGTTAGTGTATTTTCGTCACATTCCCTCTTTTTTTATTAGTTTCTCTCATTTTCTAATTCCTTAGTACTTTCACGGGTTTGTTCGTTTGAAATTACCAGGTTTTGGGATGTTTTATTTTCGAGAAAAAAATCAGAGTGGTTTTTCTATTAGCTGAGTTAGGTGAAGTATCCCCTTCTTGCGATCCGAACAGCTAATGTTAGGTTTAAGCGTTCATTGCTTTCTGTCAACCAGTTGTTTCTGTATTCTTGTTAACCACTTGGCATAGATGCAACCTTGAAAAATAACTGCTGAATTACCTTCATCATTAGCGGTGTAAAGTTGCAAAATATTGCCATGGGTTTCAACGGTACGGTTTTGCCTTATCCTTGTGATGTAGCGATTCTTGGAATTTGATTCAGCTGTATTTTCACTTGCGAGTTTCGTCTGCGCTGTGAAGTTAATAGGCTCCGCTTCTCCGTCGAGCATCAAAACCAATTCATTTCGCCGCATCGTTTGACCGATGTTTGTGAAGTAGCGGAGCTACTTGTGAAACGCTGTCGTTCTGAAAGAAATACAGCTTACGCAAGGAGAATTGAAAATTCAATATCGTGATCGTGGACGATGTAGCTTCAGTCCTTTCAGATTCGTTCCGTTTGAATGGGAGTGCTTCGTAAAGTTCTTGGAAACTGGGAAATTAATTTCACCATCCGTTCGCGGCCGGTGCTCTCTGAAAATGAGCTCAACAGGACGTCGCGGGCTTTTCTGCATCTGTCGCCACAACCACCTTGCCGGCTATCAACAGAATGAATCTCCATCTGTGCCGTCTTCTTTATTTGGCCATCTCGTACTTCTAGCGTCTCTTCGTCATCCTTAGTACTTATTCTCAATTATTTATACTTTTTGTTATCCTCCTCTTTAATGTTTTTTCAGTTCGCACTGCACGTTAGCGCCTTCGTATTTCTTCGTCAATATCTTCGGGATAAAATGGCCTGGATAAAAGTGTCCCCACTATGATGTGTCGTATATTATGTCAAAGCCTCGCAAATATCTTACTGCCAGCGCCTAATTTTAAATCATTCCTTTCTGAATGATCAACATCTCTTCGGTATCAAATACATACTCTATACCGTACTCGCGTAACATTCTGACACCTATCGAGATCCCTCTTTGCCAACATCGAAGGTTTTCTTCGTTACATTAACTCTCTCCATATATCCGCACGCCTTCCCTTTCGTGCTCATTTCCTTTCGCAATTTGCGTCTTCACGGCCGTCCAACCTTCTCTCCTCCCGGTTCTGTCTGCGACTTATCACGAGACTTGCCCCCCGCACCCCTCTCATCCTACAGCCCCCTGCCTCCTCATCCCCACCGGCGCCGGGGGCCCCGTCATTCTCCCTAGCGGCAGCGAGCGATCGACTCCGCGTCTAGTGGACTGGAAATCTGGAGCAAAATCCGATTCGGCAAACGCGCCGCGACAGACTCTACTTAGCAGGCGCGCATAATTTGATTTGCGACGTGATTTGGGTCCCCGTTCCCCCTCCCTCCCCGGGTCCTCCCCTCCCCACCGCTGCCGCCATCGTCGCCACCGAAGCGGCCGTGCTGACTAAACAATATAAAGGGGCTTTTGTATCGGCAACGAGATTAAGAAGACGCTCGGTGGTGGGAGGGGATGGGGGTGGGGGTGGGGGGAAGAAGAAGGAGTGCTGGAAGAATCGCGCGCCCCGCGGGATTTGATTTTGAAAATTCCTCTTGATACCGCCTGCTTTCCCCACCCTCCCGTCGAGGTGCCTTTTCAGCCCGTTGAAGTGTTTGCCACGTAGCTGCTGAGTGGAAGTTTACGAGAGTGGGGCAGAAGCACTCTGAATCGTTGCAATCTGATTAGAAAACGGCTTTGCGAATATTCGTGGAATTCGTGTATGTTTTTAGGTGTGAGTATCCATATGCGTGAATTAATGAAGCCGCAATCACATCATTAAATTTTATTCGTGCATAATTGTGCGATATAAATTCATGATAATGCAGTTAATCACCTGCAAAACCCCTTGTAATGCTATTCTTTCAATAATTTTACTTTGAACTCTCGGTATTCCAACATAAGTACTTTTCCAGAAAGGGGACCATACTATTTGCTTATATTTATATCAAATTGTCTTCTTTGACCCTTTTATTTATGATTAATTATCTAGCTCAACCAAGCAACAACATCGATGAACAAGGTAACAACCTTTATTTTCTATGATTCAAAGTAACTACATAATAACGGTTTCAGTGCGTCTTCGAGAGATAGTGCCATGCTTCGAGAAGCACTGCATCCGCATTGAATTCGTTTCTTTGCATGAGAGACACAATTAGACACAGAAGCTCCATTCACTACCGTTTCAAGTCGATTCGTCAACCTCTGTCTCAGCCATCGCATCCATCACTTCGACATCCGGATTCGTAGCATAATCTCTCCATTCCCCCTTGTTTCTCAGGCAGTACGTTCGTCACCTCGTCTAATCTCTCGATACGTAGTTTTACCCATCTCCCCCACCTTCCGTGATTCACATCTTTTCCATCGTTCGATCACAAAGTTCCTGCTGTTCTTCTACCCTAACATTGAGCATTCTCACGTTCTTTTAACTCCCTACCCACCCACCATCCCTGTCACTCAGACCCTACCTCTCTACCCACACACCATCGCTATCATTCAGACCCTACTTACTCACCATCCCTGGCATTCAGACCTTACCACCCAACATACTGTCACTCTCGACCCTGCCTCCCTACCCACATACCATCCCTGTCATTCAGACCCTGCCTCCCTACCCACACCACCATCCCTGTCACTCTGACCCTGCCTCCTACCACCGCCATCCCTACCTACCCCCTACCACTCACCATGTCTGTCACTCAGACCCTGCCTCCCTATCCACACGCCATCCCTGTCACTCAGACCCTACCTCCCTACCTACCACCATGTCTGTCACTCAAACCCTGCCTCCCTATCCACACGCCATCCCTGTCTCTGACCCTACCTCCCTACCTACCCACCATGTCTGTCACTCAGACCCTGCCTCCCTATCCACACGCCATCCCTGTCACTCAGACCCTACCTCCCTACCTACCCACCATCCCTGTCACTCAGACGCCCTCCCAAGTTGCCTGTTCCTCTCACGCCACCTCGAACTGGAACAGAGCGTCCATAAGCCACTCGCTGAACAGCGCAGACCCCAATCGGAATGACTGCACGACTTCTTCTGCCAATCGCGTCTAACGTAACGAATCCCCGGGTATTACACGGCCGTCGGGGGATTAGAACCGCTGCCGCTCCAATCTAGAGCCCCGGCCATTAAGAGATGCTCTCTGTGTGCTGGGCGTCTCGAGCGTGAAGATTTGCGTACGGAATTGGGGATTGGGGCAGGGGGAGCCGGTTAAACGGAAGCTGGGAAGTAACGAGATTGAAAAGTTTAATGGTCGCTTTTTGGATGTGGAGCAGTATAAGAGCAGCCGAGTCGTTATATTGATTAAGCACTTCCTCTGATTGATATGAGGAACAATATATTAAAATTAGAAACTTGTTAAATATTCTAATTATTTTTCAAAGCTATCGAAATAAGCGATCTTCGTGCATCGTTTGCAAACTTCACTTCGTGTATATTTAGTTAATGTTCATTAAATTATTTGCAAAAGCAAAATAAATTTCGCCTCATTATATCGCACAATACCGTTACCTGGATATTCGTCAATGCTCGGGGTAAAATATGTGTATTTAATGTGTTCGGTTTAGTAGCTACTCCAGTCGATTCCCAGAATATTGTAACGTAACTTGTTGTTAAGCTTACGTCCATTAGAAGACTCGCACCCCATCTTATAACAAGAAGAAATCATGTTCATCCTCACAAGCTCCCTTGATTGGCTTGTTTGCCCCTTGTAAACCGTTTACAAGCCCCGGCCTAAATCCCCCAATTTTGTTATGTTTATGTATTTATCAACCACCGCCCGAAATTCTTGTTTAACGTCACGCGTATACGTTGTCGGCAGCGCGCTTACAGCTCGCCGGGACTCCATTTTGTCTTCGCCCTTATCAAGTTAATTAACTTAATAGTCGGGGCGCTGGAAGCTTGTTGTATTCCAAATTTAATCCGGTTCGCGTGTAGCGGCGACGTGCTTCGCTTTGTTGTTGTTTTGGATCCGAGTTTGTCGGGGGTAACCGAGGGAGGGGGGAGGCAAAGGGCGGGGGTAGAGGTCGGGTGGGGGGAGTCTGCGGTGGTTCATTTAAATGTGTGCGGCGGCGAACTTCCGCGCGCGCGCGCTGGAGAGAGGAGTCGTTTCTGCGCCAGGTAGGCGAGTGACGTGGCGAGCGGGTGCTTCGATGCGTGGGAGGGGCGTGCCTCCGCGCGCGTTGGGTGACGCGTGGTCGGGGCTTTTGTAGATTGCGCGACGCACGCGCAGGGTGCGGCGGCGACGCCTAACTGGGTTTCGCGGAGTGATACCGCAGCGCTCACGCACAAAAAAGTGCGTGCCGACGTGCGTGAAGCGGCGCCGCTGTGAAAGGAAGCGGGTCCCGCCCCCCCCCTGGGTTGGGACGTGCGTACACATTTGCGGGGACGAATGATGTATAAAGCGCTATAGCGTATTATTTATATGTAACAGGTAATATAAATCGTTTGCTACATCATGCATCGTTGAATTTCTTTGAGCAAAATAAACGAGAATTTTGTCAAATAGTTATTCCAACAACGCAAATTATTCACTGGAATACTCAAATGAATCCACCGAACTTAATTGATTACAACTTCTTTCTACCTAAACATTTCTAGTTAAACGTGCTACTTTATGGATTTGCGGAATACAACTACCCTCTTCCATATGTAATTAATACTGGATTATTTTTTTATCAATAGTCGACGAAGCTACATTTTACAACTTTTCCAGTAAAAAAAACTTGTGCCACCGTGGATGGCCAAGGTGGCTAAGAGCTTGAATCGATTCAGCGCTTCGGTCCGAAGGGTCGTGGGTTCCGCCTTGGGTGTGGTTGTTTGTCCCTTGTCTCTCATGTACGTGTTGCCGCATTTGGCCTGGAGTTCTTCTGATCCCAGATCGGAGGAGCCCGCTAGTGTGTTGGTGTGTAGTGATTCTAAAACAGAACTAAACAAACCCAAGTGGCTAATGAGATAAAGTACCAACATTCTGTAAATAGGTAGTCTTGCTTCATAATTTTAATCCAAAACATGCTCGTGTATATTTTCTCGCAAGTGTTCCAAGAAACAAAACGTTAAGGTTCTCTCGCCGTGTGTTTGTACTACAAACTCCGTGTGTTGATCATCGGGCGCGCAGTAAAAGCCGAGGCGAACGGCTCTCCCGTTAAAAACTAAATCGCCCATCCGATGCTTTGTCCGTAGTGTCGCTTCGCGTGCCGTGCAGCCGTGTGGCGTAGTTTCGGCGAAGGCCAAATTAGTGCGTTCGGTAGCAGAATGGCGTACTAAGCCCGCGAAAGTGGTTCGTTCCGAAGGCACGACTGTTTCAAAAGACGACGACCCCGCCGCGCCGGGGGAGTGCCATGAATAAAGGCCGTAAAACGCGTCCAATTTGATCCAAAATATCCGGCCGTCGCGTCGCCCCCAACCCCGCGTTGCTACCGCGGTCCGCGTGCTCTCCGACAATAGGTCATTGGAGAGCGCACGGAGGGATCGATGGAAAGGAGGAATCCCGTGTCAAACATCTTGCAAAAGAGGAGACTCCATCGCCCACACGGGTTTTCACTTCTTTCTTTCCTTCTTTCTTGTCCTTCCCTTTATTATATTATTTTGTAACGTGTCAAACTTTTTGGTCTTTCTTGGCATCGTTTGCACTATATTTCCTTTAAGTTTGTTTTTATCCTCACTTCCCTCATTTTCCTAGTTGACTTTTCATGACTGTTTTTCTTCTAGTTGACTCATTTTTCTTCGACGCCTTTTCTTTTAATTTATGTCTGATGTCATTTCCTTATTATTTTTAGACCATTTTGTTATTCAAATTAATTCTATATTTATGATTCATTGGAACCTATACACATCGATATTATTATATATCTTACCGTATATTACGGTTTCTATAATTAAATATTCTATATAAATGATATCTTAAAAATACAATGTAAGAAACTCGCGTTCTCTTCTTCCTTTTATACATATATTCGTTTCTTGTTTCCATGTAGAGCTTCTTGAGACGAATGTACCATTCTCTTCGTGGTACTAAATGACCTCTTCTTTAACTCATCAGATTGCCTAAGTGTGCCAATCAGTAAAGCAGCGTATGACTGATTCGACCTTGCACCCTGTGCGCTTGAAGGACAGCTGTCATTTCCTATATGGCAAGCGCGGCCAGGGTTCATGCACTCAAGAACTTGGCACCGATCGACATCCTGTCGTTTGCAACAGGAGTCTTGCGATGACTTCATGTATTTTACGACCCTCAACCGGGCAAGCAAGTACGGGATACGTAAATTTGCTCGTTGTGCAGTGGAGCATTGTGTAAGCACGCATAAATGCATTGAGGTCACCACTGAGACACTCGCATTGACCACACGTCCGAGAACGGTTTTGTTCTACTGCTGCTGGAATCGATCTTGAATGCGGTGGTTGAGAATCGTGGCATTCGCTAAGGAGCTCTACAGGAAGGCCACGACAATTCCTGAATTCTAGCACAGGCGGAGGCAACCGCCCCCTAACAGACGGTTAACGACTCTCAGCGTCTGCGTTTCTTGCTCCCATTATTAAACATTCTCTCGCGGTACACATGTTACGGATTAAAAATACGGTGAAATGTGACAGCCATTCGTGTCTCTGACGCTGTGTACGAATCGTTCTCTTTCGCACAGGTTCTGCCAACGCCTTCGCACAGGCTGTACTTCAGTATTTTAACTTTAAAGAGGTACCGCCTTGCGTCTTGCATGTCGTTTCTTAGTATCCTTATTTCTTCCTTCCTTTAACACGCTCTTTTTCCCTCCTAACACTACAATATTTTCTCAACACTATGTGTGTGTGTGTGTGCCTTTGCCTTTAATTTCCACTCTCTGACCCTTTTCAGCCCCTGACGTCTGGGTTTTAGCTGTTCTTGTGGCTGTGGCTGGGTTGTAGCTGTTCATGTGGATTGTAACTGACTTCGCCAAATTTCTATCTCTTTTCACAATAATTTACTTTATATTTTTCTTCAACCCTTTTTGAGTTAAACAGTGCATCCCGTTGAGTTCTGCTTCGTCTGTTACACTCGTTTCCCTCGTGCCTTTTTACCACGCGTCCTACACCGCCTGGTCTTTGCGTGTACTGTGTGTCTCGCACCTTCGTGCTGGCGACACTCGCTCCCTGCTCCGCCTCCACCGCCGCCGCCGCCGCCCGCAACTTTTCGCCGCGTCCTCCGCATTGTAAATTCGCAACGCGGCCGCCGTGAATGCGTGTCGACGCTAACTGACGCGTGCATTGTGCTGGCGAGCGGCGCCTGCCGCCACTTTGTTCTGCCGCTCCTTCGCTTCCTCTCGCTCTGCCTCTCTCCCTCCCTACGCGTTTCCTCTTCCTCCCGCCCGCGTTTCCTCTTTCGCTCCGCGCGGGAGCCTTCCGCCGCCGCCGCCACCGCCGCCGCCGCCGCCGCCGCCGCCGCCACCGCCGCCGCCACCGCCACCGCCACCGCCACCACCACCGCCACCGCCGCTGCCGCTGTCGTTGCTGGTCTTCGTGTTATGTCTGACGCTGGGTCCTTTTCGGAGTCTTTTCTCTCCCTCTCTGTTTCGTCTCACCACGTGTACGTTTGATGTTTATTTCGCCACACTTTTCGTTTTCCTAACACTTCATCTCGCCTTGTCAGTCTCTTGTCCCCCTCTCCTGCTCCTGTCATAATTTATTTAGTGAATTAAGCATTTACTTTCTTTTCTGGAGAATTAGCTTTTCTCCGTGACTCATCTTGTACACCTTACCACCCTCTTGTACTCCATCGATCTTAACCTTACTTAATTTCTCATTTGCATTTCAAGTGTAATCTGAAAAGTGTTCCTTCTTTATTTTTCTCCTCTGTTATCCAGTCTATCGTTCATAGTCATGATGCCCTTCTCTTCTCTCCTCGTTCGTTCCTTGTTCTTTTTACTTTCCTGTTTCATCCCTTGTACTCCTTCTTTCCTCTTTCGTCTCTTGTACCCCCTTCCCTCTTTTGTTTTTCCCTGCGCTCCTCTTGTCACCATCCACCTCCGTCAGTGCCAGCGGCTCCATTGTCGCCGCCAGTTTCCCTTACCTGCGTCGTCATGGGGCCCCTCCGTGCCAGCTAAAACTGCTCGAGATAGCGACGAGCGGTGTAGGCCTAAGGGGGCGGGCAGGCGGTGGTGCCACGAGGTGACACTCGGCGACAATATTCCGCTGCCGCTGCCTCTGCCCCGCCCCTTCCTGAGATGGCCGCGCTCTTCAGAGCTCGCGAGATAACGCCGCTTCACTGTCTTCTTTCCACCTGTTTGAACAAGGAAGCCTGGTCTTTTGTTTTGTCACACAGGTGACGCCCTTGCTGCGAGCCTTGAGAACTGTATAATGTGTAATCAGGCTTAATAGCGTTTTCACCACTTGGCCCGTGAGAGGTATTTACGCGGTTGAAGTAGAGCGCGGAGCGTGGATGTTACACAGTTGTCTCCGTATTGCAAGAAGTAATATTAGAAAATAACAACAAGTCGCCATCGACCAAAATATCTTTTCTTTCGATCTTGAAGCGATCATACTTTATTTTCTGTTATGTACTGTTTTCTTATGAGTCTGAATTCTCAAATAGTCAGCACCCAAAGTACACGCCATATTGCGAGGAGCAGAGAACACGTGACGTTTCCAAGGAAGGCAAGTCTGCTCACGGCGCCGCGCCGCAGAGAAATTTCGCGTTCGCCTTTTTTTTTCGTGGGGCTCGCGTCGCGTCAGAAAGTAAAGCAATATATCGCCGGCTGCCTTACGGGGCGTGACGTCAGAGCCCGGCGGGGTCGCGGCGGCCGCAGGCGTGCCTCATATGGGGGGAGGGGGAGGGGCGTTGCGGTTCCTTCCCCGCCCCTCCCCCCGCTCGACGCGTCTCGGGCCTTAATTAGGGCTGGCGCGCTGGGCCCGCGGAGGGGAGGAGCACCTGGGGCGCCCACGGCCCGCTCGGGGACCGAACTATGTTCGCCGCCTCCCCTCTAGCCGCAGGCCCCCGCGGTCGCCCGCCCGCCCCTCCCACGCGCGCTGTCCCGAGGGTCGGGCTGGCGGCGTCTCCCGGCGACTTCGTGACTCCTCCGCGCCGCCTTCGGGCGTTTGCCTTCTTTCTTTGTTGCCGTAATGCGTATTGTTTATTCTGAAAGTAGCGTCTTGGTTGAGTTACTTTAGCTACGTTTCTTTTGCTGGTTCGTTCCTGGTTGCCACTTGTGAATTCCTTCTTGTTACGTTATGGATTGTTTAGTAGTGATTTCCCTTTGTCCCTTTTTGCGTTTTCGCTTGTTGTTGCTTTCTTTCAACGTTTTCCTCGTCAAATTATTGTCTAGTCTGTCATTGTTGTCTTTTACGTTTCCTCCAAGTTGGATTCTTGCATTCATCTCGTAGTGGTGCTTATTCTCATTTCTTATAGTCATTATTTGACTTCTCGTTCTCGCTGTTCACTGCGTTTGTGTAACTACCTCTGCTTTCGTTTGGCTTCATGGGTGAATTTCGTGATTCAGTCGATTAATTGCTTACGTTTCTTCTTTACCTGCCTTGTTTGTTGAAATGTGAGTGCGAGTAGTATCGTTGTAGTGTGCGAGTTTCGCTCGTGTCGTCATATCTCGTTCATTCCAATCTTACTTATCTTGAATAATCCTCTTCGCTTTCCTCCCCATCCAGTGTGCTACGGCCGTTAGTCACTCTCTCTGGATTCTTCCCTTCCCCGTCCCTTGACAGCACCGTTTACCTTACGCGACACATTGCGTCAATTTACGACGACCAGGACATGTTTCCCTCTGCTTCGTCATTCCTCGTCTCCGCATTACCGCCTCCAGTCTTCCCTCGACACGTGATGTTCTTCCACGCGTACCGTTAGCGCTTTTGTCAAGCGAGTGGACAAGGCGCCTCGAAATTACGCGACGTGTTAACTTCCACGCTGCCTGCAGCATTAATCTCTGACCATGCAATTTTGAATTCTCGCCGAGAATGACAATACAATTTCGGAGCTTCCTTGATGTGCGCGATTAAAACGTGCACTTCTGCATGGTGTGTCGTATGCTTATCTCGGGTGAGACGCGGCAGGAGAATCTATTTGTCGTAAGAATAGTTAATAGTGGAGTTGCGGTGGTGAAATGATGCGTTGCAGTGTGTATCTTTTGTTATAAATGATGGCGCACCTGACGTTCTGCTGCAGACGATGCTTTGCAAACTTGGTACTCCCGTCTGCAAGTGCGCCGACCGCACCGCCTCTCGTGGCGCTCCTGGAAGTTTCTCCCGTTCCGGGCGCCGCCCACTCCCTCCCTCCCCACCCCCGCCCTCCACGCGCGCTCCCTCCTCCCACCTCCCACCTCCCCACGCCCCGCCCGGACATGCCACGCCACGCCCGAGTTTATTAACCCATAAAAACAAGATGGCTCGCGGAGTGCGCGCTGGATAGAGTTTCCCAGTCCTCGTTCTACAGTGTTCCTCTCATGGAGGCCGGTCGCCCCCCGCCCCGCCCTCCCCCCTCACTCCTCCCCTGCCATCTCGCTCCGTTCACCTGCCGCCCGCTCGCCCATTCACCTGCCAACTTCCTTCCAACCTTCCAGTTCACTTGACTGTCACCCCATGTCCAGATGCCCACCACTTTCAGGGTGGTTCACCCAATTAAGTACCGAATGCCCTCTCTCAGAATCCTCCTGTACCTTTTCCTGTCTTTGAGTGATCTAAACACCCAAAATGCGTTGACTTCTCTCTCATCTGATTTCGAATCATTCCTACTTCACTCACTATTCATCCAAGTAACAACTTTCCTTCCATCGCCATCTTCTCCGACTCTACTAATGCCCACCTTTTCGGACTGTATGAACTATACTGCTTAATACCTGTCTCCTCTGTTCTGGATCATATCATATCTCGCAATCTATCCGGCCGCTCGATGTGTCGAATATTAAAAAAACATTCAAACACATGTAACTAATGCTCTGCTTCCTGCCGTCTTCTGATTCACCCAGATGAACGTTACTTTCTCTCCAGCCTCCTCCAAAACCCGTTCATTGCTCTAATCACACAAAAACCTTCAAACCATCCTCCGGACCAAAAACGTATTCAAACTTCAGCTTCAGGCGGCCACTTACACAGAACCGAAGACTTCATTCCTTCTTTGTCTTCCTTCTTGCCTCTGCTTTTTCCATCTATTGCCTCCTTCCCATCGTTATTTAAATATCCGCATCTCCAGGCACCCGCCCACCTCCACTGACAGTCGGAGCGCCCGTTTACCTCGACCATCCGCCCATCCTCCTGCTCGCCCGCCCGCCCATCCTCCTGCTCGCCCGCCCGCCCTCCTTCTCGCCCACCCGCCCTCCTGCTCTCCCGCCCGCCCTCTTGCTCACCCGCCCGCCCTCCTGCTCACTCGCCCACCCTCCTGCTCCCCCGCTCGCCCTCCTACTCGCCCGCCCACCCTCTCACCCTCCTGCTCGCCCACCCGCCCACTACCTACCTTCCTACTCACCCACTCGCTCGCCCGCCCACTCATCTGCCCGCCAGCCCACTTCCTTGGCCCGCCCGCCCGCCCGTTTCCTTCGCCCACCCGGCGCGGCGCGCCCGGGGCGGAGGCCGCGCGTGGCGGGGAGGGCGCGTGGGGCGAGCGCGCGTGGGCGTGGGCGGGGCCCCGGACGGGACCGTTATGCACGCGCGCCGCCTCGCTCCGCCTCGGAGGCTGGCGGAGAGCGCGGTGGCAGGAAGTGTTCCTCGCTGCTCGGTGGTACTCGTTGAGGTGAGATGATCCACATCATTGGGATAACCTCTCCATGACACTGGTTTTATCCTGAGAATTCCACCTGTGGAAATTCATTAGCGTGAAATATTTTGACCATACCATACAATTAGAGACGAATTACCCAAGCAAAATTATCACGTTTGGTTTACCGCCTTGTCAAAAGTGATAATTGTAGTTTGCTTCGTTCACAAAAAGTTTGTATGTACAATATGTACAATCGTTTACATATGAGACTGTAAATGATTATTTCACGGACAAACGCAATTCATCATCTCCTCCATAACCGTTTTACTGTGGTCCTCTTGGTTAGTCTTCTCACAATTTTACTCGACTTTCATCCTTTTCTTCTCCATTTTTGTTGATTTTCTTTCCTCTAACACTTCTCTTCATGATTCCTTTTCTTATTCCTTATTATCCTGCTTTCTTTCCCTCTCTCTCTCTCTCTCTCTCCTATTTCTTCTTCCTGTTCAGTTACTTCAACATAGATTATACTAAAAGACCAGTTTACATTGTCTTACGAGTGTTGTGGAGTTACTCGTGCTATGAGGAGAATTCCTATTATCCAATACAGCGCATGGCTGCGGGGGGCGTAAACATCCGAGTCCGGGCGTTGTCCGCCGCGAGCGGCGTGTTCGCCCACAGCGTCGCGCGTCGCGTCGGCCGCGGGCGCTGACTCGCGGATGTTGACGCTGCGGGGCGGGGAGGGGGTGAGTGGGCGGTGCGGAGGAAGCCAATCCATGGGCCACGCGGCACTGCACGGAGCCGACGCGCCTGATTGCCTCCGGTTAGCCGGCGGATGCGTCATAAACCCTGCAGGCGAGGGAGCCCTGCGACCCCCCCCCCGCCCCCACCCCGGGCGTTCGACGGCGGCGGCACGCGCTCGCGCTCCGGTGGGCAACGCCCCCGGCCGCCGCTTAGCTGCCTCCTCGTCGGATCGACCCGACCCGACCCCACCCGGTCCGGCCCGGCCCGGCTAGCCAGCCCGACCCGGGGCCGAGTCGCCCCGCCGTGCGACGCCTCGGCCTGACCCGCACCGCTCCTCCAACCCGACCCGTACTGCTCCACTCCGCCCCGTCCGGTTCGAACCTCCCCACCTGCCTTCCGTGCTCCGTTCCCTCCGTACTGACCCGCCTCTCCTTTCCGTACGTTTCAGTTTCCTTCGCTCTCCTGCCCATCCCATTCCATCTTATTCCATTCTGCGACAGCAGACTGCCCAACCCATCCCATCCTACGTTAGCACTACAACGCCCCGCCTAGTCCCGCCTGTCCCCGTCCCGCCTAGCCCCCGCCTCGCCTCGTCCCGCCTGTACCCGCCCCGTCACGTCCCCGCTCCGTCACGTCCCCGCTCCGTCACGTCCCCGCTCCGCCCGGTCCGGCCCGGACCTAACCCACCCTCCGCCACCCCTGCGGGTCTCACCCCTCGTTGCCACGACTGAGCCGGGCAGTTTTAAGATGTGAGACATTTCTTTTTTTATTACGAATTTGCAAAGTACAAATAAAATTTATTTCCATGAAGATGCGCGCCGAAGACACCACGGAAAGCTAGTGAATAAGTAAGAGAGTTACACGGCATTGTTATATGAAAATCACCGAACACACGGCTTAATACGATCTGAAATCTATTGTTAATGACTGTAACTTATTGCTTTGTATTTGTATTAATTTCGGGATGTATTTCACTTATATAATGAATCTCATGGCTTCACATTTCTAGTACTTTCTGGATTTTTTTCTCGCTCTCTCTCCGTCCGACAATCCGTTTAGTGTTCGCATTTCAATTATAACGCACCTTCATACCATCCATTTGTCTTTTTCTACGCCCTACCCCTTTGTCACGTATTTCTACCTTCCTTTCTCAGCTTTTCTTCCTCTCTTCCACTCCAGGCAATTAAGTTTTCTTGAGACCGTCTCTTATCAATTTTCCGCCATCTTCTACGGCTTCCTCGAGCTCCTTGTACCCAACTCTTTCGTGGGCTTCACCTCCCCCCACCCCCACCCCCACCCGCATCTCGCGTCGCCCCTCTCCGCTCTGATTTACGGGCGGGATTAAGCGCCGGATCTTTCCCCGGCGTGAGGGCGCGGCGACTTTATGAGAAGTGCTCTGTTTGTTACGCGGAGTTTGTTGCCGAGAACTAGCCCCGGACGCAGGGCTTGTCTAAGTCGTCGTTGCGCCCGCTTCGTTCAATCTGCTGCTCTCCATGGTGCAGCGGAGCAGATGATACACTTTCCTCGACGGTTTTGGAGCTCTTTAGTTTGCTACTTGAAGGCGTAAACTGTAGTCGGCGCTGCTTAAAAGCGAAAGGCCCGTCGTTGAGAAAATACATTGTTCAGCACGAAGGTTGTTTGTCTACGAAAAGGAACAAGCAATGAAACGTGTATTTACTGGTGCACTATCGTTCTCGTAGTTGTTTTATATTTATTTAGATGTATGCATTCTTTTTAGAAACAATATTTTTTGTTTGTACAAAACATTAAACTTAAATGAATATTTGAACTTGGGAAACGTTCGTAAAAATTCTCTCGTATCTACTCTTAGTAAGTTCACTTCGTAGTTCGTTATTGTAACCCCAATGCCACGATTCTCATTATTTTTTCTGCAATCTCCTTCCGGTGCCACTCCCAACGAGCCTTTCTGCGCATCATTACACCATGATAGACTCATTCTGAATGTTCATATTCTTCTATCACTTTGTGCAAATGTCATCATATGCTTCTCACCCCGTACGTTTCTTCACACGCTCATCAGGTGTGCTTGCTCCACGTCAACTTCTGCACGCGGTCATCGGACGAGGATGTTGAGGCAGGTCGCAAATTGCTCGCAATCGACGCCCGAAATCGCGCGCTGTCTCCGCCTGCGTTTCCTCCATCTCCTCCCCCGGTCCCGCCTTCTCAGTCACCTTTCTTCCCCCTCCACCTTCACCCACTCCCTTTTTCTAGCTCTGTCTGCCTTCGTCTCCTACGGTCCAAAAACACCACCCCCGCTGCCCCCTCCCCACCATCACCTGCGCCGTCACTCCCACTTCTGTCCCCTGCTGACGCCAAGGGGGGGAATCTCCACCAGCAGCTCGTCTGTCATCTCCATAGCCGCCGCCATCTCCATCGCCTACCCCTGCTGATGCCGTTCCACCATCTGTGTCGCCGCCTCCCCCTTTCCCAAATCACCCCGTCTGCACTCCCTCCCAACTCCACCTCTCCTTCCAATCCCACACACGCTGTCGTCTGTACCACCTCCTCCTGCTCCTCCTCCTCCTCCTCCGCCACCGCGCCACCGCCAGTTCTACCCCCGTGTTGCCCTCTTTCCCGCCATTCTGTTTGCCACCGCGTCTTCACATCCACCACCACCTACCTCACATCTCCACTGCCTGCCCCCGCCACATCCCCTCCCCACCTCCAGCCCACCACCTCTCCACTCCCCGCGTCCGCCGTCGCGACGCCACTTGAAGGGCGTGGCGTCTGCAGCCGCCGCCCGCGGCGCCGCCTCGCACGCGCGCGAGCGGGCGAACGCCGTCTTCGCTTTGTGGGCGCAAATTGAATACCGCTATCGGCCGCCACGGCGAAACCGAGGAAGAAGCTACTTCGCTATGAGCGATGCCGACTCGCTAGGGTTGTGCTGCTAGAGACACGCGGGAATTACACACAAGTTTCATCATCACTAGTGCAGTGTGGAGCGGATAATCGGATTGGAATGATCGTATCGGAACAGGTGTTGCCAAATCAGGTTGTTTGAAGTGGAAAAAACTAGTACAACCAACCCATTTGTCATTGCACTAATGCCCTCGTAAGAATATCATCAGGCCAGAATGAGCTGATGAAAAATTGTCGCAGTGAGAACTAGCAGAATTATTTTTTTATTGTTGAATCAACGTGGCACATCTGAGAATTTCTTTATTATCATAATGAAAGAAAGGGGGAAATGTCCTTTTCTTAAAAGTGAATTATCAAATTCAGTATTACTTTTAAAATATTGTACTGACTTGCTACATTTCCTAAATACGTGCCCATCGAAGAGAAGTTCTACTAGTCCCTATTTTAACATGCCAACTACGAAGTATAATTTTTTTGCGTAGTGTGAATAGTGGATTGCTATTCATTTTTGTTATCCACTTATTCTTTTTCTCTTTTTAAAAGTTCATTTACTTTCTCCTAGTAAAATACTAACTTTCTGCATTTATTTTCTTTAATTCATTCGCGCTTTTCTAAACACCAAGTTGGGTCCCAGCGGGCGGAGTTTCTCGGATTAAAATGCGTTGGAGAAAGAATGTGCACGAATTTAATTGTGACTGTTATTCCATAACGTCAATTTTTGAATCCTTCATTTCCAATTAAGAATAGTGCGCGGCCAAACACTCCATGCATATATAAAAAATTTGAGTGATTGCTTTCTGCAGCGGATGAGATAATTCCCATGGGCTTTATTTATATACAGAACGCTCTGTTTTATTTCGTATCTCAAGGTTTGTTTAGCCCGGATTGGATTCTGTGACTGTTGGTGAATGTTGTGTGGTTGTTTCAGAAAACAGTCTCAATAAAGTGATTATCTTACCCGGTATTGTTGATTTTTTTTGCGTATATTAAAACGAGACAACGGTGTTTCCTTCTTCCAGAAAATACCATGAGTATGCACAGTTTAGCTTTGAGGTGAAAACGTAAAGCCGTTGCACGCCCGCGAAATAAAAACTGAAGATAACACGGCTCAGCATCTGTCAACAAATTACGTACCTTTGAAGGAACGCAATTCATCGCAATAAATGCATCCTTGTTACTAGCAGGTTATTTAAACGATTTTTTGAACGATAAAAATGGAATTCTCTTAATCCCTCTTCCGCGAACAAAAGTTGCGAGTCACAACAAATGCTTCACAGCAGATTAGGCAAGAAGCCACTTTTATTCGCCTGCCTCTCACGAGGCACAACGTAAAGCTACGGAGTCCTCTCGAAATAACTGTGCCGCCCTTTGTAACGGCGGGCGAGCGAAATTTAATGCTCTTCGACGGCATTTGGAATTCGGAGCCGAGCGGACCGCGCGCGCGCTCTCTAAGGCCCGGAAGGCCGCCGGCCCGCGCCTCGCCGCATATGGAAAGCAGGCCCGGGGTTGGACCGCGCGTCTCTTGGTGCGGTCAGCGAACTTTTCGCGGACGCCGCGCGCTCTCGGATCGTGGTGGTGGTGGTGGTGGTGGAGGGGGGGCATCCCCTTTGTGTCCGGCTCGACCCCACCCATCACCCTCGCCCGCGGTCCGTCGTCTTCACTCGCCTTCATCCGTTCTTTTCCACTGCCGACCGACTGCCCTCGCCTCACCCAGTCGCCGACGCTATGCCCCCTTCCTCGAGTTTACACTCTTCATTCGCCCTCTTGGACCTGTCCTCGCCTTCGCTTACCTCGCGCGTCCTCTCGCGCCTTCTGCCTTTCTCGCCCATCTTTGCAGATCCTCTCCCGCTCTCGCCCATCCCCAATCGCCCTCACACACCTTCAACCACTCCCACTCATCCTCTCCCGCCCTTCGCTGTCGTCATCACATGCACCGGGTATTGCACTTGTCCTGTCCAGTCCTCTTTCGTCCTTACAAGCAACACTTTCTCGTCCACGATCGCTCACTCCTCTCATCTCGCTCACCTAGACAAACCCTTTTTCGCGGCATCTTCCACTACCAACACCCTCCTCGAACAGTGCGTTGGATGGCGTTATTGTGGGCGGTCACGGTAGGTGGCGATGGAGGTGAGGTGGGCGGGTGGCGGCGAGGGGCCGGCGGGTTTGTTTAGGACGGCCGTCGCGGCGGCGGCGGCGGCGGCGTCTCGGGGTGCTGTTTGCGCTGGGGGGCCAATAAGCCGCCTTGGGGCTCTGTTGGCTCTGGTGAGTAAGCCCCGACGGGTGGCCGGCGCCGCGCCTGCCGCCTTCGCGCTCCGCCTTCTTGAGCGGCCGCCGCCCCGCCCTGGCCCGCCCCGCCCCGCCCCGCCCGGCCCCGTCCCGCCCCGCCCCGTCCGTCCCCGTCCCCGCCCTCCCCTCCGCGCCGCCCCGTCCCGCCCCTCCCCGCCACGCCATGCCCCGCCACGCCACGGCCCACCCAGCTCCCACCCCGCCCCTACCCTGCCCCGCCACATCCCGCCTCATGCCGCTCCATCCCGCCCTATTCCGCCCCCATCACGCCCAACCCCGCCCCATCCCGCCCAATCTCAACCGCCCCGTCCCGCTCGCCCGCCCGCCCGCGAAAGGCCAACGTGCGTTAGTATGTGCCCACAGCCTTCCCTGCTCCAACGTAAGGGCCAGTTGACGACGGGAGATAGGGTGCCGCGTTTAGAAACATCAATCTATAAATCTCAACAACGATAGCGCAGTTGCATTGAACGTGTTTTGAAGAAAAAAATGGAAATATTAAATTGAACTAATTTCTGATTGAGTGAACTGTGTGTGCAGTTTTGTCTGAACTAATTCCTGATTGAGTGAAATGTGTGTGCAGTTTTGTCAAACATGTTCATGTGGTTTGAACAAAATGAAAACCTTTTTGGACATTTTTTTTCACTAACTGCGTGTATTGAGCACAAAGATTTCAGTTGGCTGCAAACAGCTGTTTTTGTTTTTTTTTCTCTAAGAAGATCCCCCCCCCCCCCGCACGGAGAGTTCGATGTGCTTTAATGGGGACGTATTTTTTCTGACACTGTCACAATCCGTAACAAAGTGGAACATTTATGATCTCCACACTCTTGGAAATATTCAAACGAAGAAAATTGGTGAAGATAACACTCCTGAGAACATTCTTAAATGTTATGTCCCGCATAAGCGAAAATCTTAATTTCACTCTTTCATTCGCGCCTCTCCCCCCCTCCTAATTGTCATCTCTTAAGGAATTGTTATTTCGCACCCTGGACGAATGTTGAATGCTTTCGGTGCTTAATGAATCCTAATTTAGGTGTTTGGCAAGATTAGTACTCTATGAGCTGTACTAGTAGAATTTCACTACATTATTTCGAATACATTTAATCAGATTTATGTCATTTAAACGTAAGTTCTAGTTTTAAGCCAATTATAAAACGAATAAAACATCGTACGGACATTCGTTCTCAATTTTCCGTGTGGAATCGATTTCCTCTTCCCGGTACCATGTGTAAAAAGCTCAGACTTGCTTTGGCTTGAAGGTTCGTTTTGTTTTCATCACATTACTGATCGCTGACATCGGTTTTTGTGTCGTATCTGCTATAATTTTAGTTTATTGATCGTTATATTGAGTATATAACGATCTCTATATAACTCTTCCTTACTGCAATGTCTGTTTCCGTTGGCTTCTCCGAATTTCATAGTCTAGTTTTTACAAATAGTACTTTTCTATCTTTTCCCTCCGTCTGTTATTGAAACATTTTTATCAATCGCTTATTATAGTCTTCAGCCCACGTCTAATGATCATTTTCTGGAAAAATTACCGTGCCCGTAGACTTCTCTCCAAAGACTGTATCCCTTTGAGACCCGATTCTCATCTATTGGCTTTTCTCTCCCCCTAGCTGCGCCTTCTTCGAGCCGTGTTCGATTCCTTTCGTATTACGTTTCGATTACTGTTTGTTTTGTGCGTGGGTTGTGTGGCTCCTCGGGTCCGGTTCATCTCGACTCGGTCAACAGACTTCCAACGCACTGCAGCAGTTCCTTCTCGATAGGCATTCGAAAGGCTTCTCTTCCGAGAACACATGCTCAGAACGTAATGGCGAGAAAGGAACGGCAGCGCTTTTTGCAGACAGATTTCGAGTGGTAGCGCTCGAGCCTTTAAATTCCTGTCGCAAGTTAAACCTTCACAAAGTAGGTGAACGAATCCCGAGGGATGCGGATTTACGTGTTTCCGTCTGCTTCGTTACTTCTCATCTAAGTTGCGTGAGTGCGGTAGAGTGCCCCAGGTTCCGTCTGCTCGGTCTAAAGGGCGTCGTTTATTGTTCGTTTTTCCTTCCTTTATTGCCCCAGCCGGACCCCTCAACCCATCCGCAAATTGGTATAATTGTTATGGGAAAGGGCATTCTGCGATTGCAAATGACATACGCTCATTTTTGTTTTGTTTCTTGCTTTCCAGGTGAGTGTCTCCCCGCTCCCGTCGGACCTGTTTCTCCGCTTGCGATGGCGTCGAGGCGGTGAGTTTGCGAGCGGTTTAAAGAGAGAACGATAATGGTGATGGGTGGGATTTCAAACTTTAATGTGTGTCCGCGGCCGGTTGCTCTCGGCTCTCGGTGCTGTGAATGTTGTGGTTTTCGCGCTGCCCCGCACGGCGTCACTCGTTGGGGTTGGAGAATTTCGTGTTCGCGGTTGGCGGCACTGCTCGTATGTCGGATCCGTTCATCTCCGGTTGTACGGTCGCGGACTGGTGTCTGTTGCGGTTTTACTTCCATTGATGGGAACGTAAACGTTCTGCGAGAGTCGTGCTAGAAATATGATAGCGTTTTTGTGTTCGTCTGGGGTAATGGGTAAAAACGTTAGGTGCAAATTAGTTTTCTTTCAGTTTTGCCTCTCCGTTAACCGTATTTCTTTTAGCGAAATATTCGTGAATATTGAATTTGGTTCGTATTTATAGATCGTATGATTTGAAATTCAGAGTACATGTCCGTTGAGTTCTGTGGATTTTTGTGTGTTTATGCATTCTTTGAGTAGTTTTAAGGGACTTCTCAGTGAAGACGAATTCAAATTAGATGAAAATTTGGCCCAGCAGGCTATATCATGTATTACGGATATCTATTATATCGAAATGTATTGGAATATTTCGACATAATTGTAGTTTTATAGATTTAATCTATCAGAAACTTTTTGAGCTTTCCCGACACGAGCTGTTAACGTTGTCTCGCGTTGATACAGACTCATCGGGGAGTTATTATATTTCATTACAAGTGTTTAGCTTACAGTATATAGTCACGCTGTGAACCTTGCTTGATGTACGTTATTTGAATATTTGATTTTTTGATGGACGGTTTTCTTTCGTGTTTATTTCAAAATTTGAATGCACACAGTATGTGTATATCGATGCAATTCATTGCTATGAAAAAATAACAATAATTCGCTTAGAAATCGCTTAACACGAAATACATCGGGTCAGTCAACGAATATCACAGTGCGAATATTGCATTCTTGTATCTTCTCCCAACCGAAACGATAAATCGCGTGCAGCTGAGCTTCCCCTTCCCGCAGCGCATTCTCCTGGGCGTTGCCATCACTAATAGCGAACGCGCTCTCCCGGGATTTGCCGCCGCGTTCCCTGGCGTCTATTCCGCCGAGAATGGGAAGCATGCAACGGTCGATCGCGGAATGTTGATGGAAGCGGCGGCGGCGGCGGCGGTGGTCCTCGTCGGAAGACGAGAGACGGAGGACGGCCCGCGTGGAGAGGGAGGGGGCGGGGGCGGGGATGGGAGAGGTGCGTGGTGCGCGTATGAATACGCAGGCTTGCGTCGGGTGCGCGTGCTCGTGTTATGGCCGGGCATTCCGCTGCCGCCCTCAAGAGTTGGTGGAGGGTAGGGGGATCCAAGCAGGCGGGCGAAATCGTGGGCGGGTGCAGGTGAGCGTGGGCGGGCGTGTGTGTGTGTTGTCGGGGATCGACGCTCGTGTGTAGTGCTGTGCAAGCATTCTCTCGTGCGCGTCGAACCGGCAGTGTTCGTGGGGATGAGCGCGCCACCGTTTGTGGCGACGTCTGAGGCAGCGCGGAACGACGTTCCGGGCAGATTCCTCAGAAGACGGGTTGCGCAGCTTCTACGGGTACCGTTAGCAATCGTTTCGACCACAAACGAGCGCTAACTTTCGTTGAGTGTGTGTGCGTGTTTTTTGTGTGCGTGTGTTTTTTGTGTGCGTGTGTTTTTTGTGTGCGTGTGTGTTTGTTTTTGTGTGCGTGTGTGTTTGTTTTTGTGTGCGTGTGTGTTTGTTTTTGTGTGCGTGTGTGTTTGTTTTTGTGTGCGTGTGTGTTTGTTTTTGTGTGCGTGTGTGTTTGTTTTTGTGTGCGTGTGTGTGTGTTTTTGTGTGCGTGTGTGTGTTTTTGTGTGCGTGTGTGTGTTTTTGTGTGCGTGTGTGTGTGTTTTTGTGTGCGTGTGTGTGTGTTTTTGTGTGCGTGTGTGTGTTTTTGTGTGCGTGTGTGTGTTTTTGTGTGCGTGTGTGTGTGTTTTTGTGTGCGTGTGTGTGTTTTTGTGTGCGTGTGTGTTTTTGTGTGTGCGTGTGTGTTTTTGTGTGCGTGTGTGCTTTGTGGGCGTGTTTTGTGTTGTGTGCGTGTGTGTTTGCGTGTGTGTACGCGTGTGTGTGTGCTGGGTTCCTTCGTAATGTGCGCGAAATCGAACATTTCGTTACATTAAAAACTGTTTCTTCTTCAACCACTAAGAACGTTTTGTTACGGATGACTACTGTCTGAACCACTCGTAATACAAAAATTCGCCACTAAAAAATCTCACGTGTGTTGTTCTGGAGTGCGCATGTGAAGGTCATACGAGTAAAAGCGCTGAAAGTACACTCAAAACACTTAAAAGAAAAACTAATTATTTAAAAAATAAAATGTTTTATCAAATGGATAGTCTTCTAAACTGTTTGTACAGATTGACTTGTAATACTTTCTAAAGACTTTGTGTATTCTCTTTCAAGTTTATCTTGATAAAATCTTCGACATTTCCTAACAGTTCTGCTTATTTCTTTTTTATTTTATCATGTAAAGAATATTTGAGTTTGCATTGACATCTATCTTTTCCACTGGGCTAAACTCATTAATTTACTGAATATTTTTCAAAACCACTAAAATTGCTCATCTCACTTTTCATTTTAGTAGCCGCTGAAAAGCAACTGAAAAATGTGTTCTGTGACATTTAGTTATGAAACTATTAAGTCCTTTTTGGCGCAAACATCTTCAAAGGCTTATTTAACTATGTAAGTTCCAAGACAAAGAACGTCTGTTGTTGGTCGTTTCTTTTGATCTTATTTCACTGATTTTCTCTACCTATCGAAGCACGAAATGCAAACTAGTCGTAGGGCACGTGGGAATATGTAGAGAATTCGTTCATATTTGTTCTCTGTGAGTATTTAAAGAAAAATTAGAGTATGCGTTGGATTTGAACCTCAGTAGAATGTAAGATTGGTTCAGTCCTCCCGCAATCTCTCATTGATGACACATTCCAACACCTGGAATCATCATGCTTGACAACTTAAACGAGGAATATGAATCCATTTCATTGAACTGGCGAAAGTTTTGAATGCATCCTTTGTTGATTTTGCCAACCGACAATGTGAATTGCAAGACGATATACCGCATGTTTGCTTGACGCTGCTATCACAAGCGCGGTGCTGATACGACGCAAAGAGCGGAGCACTTTCTATGATTCCGGGAAGAGTTGCGTCGCTGGAATGAAACGATGTGAGGTGCAAAATGTTTTAGAAAGGAGACAGACTTCCTTATTCTATTTTCGCTTGTTTTCAACACATTGACAGGTTCACATAAATTCAGAACTTGTTGCAACACAGTAGTATTCGCCGAAAAGGAAAGTCTTTGCGGGAAGAAGTTAAAATCGACACTCGTGTTGGTGAAGAAAGACGAAAAGACTAGAATTTTTCGTCGTAAATTTGAAACTGAGAGTCAACGAAAACACGTTCACGTGTCAATCCAAGCAATGATACGCAAGCATTCAAATATACTTTGATCTACGGATGACCTGTGCTAATGACCGTATATGCGAGGCTTCGCTTTAATTACAGATAATTAAATAAGTAGTTAAGTAATGAAGCCAAGATAAATACATAAGTAATGAAAATGGTTCCTGATGAGACCATCTTTTCATCATCATCAGTGTTCATATTTAATGTATTGTTTATTATTATTATTATTATTATTATTATTATTATTATTATTATTATTATTATTATTATTATCCACTTCAAAGTGAAATATTTGGATTAAAATATGCATTAATTCAAAATAGGTCACTTTAATGCTTCAAATATTACGTCCTTATTGTTAACTTTGAATCGTGGTTGAAAGAACCGGAGGGTCTTGACCCAAACCGCCGAAGCTACTCTCTGTCACCCTGTAGGCGTCCTTCATGTACACGTCGCCCTCTTATCGCGTCCACACGCCCCGCATTCCACCGCGGGCGCTTCCCTCCCCTTCCTTTCCCTCCCCTCCCCACCCCTCCCCTGCCACGCCCCTGGTGCGCCGCCAGCTCAACCCTTTCCTCGCTAGTGAAGTAACGCAGAACGCTGACCCTCCCATGCTTTCTCCACGCATCGGGCGAGAGCGGAGCCAGCAGATCGTTTTGGGTGGGTGGAGGGGGGCATTATAGATTTTCGGTAAATAATATATGTTAAATATATCAGATTTTAGTAGTGTGTAGATGATACTCTACAATATTGTTTAATAATTACGTAATTCCTACATGAATATTTACACCAATTTTGTCAAATAAAGGGAGGTAACAAACGAAAACTAGACGCCTCGCTTTTTTCGCTTGCTGTGCGCCTTCTACTTGTTCTGTCCTTTCTGCTTTGATGCTGAACTCGCTACAGTTGTGACATCTCCTACTCTTATATTACCGTCATAGTTGTCTCACGAGTTACACTAGTACGTGTCCGTCACGTTCGTTCCATCCATCAATCGTGTCCTGACCGTCTCGCCTGTCCCACTCGTCGCGCTCGTTGCACCCCGCCTGCTCATTCCTCTCATGCCACCCGCCGGCGTATTCCACTCATCCCATCCATGAATCCCTTCCGCGCGCGCGTTTTGATCTCGTACTCGCTTGTCCACGCCCCTTCCCGTTGCTCGCAACCTCTCCGCTTCACTTTGCGCAACCTCACAAGCCATGATTCCCCCCCCCCCCACGTCATCTCCGCCTGCGTGAATGCGGTTGTGGCACTGTCCCGGAGGGTCCGTACATTCCTTGTTAATGACGCCGCGATTGCCGTGAGTCACTCACCTCTCGTAAGAACAGCCTCTGCCCACACACTACTACCAACTTCTGGAATGCCAAATTGTTCGGGGAATTGACACCTTTTCTGCTACTCAGTAACAGATCCAGAGAGCTATTCCTTTTTTTTTAAGAACTTCAACATGTGATTGAGGAAAACGTAGATTGATAAAATTTCCTCCAAATAAGCTAGGCCTTTCGAAATAGAGTTTAGCAAAAGCTGCTTAGTTTGTGTAGAGGAAATAGAATAGGGAGTTTTCACTTTCCTCCCCTTCAGGGAAGATGGCGCGTGCGTTCGCCGGGTACCCGCTGCCGGGGCTGTTCGGCCGACGAACCACCTGGAGGTAAAGACGTTTCTTGCCGAGTCAGCGTGCGTTCCAACGTTGCCTTCGCGCGAAACGCGTGTTTCGTGCAAATACAGGGCAATCAGAGGGGTCACAAAGCGACGTCTGCGCTCCGACTCGCCCCTCCGGAGTATCTACTGTGTGTTTACTGTAAGTTGCTAGTTGTGGGTGTGTTTGGAAAGCGTTAGACGTCATCGGAACAAAAAAGCGCTATGTTTTGAATCAAGAAATTAGTATCTTCAAGATGGGTGTGGGAACCTCCCGGTTATTGCTTAGTAATGTTTCAGAATGCTTAAAAAATATTAACAAAATTGTTTAAAATGCAATATAACAGCAATGAGTAAATATTTTATAAGCATTTTTACCATTTGAAATAATAAAAAAAGATGACAACACAGGAGAAAGGTTGCGAATTGCAAACGGTTTCGTACCGCAGGTGGATCGACAATAGAGACAGTTGTCAATGGTTGTTGATTGTAAGTAATCAAATAAAATAGATAATGGAAATTTTATTTATTTCGTGAACATTTTTTAAGCATTGCAGCGCCTCTGACCGGGAGGTCCTAGGTTCGAGTCCTGACGACTGCAGGATTTTCGACACTAGCTTTTCAGCTAGGTCGAATTCAGTCGCTGTCTGAAAGAGAATTCTAGCTGCCGGCTGCTCTGATCGGTAGTTTTCCGTGGTTTCTCCGATCAACACCAGGAACACCGAATGCCGGAGCAGTATCCTAACAAACGGGCCACGGACCGCGCGCGATCTGTTCTTCCTCTTCCTTCTCTTCCTATCTTCTCCCCTACACACACACTTACACTAACATGCGCTACACTACCACATATTCCGGGAGACCGGTAGGGAGCTTAGAGCTTGTCCCAGCTGGGGTGGTGCCCCGCTGGTGGGAGAGACCTGGTTAGGGGGAAACCCCACTAGCCGACGATAGGTCGGCGCCGGATCTCGCCATACAGCGGGGGAAGATCACCGCCACCTCACGAGAAAAAACACGCACTACACTAAGGGGACTAATGACTAAAACAGTTGACGCGCCCGGATACACGAAAAAATCAATCAATCAAAACATCGATGTTTCTGCTGGAAAATATCGATATTTTAAAAACATCGATGCTTTTTTAGCCACCTCTAAGCGCATCTATCTTCCTCGTGCGGAAAAAATCTCGCGTGAGCTGGAACGGAGCGAAGGTGCTCCTGGTGGCACGCGGCTGTCTCCGCGCGTGAGCAGGGGCCGGGGCGGAGCACGCGCCCAGCGCTCGTTAAGTCCCTCCGCGGAAGCGCATTGTCACACCTCGGCCGGGAGCTGTTTTCACGCTCGGGGAAACACACGTAGTTCTCCTAAACGCGTTGAAACGCAGGCGCGCAGCCCTACGTTGTTGGTATGTGTGTTCCAGTTGTCAGACGGTTAGCTTGATCTTTCCTTTCACTACCTTGTAAAATGCGGTTGGGGGAGGGTGATGAGAATGATGGAGGAGAAACTGTGAACACCAGTCGTCGGTTGGTATTATTAGCAGTTCAGTTTGTTACGAAGACAAAAGGAGCATCTGGACGTGAATGAATTTTGAAAATAATTTCTTTGAGCTAGATGCACGTCTTATGCTGATTTGGCATGTTTCATTTTGTTTGTGTTGTGGTCCGGTAATACACAACATTCTCTGTTCAAAGCATACTCGCTAATGCAGATTCGTAGAGATATTTTCTCGAAAGGTATATTGTCCTGTTTGTTGTGTGACACCCTCTTCACACGATGTAGAAGAAAAGAAATGAATATTTTGGTGTGAGCATAACCAATAAGCCGCATTCATAACACGAGATGCGTCCGTCACGTAAAAGCACTGTTCACGTGGAAATCTCATTCGCATGCATAGAAAAGGGCAGGAGTGCGTCCTCTCAATAGACACACATGAAGCACACACACTCGCCTCGACACCGCGTCGTTGACCCCTGGCTCTTTCTCCTCCACCTCTCCCTCCGCCCCGCAGAAAGCAAACTGAAAGTCCTGGCGCCTGCCCGGACAAATGTCTCAACGACGTCCCTGTACGAACGGATAATGGCGCTCCAGAAAAAGGAGACACACGGGTGTCGCTTCATAATTCAGGCCGCCTCCAGGAAGAAGCCTCCAGGAAGAGACGAGTCGCGAGAACCTGCGAGGGTGGGGTGGGGGTGGGGGTGGGGGAGTGAGGACAAACACAAGACGTCGCCCCAGGAACAAAAGGCGGCGGGCGCCGAGACAAAAGACGGTAACCGTTTAAATATGCACGCGCGGCCCGCGGCAACGGGCTCGCCGTGCCGTCGAGCCGCGTCGCGTCGGACGGCGAGGCGTAGCCTGGAGACGACACTTGGACCTCGGGTGCGCGCCGGGGCAGCGAGACTCGCTGCTCTTGGGCCCCTGAAAGCCGGACGGCTGCTTGTTGTTGTTCGCTGTTTGTGTCGCTCCCGGGAAGTTCCTTGGTTTCGTGCTGAAATGAATGTTCCCGTAGTTTGGAAGGGGAGAAGAAGGACGGAAAAAAAAGAGGAAGTGTTGACAGGCGCGCGGCGAAAGTGTGTCCTTTAGTCTAGAATTGTTTGTTGGTGTCCGCGAGAAAGAGAAGAGTAAACTAGGACTTTTTTGGGAGGAAAATAACCAGTAGGTAAAAGTGTTTGGAGGGATGCAAAATTAAAATCTCGCTTTTTTAGGGAGCCTTGTGTTCTTGGAGAACACTCAGGAAAGTAATAGTCGCGTGTGTTTTACTTGTACACGACAAATGTCTCTTATAATAGTACTTTTATTAAAATTGCTTTTTATTGTGCCTGCAGTTTTTGTTGCCTAATTGCAACGCGTTAGTAATCTTAAAGTGAATTCTGTGTACTTAATCTGGCTTTTATCATTTTATTTTGCTTTTCGTTTATTGAATTTTCCTCGCCGCTCTATCCAGCGCGTTCCTGCGAGATAATGCAAAATGTTTCTGCTGCCTGATGAATTAGTAAACAGATGCATCTCTTTTACAAAAGACTTCTGGAAAGTCCTTTAGTTTCACCTGAGAGAAGGAATCCGTGCCAGCGGCGTGTCGTTCAGTCCGGCTGAGGTACGTGAGCGCAGCGAATGCTTCCAAGAAACGCGCATAAGAGAGAAAGCGAAAGGAAGCGTGGAAGATTACTGACAGCGAGTGTGGGTCTGCTGCCCAATTTTCATTCGTTGCGGATCGGTTTCCTGTACAGAATTTCGTCGTTCTACTTCTTTGTTTCTGAGATGCAAAAGGAAAGTACCTCAACGTTTGGCGTTTATGGAATGGCTTTCATTTTTTAAAGTTGCTACTACAGGTGGGTCGAAATGGGAACCTTGAAGAATCTCAAGATCTGAGCTCAGTGCACTTTAAAAGCTCGGCATAAAAAATAAATGTACCAAGACAATAATTTTGAGCAAATTTAGGAATATTGATTGACACAGGTCTTAACGTAATTTAATAAGTTAATTGAATATTTGTGTTTGAAAACGATCAGACAAGAACAAAGTAGTCCTCGTAGTCAAACATGAAGTTAGGATTTGAAAGATTTAATTGACGTAGAAGCAGGATAATGAGTTTTAGTACCTGAAGTATATTTCAGAATATGTGGGAAAGGATTATTAAGTTAGGGTCTCCAGTTTTTTTAATTTACTAATGCAAATAATATATGATGTAGTATAAAATTATTATAAATGTGCCACTCAATTTTAAAATACACTATATCTATTTTGTTTCCATAAAGATTGTATCTGCAATTTACATTGGAACATTTACCTCTTCACGTAAATATTACATAATTCTTGCCTAAATAAATTTCCTATAGAATGTCAGGAAGATCGCGTGTAATATCACCGTCCAAACGCGTGAGTCAGGCATGAAGCGTCGAAGTCTCTGGCGGCGACATAGAGGACACGAGCTTCACGAACGAGGATACGTCCCATGAAACACGACGTGACTGCAGGCGACAACGTCAACCACGCGAACGGGTCTTTTCATGCTTCCGTGACTCCCAAGTTGGATGAATCACTTCGCATGAACGCCATCTAATCCAGTCTCCGATGCGATATGATTAGAAGTGAAACGTAAGGCAACGCCTGCAATTGCGAACATCATTTCACACACCGCGCCGAACCGAATACACCCCCGGACATAGCAAGAAGGAAGGAATTTTGAAGATGTTGTTTTCTAATTTAGTTTCTTATCGTTAAGATGTCAAATCCGATTAAATCTATTTGTTGTGTGTTTTTATGGGGTTGGTAGTGTCTACCTTGTCTCTCTTCACGCTTCACCATTATATTGTAGGCAAGCCATTTATTAAGGCTGTTCCTATCACAGAAGTCTCTACTCCATGGCCACGAACGCATATTAACCCCCAATTCTCAGACGTGAAAGCTGAACGATTGCTAGACGTTTGCAGAAAAAATGAAACGGGCGTCGCGAGAGTGAGCGGAAGGGATATTTCGGAAATGACCCTGACCCTTGAAAATGTATTGACCCTACTACACCGCCGTTATAGTACCAAACACCATTTATATTTTATTTCTGTTTTCTACTACAACCTCTGCATCGTCTTCCCTCGCAATTCTACCATCCCCAACTCCACCATCTTCGCGTCCTTGCCGCCTCCACCCCACTTGCCCCTGCATTTCCCCCACAAACGCGAGTGCACCGGCGCCGGCGTCGTTGCAGCCCGAGACTCGGCTCTGGGACCGCCCGCCCCGCTCCGCCCCCGCCGCAAGACCTCGTCTTAAAAAATTCACGGTTCGCAGAAGCGCAGAGAACGCGGGCGCCGACGGCGGCGTCGCGGCGCTGGCGGGCGAGCCCTGACCCCTGCAGCGTGACGACGTCCCCGCGCCGCGCGGCGAAACGCCCACAAATGTGGGCAAAATTGGAGAGTTGAAAGTCGAACAACGCTCACTCCAATAGTTAACATTGGATGGACGAATTAGGACTACAATTTATGTTGTTAAAACGTCAATTTAATCGCTTGTAAATATTGTAAATATTGGTATGTGTTATTGAGTAATGAGATGTAATATCCTAATTAGTCTGATAAAATAATGACCATATCTGTAAACGATAGCCCATACTGAAAGCAGACGTCATCAATAACCCATCAAATTAACAAGACTGTGCAAGACAGATGTAGTATTCAACTGAGTTTCTCCAGCTGAATAATAATTCAATGTAATAACCTTGCTAATGGTATAAAGTATAATATTTAATAACACGTACAGAACTCCGAAAACGCATTATTAATTTTCTCGTCATTTAGGACGGCTCCATGCCGGAAACGCTGGTATAGCAAAAGACCTATCCCTCTCCCCCCATTAAAAATGTACCCAATGATTCTTAAAAAAAACATACCTTAGTACAATATTAGCAAATTATCGTTATTCTTCTTAACTATTAGAGTATTTTTAAAAATTTCACATTACAAAAAATGTTCCTCATTACACCGATACTGAAGTATATCACGAAGAAAAGGTAGTTTTAGTATTGAAGTCGCTTAAGACTTCATTTTGAAATTTAATGTTCAAACTGTTTATGAAATAAAATTTACAATTATGAAAGTAGTGTACACGTTAATTAATGATATTTCCTGTAAAGTCATATACCACGAAATAATGCGTTACTATAAATAAATTGAATTTAAAAATATATTTCTTTCAATGAAAACTTGCCCGCGCCGCTCGTTGTGGCCAGGGTGCGGGGCGCCCCGTGCCAGTGTGCCGGTGCCCTAGCGACACGACGCCGCACCGGGAGACAGCGAAGCACCTCCAGGCGCAGCGACGTTGCACGGCGGGCAGGCGGGCGGGCGGGCACTCTTCTTAAGAACGCCGCCCGGGCGACTCTGCAGGCGCGGCGGCGCAGTAATAACGGACGCCATTGTCATGACTGACGAGAAAAGGGCATTGTTCGGTGCGCCTGATTGTTAGTCATCTACTCCTTGCGAGAGAAGCGGCTACAATCTCGGGATTTTCGCTAGCCAGAATGAGGAAACATGGTTTTTCATTTTTTTTTTGTTTTTTTTTTTTTTGTTTTTTTGTTTTAGAATTGTAAATTTTTACGAAAATGTAACGGAAACTCATGTTTTTTTATTTTGCAGGAGAAAAAAAACGGGAGATCTTAGATTTTGTGCATCTTAATGATAAAAATGCTAAACGGTTTTCAACAAATATTTATATGTTTAAAATATCTAATATGAAACAAAGCTATTGGATTTGTAAATATATTCATTCTCTGTAATTCTCTCTCTGTACCTAGTCACATACCGCCGGGTGGATGATATTACAATTGTCTGTGCTAAATAAGCACGACTGAAGAGAGACATCTACGATGCTAATCTATGCTCTCCAGAAACGATCTAACGGGCGTGGGAAAATGGAGTATTCAGTGCAGCTATGCCTTCAGATCGCTCTAAAGAGAACGTTACGTTGCATCACAATAATTCATCGTCGTAAGCAAATAATACACATATCGATGTCTGACAGTTCAAACACTGACTGATTTCTGTATTATGACTTCCACACGCACTCCTTGTTTACAGCAATGCAAAACTATTGACAGGTAATGGATTAATAAACGTTTTCTGGTAAAATATGAAAAGTGGTTTCTTGTTTAATTATGACGGGCAACCGCTCACTCGCAACTAATAATGAAAGTAGCGTAAGAGTTTCTGAAAGGATAATGGTTTGTCAGGTCAAGAGATTTGATTGGTCGAGATTTACATTTCAGCAAAGAATAGGATCTCGTATTCTCATCTAGGTGTTCGATTTTAGGTGTTCGAATCCCGACGTTTGAATCCGGGTGTTCGAATCTAGGTGTTCGAATCTAGGTGTTCGAATCTAGGTGTTCGAATCTAGGTGTTCGAACCCAGGTGTTCAAATCCAGGTGTTCAAATCCAGGTGTTCAAATCCAGGTGTTCAAATCCAGGTGTTCGAATCCGGGTGTTCGAATCCGGGTGTTCGAATCCGGGTGTTCGAATCTAGGTATTCGAATCTAAATGTTCAAATGTAGGTGTTCGTATTCAGGTATTCGAATTCGGGTGTTTGTAGACGGGAGATTCGAATCCGAAGTTTCTAATCCGAGGGTTCGAATTTACTGAAGGCACGCGGCCACCCGTCGACCACCACTTGAGATGGCGATGGCGGTAGCGGTGGTGACTACGACGTCACCGACGACGGCGATGGCGGCGGCGTCCGTAGCGGCGGGCGAGACGACGGCTTTTTGGCAGCGCATACCAGCGCACCGGCGGGAGCAGGTTGGCGCGAAAGGGATTCCTGGGAGCCGCTGGCACGGCCAGAATCCCGAGCGACAGCGGCGCAGGGGCGGGCGACGCACAAAGGCTAGCGAGGGCGATTCTTCGAAGGTCTAGGTCTCTTCGAGGAAAAGGAGAGAGGAGTTGATGGCTTTGAAAATTAAATTAATGGCTAGACACCCAAAATAATTAATATGTTTTCACTCGGCGAGATTTTGAGACATTTTTTCTATTGGGCAAATGCTAAGCGATCGAACGTTTCATAGTTCATTCTAATATAAACGACGAGACAAAGTAAGGACCTTGGCCACGTGGCTTCCTTGGATGCAATTTTTTTCACACAGATGGGATCACATTAAATAATATTACTAAACAAACCCAGAGCGTTTAAAATCAAAATACAGACCATGAACAGCATACACATTTCTGCTAGGTTATCTCAATTTCCTGATTCGAGTGGTCCATTGGACGTGTCTCTGGCAGATGATTGATCAGCGCTGAGTGATACTAACTACGGAATTCGTAAGCGTGTTGCTGAACGTACTTCAAAGCGACTGTTGCAAACGCAGCCCCGACGCGTTCCGCGGCAGGATTCGCTATCGCGAAGCGAATGCTGCTTGTTTGTTTAACCGAACGCTACAAGAAGGAGCAGCGAGAGATATTGCAATGCCCGGCGAGCAACCCACCATTTATTTCGCTCGGCGACGCGAATATTGTGGTTTGGACGCAAGGCTATTAAAGGGCGCGACTACATTTTATCGTCCTGCTCTTACGGAGGTAGTGGCTCATCTATTACGTTTTATTATAACCTCCCGTTTTGTTCTATTTCTACACACTCTCACTGTTAGTTGTGATAAGTTGCGGGATGTTCAGAGTTTGTGATCGCAAGTTGGTTTTGATATGAGATTGTGGCCCCCTGAAATTAGTTTTTTTATTGTAAGATTTCTGTTTTTCTCTTTCTGTGGAACTAATGAGTTTTGTTTTATGATCGGTGGCCGGTACGATTATAGCCGAGTCGTTGAACGTAAAATCAATTTGATATATCTGTTTGTTGGAGTGATTTTAAGAAGTTTCGTACATGTTCGTTGATGTAGAATAAAGAGTACTTTCAGTTTTTCTACGTGGTAATGCGAGGCCATACTTTCTCCGAGCAAATGGATGAAAAGACATTTCTAACCTTGTCGCGCCTTGTGATAACCATCGAACGTGTTCTCATTACTACAGGTAATGTGACTGTCGACGCAGGCATCCATCACCCCAGAGGACATTCACAGCAAAATGCTGTTTCGGGAGATGGTATTGATCGAAAGCAACCTTAAATTACTAGGTCCGCACGGTAGCCACTCGTGCCTCGCATTAGATTACAAAACGCCGAAAGAGCATGGTCCGATTGTCACACAATAATACGCATTACCTTGAACTTACCCCCAAAAAATCTGTCATTCATCCTTTAATCCTGTACATTACTAATGTATTCATGGAATGATGGTTGTACATGTACATTGAAACGAGATTGAGTTCTCACTTTCGTCGTCCGTTTATTGTGGTTATCTTAATACGACTCGCTTATCGCGTATCGTGTTGTGCGTCCATCTCGTAGTTACATGCATACGGAGACGTTCTCGCCCATCCGAATAGGTCGCAGGGGTTATTGAGGAACATGTGCGCATGATGTCCTTCTGCTCAGCAGCGTTGCTGGTGACGAACTGTTTAGAGAACAAATAGGGAAAATGTGGATGCCCATGTGCTTGCGCGACACATATCCCACGCCAGCACATTCGTGTTATACTGACCAAATCTATTCACGCGTTGCGGGACTCGATCTGCAACATTTCCATATATTCGCATGATTAGCCCCCGCGTATCCATCGTATTCTGCAGAGAGGTAGTGCTGAACGTTCAGATGCAGAATCTGTGGTCAGATATTCGTTGGATTAACGACACAGTATGTCAGAGATAACGTTTTATTTGAAATACGAAACAAATACATGCGAGAGAACGTCGCTATTCGTTATTTACCCTTTATATTGCATTTTAGAAGATAATGTACACAAACTGTAAATCACCAATTACCTACACGTATAATAAAGCATCAATATAGGAAGAAGTAAAATGTAAAAAGGCATAATAATAGAATAAAATAAAATTATTTTTGCACTTCACTCCCAACCATTTTATCCGAAATTGTCTCTCAATTTAAATTTGTGATCCTCTTCGTATCTCTTCCCCGCCAACATTTTCCACTCATGGATGACCGGACGCATGTACGGGTATTACATTTATTCTAAACACGGGGTCGGGGTTCCCTCGTCTCCCCTCCAGATATTTCGTAAGCTTGTGGTTGGAAGGGGAAATAGTTTGTTACTTCTCGATAAAAGAGATCTTTAAGTTTTGTGTAACCACATGCCCCCCCCCCCTCCAAAAAAAAAAATAGGAAGGGGGAAAAATACCGGTACGCCCGTGATTCCACACATCATAAAGCAGACGTGTCGTTGCGCGCCTGGCCGTAACCGTTGCCTTTGGAAATGTCTACGCCTGTGAAAGGTATCGTGTAACCTTTGCAACATCTTTTCCCGACAGCGCGGGGACATCGACGGCGGTGACGATGGGGAGCGTTCGTGATAGCGTGGCGTGTCGACGTGGACGCCGACGCCGACGCCGGCGGCGTCGCGGCGCCGTCCACAGACGCCGGCCATCGCCCGCCCGCTCGCCCGCCGCATAAAAACGCCCGGAATAGCTCGCGTGGGCGACGCCGGGAGCGCCCGGGGCGGCGGGGGCGGTGGCGGGGGCGGCGGCGGTGGCGCTTCACACGTCGAGGCGGACAAGCGCCCGCCCGTGTTTGCGCCGCCGCCGCCCGTCTGCAGGCGGAGAAGGCGGAGGAGGGCGTTTAACATGCAGAGGGCGGAGAGCAACGCTCCTCCTGCGGACGATGCAGTGACTTCGGTGGGACCTCGCCCTAGGGATGCGACATCGATGTTGATGTTTTGAAAACGTCGACGCTTTTATAAAATCATCGATGTATTTAACTTCGACTTTTTGAAGCCGATGTTTTTTAACATGGATGTTTTTATAAAATCAGCGATGTATTTAACTTGGATTTTTAGAAGCCAATGTTTTTTAACATGGATGTTTTATAAAATCATCGATGTATTTAACTTCGATTTTTTGAAGCCAATGTTTTTTTAACATGGATGTTTTTATGAAATCATCGATGTATTTAACTTGGAATTTTTTAAGCCGATGTTTTTTAACATCAATGTTTTTATGTGGTCCATATCTTTAAAATGAAAGAAAAATTTCCTCGTAAAATGTTCAATAATAATTTTTTGATATTCATAAATTTCAGACCAACTTGACTAAAAGTGATAAAATCAAGTTTTCATCAATAAAGAAGCATCTATAATTTTTGTTTTATTGAATGAGATAATACATGTTTTTTATTGTCCTGGTTATTTTTTGACTTTGGTTTGTCAGGTAAATCTCGATAAAAATGAACAAACAATACCACTTTCAAATCAACCCCTCTCCGTGTGAACTTCAATAGTTACTAATCCGTTTTAAAAACATCGGTAATTAATAACATCGAATATTTTCGTTCGATGTTTCATTAATATTGATGGTTTCATTTTGAACATTAAAAAGAATAACTAAAAAAATTATCGTCCGTATTCTCAACCACGCTACAACGCGTACACCGTAAGGCCAAAGTTTTCATAGTATTGCCAAGATCTTCAGGTTTCATCGTACGGGAGCCGTGCGTTTTGACACTAGTGGACTGTGGTCTCTATAGATCGGCACAAGAAATGCAGAATAGGAAAACTTTCTGGTTCGTATGATGATTGTATTGGTAAATCGACTGTCTAGTTGAAAAACTGTTCTTGTGCTACTGCTTTGTACATGATCAGAAAGGCTGGCAAAAGTGAAGCCTCATCTTCTGTTAACAATGTCCATTTCCTTTTGGAAGTAAACGTCTACAACAGAAGTACTCAGTGCTCAGTTGAACAGCGTCAAGGAAAAGGTAGTATTGACTCATAATGGAGGGAATGACGAAAGAGTTGCCTACTTCGACTCAAAGTGTTTGAAAGTGGAAGGTTGAAAATAAACCTGCCGTAGTGTTAGAACGGCAGCCACTGCCGCGTCACTATTTTTAGCGCCTACATTTCTGGAATACAATTCTCTTGAGTGCAGCAATCATATTGACCATGAACAAACTGTTTACAATATCACCCAGAAGCATGGGTACGAATTTTAACTTAAAAATAGAAAGTAAAATTGACTATTCCTTTGAAGTAAAAATATTGTAAAAAAAAACAACAAAGCATTCAGCAAACATAAATAAATATTGAATGAATCAATGAATATGAGAAAGTTCGTGAGACGGTGATGCAAAGAAAACAAACCAACAAACAATAAATAATAATAATAATAATAGTAAAAAGTGAGCAGATGCAAGAAATATATATCATTTAAATAATTAGTTTGAATCAACTCAGACTGATTTGAGATGGCTACGAGTGAATCGGTTGTAAAGCTGTTACTGACGCGCACGCGGAGGGGTGGAATTGCAGGTGAGGATTGAAGGCGAAGCCGGCTGGCGCTATGCACTCGAACCGGTCCTTGGTTCGGATACCGAAGGCGCTCGCTTCGAGCGGAAGGGTGCCATCTTGTGGATGCGGGCACGGCGCTTCCTGTTGTCACAGAGGTGGCGGTGGTGGCGGCGGTGGCTGTCGCACCAGGACCGCCCCCGCCCCCGACGCCGCCGCCATCGCCAGACGTGTGGTGAATAATTCAAAGCCTTTGATGCCCATCGGCAGATGCAGCATCGCAGACGGATACGCGTGGTAGCGATGTGTGCCCGCGGGATGGGATGGGATGGGATGTGCTGGCAGGAAAGAGTGGGGAAAAGGGCTGAGATCGAAGACGCGTAGTGATTTGTCAGCGCACTATTTGCGGAGCGTCACTGTTGAAATTAAACATTGCTGAGTGTGTTACATCTTAAAAACTAATGATACAAATTTTCATCAAAAAATAAGTATTTCAAATTATCAATATTCAGTTTTCGTACCAATTCATCTTCCTTCGTTTTTCGTTGTTATTTACCATATTATTTTCCCTCCCTGAATAAACATTTGAACAATAATTTGTGAGAATCAGACTTGTATTACATAATTTTTCAGTTTTCTTTTTAAAATTTGGATGTGCATTATTGAAGCCGTATTATCCAAAAATCTCATTTTAAGGCATTCTGTTTTCTTCTCTGGTCGATAATTTTTGATCAGAAGACAAACAAATAAAACATTTACGTTCCATTTATCCCGCACAAATCACCATTACCTCCTAATTCACAAGGCCTACCCATCGCTCCCAATCTCGCGATTCCTTTGTAAACCAAATTCACGCACACAAAGGGAAAAAACTAATCACCGCGACCCTCCCAAAAATGAAAAAAAAAAATCTCCACACTTCAATTTAACGAGGAGAGCAACGGAATCATTCAACCCCCGCGGCGAAATTGACTTGACCCGCGTTGTTATCGAGACGTAGTCGACCGACTGGAGACAATTTCCGCCCAAAGAACGCGACACGCGTGCGGGGACGAGAGCGCTGGTAGGAGTGGTAGCGGACGAGGACACGGTGAGCAGTCAGAGGAAGAGGACGAGTGTGTGGAGACGGACGATGCGGCGGTGGGGTGAAGAGGGCGATGGCGGCAGAGACCGGATGCCCGTGATGCGAAAGGATAGAGATGGGCCTGCCCGGGGGGTGGCGCTGGGGTGGACGTGTGAGTTGAGAGAGATGGAGGGTGGCGCGAGTAGTGGTGAGGCGGTGACTATCGGATGACGATGGAGCTAGAGACGGATGCCGGTGACGCGAAATGGTGGAGATGGGTCAGGCGAGCGGGGGATAGGACGAGTGAGAGATGAGGGAGGGTGGCGTGGGGAGTGATGAGGCGATGAATAGTTGATGGCGATGGAGGTAGAAACGGTCCTTGGGAAGGATGGCGGTTGAGAAGCGAAAGGGTGGAAAAGGGAGAGAGTGAGGAGGTGAAATATGTGCGGCAGTGGGTGGTTGGGAAGGGCTGGGCGTTGGGCGTTGCGTTGTGGACTCGGAGATGGTCGCTAGACGGGAAAGGCCGCGAAGACGGGCTCAGGGGCAGGGTCATGAACGTCGCGGAGGCTGGCGGGGCGAGGCGGGACGGGACGGGGCAGTGTTGGGAACGTGTGGATGCGGGGAGGGCTCGGGGCGGGCTGGGGTGGGATCGGGCAGGGGCGGGATGGGCGTGGGGCAGTGGAGGGATCGTGTGGATGCGGGGAGGGCCTGAAGTGGGTTGGTGCGGGATGGGCGCGAGGCTGAGGAGGGAACGTGCGGATGCGGGGCGAGCGCGGGCCGTGTGCGTGCGTGGAGCTCGCCCGTACGCTCTTCTAACGAGTTCTGCGTCCTCGCGACGGCGCGCGTCCATTAGCAGCCGCGACGTGTAACGATCGCCAACTTCATGGTGATGCTGACTGTGCGCCGCATATACCGTTTTTAATGGGGTGGGGACCTGGACTTCTTGGGTAAGGAAGTTCATGTCCGGTTAATTCGAGTTAAAACATGTGAATTCACCGAAATATTATAGATTTTGTTGTAGTTTTTGGAATATTTATCCATTTCCATGACATTCAGTTATGTATTCATGGTGGTCACTGGGTTCCACGTCCTCTAAATTTTATTTACTTAATGCAAAATTCGAACACCATTCTTAGTCTATTGTAGTGCAATTGCCTACATTCCATGACTAAGATCAAGACGAAAATGAAATTAACACTAGGTTCAGTTGTGTTTTTATCTGCGAAAATTATTTTGGGGAATCTCTTCAAACCCTTATATGGGTCCATCACTGTGAACGAAAAGTTACATAGAGTTTAGTCTTATTCATCAAAACTAGCGTCTGACAGTAACAACTGTACATTCTCACCAACGACTACACTGTCGTTTAACTAATGTAAATGTTGTTCACGTACTTCTCAAAAAGGATACATGGTCTAGATTTTGTGGGAAAAAAAATTAATCTCCGAATTCGGGCAAATATAAATTGATGCAAGAAAACCGCAGTTTGACGATCCTGCTGTTTTGTAACACGAAAGCAAAAAGCCCCGCGAGACAATGGGCTGCTGAAATGAGGTCTCCTTTCGGAGTCGCCCGCTGTGTCTGCTGGAGCTTGTCGGCCTCTAAGCGGGGGAGGCGCCCCATTAGGGCGCGCGTCGCGTCCGCGACCGTGAGCTCTCTCGCGCGCGCGTGTTTATGGAACGTGAGCACGTGTTCGCAGTCCCGCGAATCACGCAACCACCGCCTCCGTCGCCGCCGGCGGGGGTGGGACGAGACTTGTGCGTATGCGGTCGCCTCCCCCCTCCCCTCCCCCTCCGCGCTGTTTCTCCCGTTTTATTCCCTCTCCATCTCGCCGTATCGTTCCATCTCTGGCGGCGACTCCGCCCGGCCCCGCGTCGTCGTCTGTCGCTTGGAAATAGAGACGTAACTGCGAAGGGAGAGCCAACCGGGCAGGAGGGAGTGAGAGTGGGACGTAGGGAGGGGAAGACATACAAGGTAGAGGAGGGGACGGACGCAAGACAAAAAAAAAAAAAAGCGCCCGCATTGTTTGGTTGGGTGTGGCGGGAAAATACGAGACCGCTACATGGTTTTAATGGAGTTCTGGGGGCCGAGACCTTGATAGCTTATGAACTTTTCCGCGGTGCGGCTGTGGCGTTTCGTCGGCTCGAAAGCCGCCTGGGGGCGGGGGCGGAGGCGGCTGTTCGATATTCCTCCGCCCTCGCAAGGGCTGGATGACACGGAGCCAGTCGCCGACCTTCCCGCGCCCCCGGCCCCGCCCCCTCCGCCGACGCGCTCCCGTGCGAGCTTCGCGTATCGAACAATTTGATTCATGTCAAAGTGGTCTTTAAGCCATGCGTGATCCCGTTTAGGTGCTCTCGCCCGCCTCCCGCCGCCCTCTTTCCCCGACACTTCCGCTTCCTGCCGGGCGAAAGTTGGGGCTCGTGGATATAAATGGGGGGCGAGGAGACGAAATTGAGTAGCGTTCCGTAAAAACAGCGAAGCGGTGGAGGCGAGGGTTGGGAGATGGAGTCGGTGGACGGACCGACAGGGAGGGGGGTTAAGAGGAAGAGGAGGGGGTGCTTGGGACGGGCAGAGTACATCGCCTCCCAGCTCGTGCTCGCTCAACTTTTCAGTTCCACGCAACCCCCTCCCTTTCTCTTTCGTTGTGGGCGGGGGCGGAGAAGCCAACTTGGTATTCGCCTGAAGAACAAGCTCTTCCCAGCGCAATAAATAAAACTGTGAAAAACAATATCGCCTACACTCCCGAAATACAAGTTCGCAATCTGTTTGCGGGATACGAGGATGCAGTCTTTTATTCGCTTTCTCCATTCATACTGGATGATAACAATGAGGTACAATAAAACTTTCCCGCAGTGACGGTTCATTCATAACACTTGCTTAACCATTGAAGGAAGCGAACCTCATAATAATTTGCGGGTAAATGTTTTTATTATTAATACAGACAGAAGCGTTCACTTTCCAGGAAATAAATTCCTTATTTTATTTTCAACACTTCATAATTGCATTTGACTTTTTTTAATTGAAGTGTTGTGATTTTAAAATTTGATTAGATGGATTTATTCCAATATCATTGTTATACAATTTATAACAAACGACATTATTGCAACATTTCTTTCACGATTGTGAATGAGGAATATTCGTGCAATAAAATGCGATTCTCATAATCATAGTAAACTTCAGAAAATTGCAAAATTAAAAATGTAATTTTAAGACCCAAATTAGAGACCTGAGGGCCGACAGGTGTGTCACGGAAACGATGTCTACTCGTCATTTGTATTCTGCATGCAGCTGCCGTTTTTCGCTTTATGAAGCCAAGGGCACAGCAGGCACATGCTAAACAGGGAACACATCATTTTGAAGCGAATGAGTCAAGATGTTTAATGCACCATGTGATTCTCGCTCCGCATTCCCCCAGTTCTTGGACGTAAAACAGCATTTTTTTTTTCTTGTTGGGAAAAACTCTTTTAGAGTAATTGTTTGTAATGAGAGTTGTATTCTAAGTACTAATGAAGAGAAGAATGAAAAACATAATTATAGGTAGCAGTAGAAATGATACGATGGAAAGAAAGAAAATGTCGTGAGGAAAATATGATTAGAAACGAAGTGAATGAAGTGTAAAAATATAATGTAGTAGAGACATAGAGTACTCTAAAATAGGAAATTAGAATTTAGAGCAAGGATTGAAAAAACAATTGAGTTAGGGGTAACATAATCTTGTCTGGAACCTAGGCGCGATAATATTTGAACGCTAAAACATCGGCCGACAGCCACATTCTCAAGAACTCTGACGAGACATTAAAAGCATGATGGTTTTCCTGTTTTTATATTGTGAACAGTAATATATTCTTCCTATCGTTCTTCTGAATTCAGCCATTGGAACGGTATGCAATGAAACCACACACTAGCACTTTTTAATAAACAATAAAACAAAAACAAAAAATGCGAAGATATTATAATTTTCCCCATCTTTCTCCGCCTCACTGCCGGACGCACCTCCCTGCTCCTGGTGCGTTTCACTATCTCTCATCTTCAGGCAGCTTGCGAAGAATGCAGGTAATTGCGGAGGGGGCGTCTTGCATAAAGCGGAGCGTGGGGCGTCGTGCCTCTGCCGGCGAAAATCTCCACACGCCCACCGCTCGCCGCAGCTGGTTCGCGTTCGCGTTCGCGTTCGCGTTCGCATTCGCGTTCGCGTGACCGCCGCCTCCGTCGCCCGGAGCTCGAGGGAGTGTGTTCGCGGCTCGTCCGAGGCCACGTGCGCGCTGATTACTGATGAGTTCGTCAAGTTCGAATGGGACTGTCTCAATAGTTATTTCTATGAATAGTAATTTGTTTAACGAGTTGGCCTTTATTGAAATTATTAAGAATCAAAATTTTTAAGAATACGAAGCAATTTTTATGTGCACTTTTCGAGTGTGAATTACACAGGGCCTCAGAAGCCCTGCGTATGTATTCATGTAGTCTCTGGGTTCATGCATCCATTAATCCGCTGGACTCGATTCCACCGCAGATATGTTTTACGAAAATTGAATCGTTTATTTCAGAAACCCGTCAAACGCCAAAATTTGAAATGTGCTTTAGCGGAGGAATATTGTTCCATGAAGATAGACACATCGCTTATTCCATGTTTTCCTGAACAATATTCATTTATTAACTGTTTTAATATTAAAAAAATATTTTGAAATCGGAAAAAATTGGACACTTTTTCTCAATTTTCTCGACATGACAAATTTAGCGTTTGACGGGTTTCTGAAATAAACGATTCAATTGACATGATTACGTAGGCTTCCGCGGCCGGAATTTGTTTTTGAGGCTGAGCCACTTGACTTTCACCGACTGATCCAAACGAGTGGAAACTACTTGAAGTAATTATTTTTATTTTATTTTTTAAGTTAGAATATTTTTAATTAACAGGGATCAAACTAGCGCAGTGGAAATTTCAATTTCTATAAAAACCGTATAACTTTGGTACGCAGAAACTACCAGCATTCCTTTGTTTTAATACATCCGCAGCAGAATTTCGTTATATTTACTTTCCCAGAGTTGTTTTTATCAAAATACGACTCGAATTTCTTTATAATTCATCCGTTTTCAGAGCTGGAACACGAATTGCCCCAAGAGCTAGTAATATTTGTGCAGCACTGTTGGCAAGTGAATCTCTTTTCGGTTTCATACAAATACATCACTAACACAACATAAGCTGTTTACTTTTGATATTTTTTCTTCGTCGAAAGGTGTACTGCGAAATTTTCCGTTGTTTTGCAATAGAAAATCTGTTTATTTGTTGGTCAACGCAGCTTTCCAAACATTAATTTAATCTAGTATTTAAAACATCTAGGTAGTCTATGAATTGATAACACATTTCTTGGTAAGTATCTATTATTTTAAGCTCAATATTTCACCTCTATTGTCTATGGAAAAATCTAAATAAGAGCGGCAAGAACTCTGTAATCCGAATACGTTAATAATAAAGTAACTTGCTTTTAACGTCATGAAGCAGTCTGCAGTGAACATGAAATGTAATGGGCATTTGCAGACGTATCTGTTAATCTTGTGTTTGAGAATCAAATACTTATAACCTATATTTATTTAACACAAGTGTGATTTCAAAATAGGTTTATTATTCTACCAATTTATCTTTCCCACATTAATTTCAAAGACTAAATATTTCGTCAAAGAAAGAAATATCTCGTCAAGTACTCCTTCAAACCTCCTTTCATCACTATTTCATGGTACGTTTCTTAGCTCACCTGCAGATCTGTCCATGTGTTGAAGGATTCAGGAAGCCGTTGGAAGCATTCTCGTCCGTTTCTCTGTGACGACAGCTCACATGTGCGTGCGACCGTTAGCATTTCCCCGGATGTAAAACGGTGCGTGTTTCTCACGCAAAAATGCGGATCGACACGCACGCGCGTGCTTTTCAAAGAAAGGTTCATCGATTACACGAAACCAAATACCGGCAGCCAGATTTGTTTCTATGCTGGAAGAACCACCAAAGGTATTTCTCGTTCAAAGATTCTTTGAAATTTACGAAAAATGTAGACATGTATCTTAATCAGCTGCTTCAGTCAGTATTCATAAATCTAGGAAAACATGATAATTTTGAACCAATGTTTACAATTTTATAAACGCGCCATTAACAACTTATCGAAAATTTGTACTGTAGAATTCCGCAATGAATAAAGAGGCGTCTTGGATCAGTTGAATTGTTCATTAAGCAGACGTTTCTTTCCATTGTAGAACGGTTTAGGTAGTTGATGTGCTTTTGAGTTAATCTTTTGTGTTTGACGTGAAATATGCAGGTCCGAAAGCACGTGTGCAGATATTATTTGATTCATTACTATCTCCAATAATTAGAACTAAATATTTTGTTTTCTGGTACAGTAAATGATGTTAATGAAGAAGCATGCCAAGAAATGACTCGATGTTATGTCGTGGTGGTCTATCTCGTTCTTTTCGCAATTGTTATTTTTTTGTGTGAAAAAGAGATATTTTTAAATACCTTACGAATGTATGTCTCACAACGTCCATTGGCCAATGCTAGCTATAATGTTTGATGTCTCCGTCGGAAGCGCAACAAAATAAAATAGAATATAATATTTATTATGCTACTTAGAGATATATTAAGTATTTCCGCTGGTACTGTTTTTCCAAATGCAATTGCTCAAAATACACAAAATCACAACAACATAAAAAAATATAGTAATTTCATATCTACTTAATACAATTTTACATAATTGTGTCGACGTAATCCTGATAAAGCTGACATACTAATATAAAATAATAATGATAATATATAATAATATATAATAATAATAATAATAGTAATAATAATTTTAATGTTAACATACTATTCTAAAATATACTTCTTCTAAAATTTATTTAATCTACTTTAAAATTTTTGTCATACTGAGGCAATGTCTCCAGCACCTTTGCAGGTAATTTGGGTAAATACATGGGTAGCTATCGCCCTCCACCACTACGTCTCTCTCCGGAAGAGCACGAGCTTGGTATTGTGCCGGTGGCGCCCCTCCGCCGCGGCCCCCCGCGTGCGCTCGCCCCTCGGCCGGCGCGTGGGCGGGCGGGCGGGCGGGCGAGGCGGGCTTCCGCAGGTAATGTCGTCCGTGAAGCAAACGATTGAAATGTCACGGAAAATTAGAGGGCCGAGCGGCGTGTTGAATCGAGGTCTCGACATGCCCGTAAGCGCTCCCTAGGGCGAGGGGCGCACGATTCCCCTACGCCACGAAGGCAAGGGGATGGGGGGGAGGCGGAGGGAGCGGTGACGGTGGTGGACACAAAAACTCCAGAGAGAGAGGGAATGCGGGAAGTGGAGTGGACTTCGCTAAACGCGAGGCGGAGGATTGACATTGTAGCTGGGGTTCAGAGGATGATGGTGCTGAATGAAATTGAGGCAATGGAGACGCTTGGGACGGTGGCAGCAAGGGAGTAGTGAGAAGGTTATGGTCGAAAATCATGTCAGGAGCGGAATGTGGAATAGTGAAGGTGTACTTGGAATAAGTCAAGAAGGCAGAGATAGTGAAGTAGTTGGAGCTGTGGAGCAGAAGGCAGGCAAAGTTATGGCGACGGAGGTGATGGGAATGTGTACGCCAATGGTACACGTTCAGCCATCAGGAGAATGGCTGAAGGTAGAATCGAGGAGGCAGTGTAGTCAGCGCCTCGCACCGATGAGGAAGGAGTTGGTGATTGGAACTGGTGACGACGGCGATGGTGGCGAAAGTGACGGTGCATGCGGAGGCAGTGGCGGTGGCGATGGTGAAGATGGAGAAGGCGATGACGATGGATAGCGGGGATGACGACGTTGGTGGAGACTGTGATGATAATGGCGACGGGCACCGGGCTGCCGGAGGCGAGCGGTGGGCCAATGGTTGTAGTGTGGGTAGACGTTTCCGCCGGTGAGGTCTCCATCACTGGCCCCACGCGCTTCCATTCCCCCAAGTTGCGGGAGCCGGAAGGCGGCCGAAGAGGGGCGCGGAGCGTGGCCGAACGGCGGACGGTCGTTAAAGCGTGGGTGGGCCGCTGGAAGAAGGTTGCGGTCGATGCCACCAGACACTCTGGAAAGCGTGGATGCAAAGTAGAATGAGAGTTCGTTGTTTAAAATGACAGCTTTCCTGATTTGTAAGGTCATATCATAAACATTAGTTTTCTTTTCTGTAAAAAAATAGCAAGTCCTTAGCAGAATGAATCTATCTTATTTGACAAATGTGCATGCTGATTTGTAAGTGGCAAATAGAGGTACATATTGAATTTAAAATCAATGTAATTAATCGTGATCGTGGCAATTCGGGTGACGACGCGTCTAAGGCTGTGTTGGCAACACAGCCTTTGACGCGGCGTTACTCGGACAGCCATGATCATTTTCATGACTGGCCGCGGAAGCCTACGACTGCAATGTAATAGATTGTTCAAAATGTCCAAATTTTAATGAGCGGTTTTTAATAGTGTGTGATTTATGAGATGAAAAACCAATTGAGAAGATTTTTTGTGGGTACGTGTGTGGGAACCACATGTGGGCGGTCGCTTGGGTGGCAAGCGGCGGCGGGCGGTCTTCACCGCTCACGAGCGCGCGGGCGGGGCCGTGGGCGATGGGCGACGGGCGAGGGGGGTCTACGTCCGACGCGTGAGGTGCCACGCCCACCACCTCCGCGACCTCCCAGCAGACGAGACCTTGGAGGGCTGCCCTAAGCTGCTCCGCCGCGGTCGCCGTCCTGTAATAAGGACGCCGTCGTAATGCTGACGGCTGCAGGGTCGGCGGCGCATTCAACGAACGCGCGAGCGCCAACGAGCGCTCCCCTTGCTGCGGGTGCTCGTGTGTAATGAGCACTGGCAGGAGACGCGTTTTATTTGCAATGCATTTGCTGCGTTGTGGGGATGGTGGTCGTGTTATTGTGTCTGATAATCTTTCCATTCTCAGTCACGACATGGAAAGGGAGTTTAAAGTGAAGGTTATGTGACCATTGCCATGTATAATGTTACTTGAAAAAATGAACTCTTATTCGGCAGTTTCTGCGAAGTCGTTCCGGTAAAGCAATATTGCAGCCCGAAGGACATTTTTCTAAATATACCATTTTGTAGTTAACAGTACATGTTTGTCAAAACATGCCAATTTAAAGGGTGGTTTGGATAGGATCAATGGAGAACATGGTTTTCTTTATTTCGGAATTGTATTTACTATTTACGTATCTCTAAATACGTTTCTATTATAATTACATTAGATAATGAAAGTCATCAATTTTTTTCAAATTTAAGGTCATTTTGGTAAACTCTAAATTTCTTCTTTAATTTGTATCCCTTTTTAACGTCTAGCTCCAAGAGAAAATGTCCGGCTTCACCGTATTTGCTACTAAATAATGACTCCGGGAACCTCACTGTAACTCAGCATCCAGTGCCTGTACCCTTGCGTCTCCGAGTCGGGCAACAGCCAAACCCTGGGAACATTACCCTCGGGCATTATCCTTAAGCAGGGATCCTCTTGGCTTTGCACAACTCCAGGTCCCGCCATTTTGCTCCGCCACGCCTCGCCCCTACTTGCCTCGTCCGTTCACGCCACACTCCGCTGTACCCTGCCCCGCCCCGTCCCTCCCTTACCCTGTTCCGCCACGCTTATACGCTCTCGCCCACCTCGCTCCGTCCTTTCCCGCCTCGACCTCACCCGCTCCGCCCCACTCTTCACAATCCCATATGACGCCAGCCTGCTGGGTAGTGTCCTTTCTCGCCTCATCCCGTTTCTCTCCGCTCCACTCCGCCTCAATCAGTCCGTCCCATTCCGCCCCGCTCCGGCCCGCTCCGCCCCGTTTCGCCCCGCCCCAGTCATCTCCCCGCCCCCTCCGCCCAGCTCCACCCCGTTCCGACCCCCTCAGCCCCGCCCCGCCCCGTCTACCTCCGCCCCCCTCCGCCCCGCTCCGGCCCGCTCCGCCCCGCTCCAGCCCCCTCTACCCCGTTCCAGACCGCTCCGTCCCGCTCAGTCCCACTCAGCCTCGCTCAGCCCGCTGGGCTCCTGCCCCGCCCAGCGTCACTCCTCCACACCCTACCCCATCCCCTTCCGCCCCTCCGCGCTCCCGCTCTATCACGCCCCGCAAAGGCCCCCAGCGCGGCGGCGAGCGCACGCGTGCCCGCACGTGCGTGAGCGGCGCGTGTTCGTTAGCGCGGGACGCGTCGCTCTTCTCGCTGCGACGCGCGCGTGAGTAATGCGTCGCCCCTTATTAGACGCGCACGCAGAAGCACACCCGCTCCCACCCCCGCCCCGCCCCGCCCCGCCCCGCCCCGCCCCGCTGCTTCTTCGCTGGCGGCGCGAGCCCTGCGCAAACAGTCGTGGACGGGGCGAAATGAAATGGCACTCGCCCGACTCCCCTGTTAACAACACGAACTCATATTGCTACGCAAAATTTCAGAAATTAAGTTTTACGTTTTGTTATATATTTATATTTATTTTCTTTACTGCTGTGACTGTTGCTTCTGACTTCTTAAAAGACTGTCTTCAAAGCGTTTCTGATGAAGGAAAATGATGATGTTTATACTTCACCTATATTGAAAGTCAATTCAAATTGGGAAGCAGCCCCGTTGAAGTGTCACTTTACTGGTTAATGACACTTCATTGATGTAGATCTTGAATGCGAAAGTACCAGAATAAGAAATGAGAAAATAAACAATATATTTATTCTTATAAACATATTAGTTTGCGACTTCATTTCTTTTATTTTCCCAGCTGGTTGCAAGATCGTTGCTTGCTCCAAAGACTGGGCGCTGGAAATGCTTAAACAATGCCATGTTTTGCTAACATCGACTCCAACGTTCTTGCGGTTCTTGTGTCCTCACAACACCAGTCTTCAACCTGATCACCCTCTTCCTGCGGCACCGCGTCCCTCATTTGCCGACCGCACGCTCCAGCTTCCAAATTCGTCTCCCTCTCTTTGGTACCTCCTCGCTTGTCCCTCCGCCTTCCCCGACGTCCCCACCGCTGCTTCCGCCTCCGCCACCGCCTTCTCCAACTCGAGCAATTGCACAGGGCCGTGCCCTTAACGACGTCGTGCGCCCTGGGGCTTCTCCCCCACGTCTTGTCACGCCTTGCCGCGCCCCGCCCCGTGCCGCGCCGCGCCGCGCCGCCGCCCACGGAGCTAGCCGCTTGGGGCGGCTGGGGAATAACCAACACGCGTGCCCCCGAGCAGCGCGTAATGGCCGATAACGAGACCGACCCAAGTGTAAAGAACTGCTGTGTGGCCGTGCCATTTCTGAGCTTCGTTGCACCTCATGGCGTACTTTCTCTGCAGCTCGTTATTTGTTTTTATGAATCTCTTCAATATATTTAGAATACTTATCATTATAAATAGTTGCTTGCCCGCTCATCATAAAAAGTTGCTTGCGTGGTCTTGGGCTTGTAATACAATCTCCTTATGACGTTATGGCAAATTTTATGTCCGTTTTTTAAGGGGGGTATAAATACAATGTAACGAACAACGTGTAGTTTCCCTGTTATTTGTATGATATAGTGAGGCTCAAGCTCATTATTTGGGATTGGTACCGATATATTATACCATAAACAACTACCTGAATAGAAGTTACAATGAATGAAACAACTAGCCGAATGGAAGTTGCAATTAGTATTATTCGAATACGTGAAAACGACAAACGACATTATGTTCAAATACGTTTGTAATATATTCTGTTAACAATCGAAGGGAGTTATTTGTATTAGAGTGAAAAGTAATTATCGCTGTGAAACGTAGTCGTTTAGTCATCTAACGACTGTAATAGCTTTACAATATTCAACTCGTAATCTGCTTTTGAAGTGTACCATGGCGCACGTAACACACAAAAGAATGGTTCGATTCGGTTTCATGTAGATACGCAATACACAGAGGATTGACCACTCTTGATAGCACTGTACAAAATCTTCGCTTAAAAACAGCTCATTAAATTTTTACCTTCGTATTGCTGGCTCTGATCGTTCAGTTCATAAATTGTGCATTAGTGGTTTGCTCGTTCGCCTATGCCAGGGCGGCATCCACTTAATGGATAGTCTCGACCAGAAAAGGAACATGAATGTTTAAAGCGCTACATCGCATTACCGAGCATATCGATAGATCGATTAACTGCGATACAATAAAAGTCGCGAGGTCTCCCCTTTACCTCCGCGCCAAGTCTCTAGCTAGACATGCTCTCCGGCGTGTCGACACGGTCGTGTAATGCGTATTAGTATGTTTGCTCAATGCGTTCGGACGCGGGGCGAAAACCACAGATGCATTAAAGCGAGTGCGCTACAACCTGAATACACGTAATTCATCGTCACTAAAAACACAGAGGCGGCCTCGACGCCCAGCTGACCGCAGTGCCCGACATTTCGTCGCTCATTGGGCGTTCCGCAGGGTCACTGGAGCAGGACGAATTGTCTTTAATTCTTCTGTTCACTTCTGCCAAGCGTTTTTAGACCTCGCGTCAGCGTGTGGGGTCGTGGTTATTTGGCTCCGAAGCAACAAGTACGCGTTCTTGCCTTTATAGTCTTCTCTTTTTTTGATACGCAGTTGTGTGCTTACATCATCCTGTTTTCGGGAACGTTTTATTATTTTTCTTTTTGCACCGTAAATTTCATACGATTTCTGAAAAGCCGCGTTATAAAAAATCCTCAAAAGCTACACGACAATAGAAATCGTTCATTTTAACATAATGTTCTCGCAGAACGATATAAATTCCATAAAAAATAACAAGGAGGTGAAATAAAAAATAAATTAAAAAATACGATTTTAACTCATCGTAGTTTCTTCACGTATACTTTATTCCGCTTCCACGGCGTGAGAGTTTTTACAACTCCTGATTTAATGCAGAAACATTTTCTTTCTTTCTTTTTAATTTTTACGTGACTCCTGGTGATCGTAATTTTTCAAGCCCTCCCCTCTCTTCTTCTCCTCTTGAGATTTCGGCCGCCCGGCGTCTCTGCGTGCGGACCGCCCGTAGAGATCCCGTCCCGGCGAAGGGGAGAGGCGACGGGCGGGCGACTCGTACCCGCACCTTTAATAAGAGAGGAGAAACTTACGTAAGTGATAATTACAGGATACGAAGATTCGGCTCTACCGCGCGTTCGTAATCTCACAGCGTGCATCGCGGGGGAAGGTTCACGCGTGACATTGGGAACTAGTTCTCCCGGCGTAGAGGCCTTCCGAAAGAGGAAATCTCGCGATCAAAATCTTCTCAGTTCGCTGTGAGGTAGGGAGCGTTTGATAACAAAAAGAAATGTTTTGACGTATGGGGCATCGTAACATTTTTCATGTAGATGTGCGTGGAATAGCATGAAGTAATATTCGTGGAGCATGATTCGTTCCGCACTATATTCTTTTAGCGAGTGCAAAACTGTGATCAACATACTGTTGTCATAAAAATGAAGGCGAAATATGGTGTATTTGTTGTGTACCAACTAAACTTCAGTAAATGTCAAACTGTTCATGTACGAATACGTACATAAAGACAAAGGCTTGATTTCTGGCAGAACGCGACGGAACAACGTTCCGGTACCTCGGGAATGAATATTAAATTATATTATAAATATATCACTATTTCTATTAAATTAATAGCTAATTTGTGGGGGCGTTCCGGAACCTAAAATTTTAGAAATCAAGCACTGCATATAGTTACAAATGCAAGTAGTACATATGTGAAAATTAGCGGAGCTACCAGGAAGTCTCGTTAACGTGGGCATTCTTCCTGCAGAAGAACCGACACTTGTCTTATATCAATATCTTATCACCTGCAGAAGCCGTCGACAGGCGCTCTGCTCTCAGCTCCCAGCCGCGGGCGGAGATTGTGCTCGGGCGCGAGGACGCGACGCAAGGGGGCGACACCGTAAAATGCGCCGTCTTCGAGCCTGAAATTGGACTGCTGCTTAGGCACACCGGGCACGTTTTCTGATTTATGCACGTTTTATATTAGCTGCAGGGAGGCACCGGGGGCGGGGGCGGCGCCGAAGGTGCGTGGGCGGGGAGGAAGGTGTCTGCGCGAGGCGGCGCCGCCGCTTTGATTCCTGGCAGCGGCGTCCTGCGCCGGCGTGAAGCGTCGCGAGGCGCCGCGGCGCCCGGACGCCTCCAGCTCGTTTGTCCCCGGGGACAATTTCATTCCGGGCGTTTTTACGTCGCGCCGCTTAGGACCTTTACGGTCTATAAACGGACCGGCGACTGGGCAGTGCCCGGGCCGGGGTGCAGGGTCGGTGAATGGGGAGGAAGAGAGGGGGGGAGGGTTGTGTTGTGTGATGGTTACGGTGACGAGAATGAAGGTCTTGCGCTGGAGTATGGATTTTAGGTACGTTGCTTGGATGTCGTGGTTCAAGCAAGGTTGATGAGTTTGAAGAGGACGGGCAAATAGAATGAGGGTGTAATATGTGGAGGGAGCTAATGGAATGAGAAAGGAATGGATTTGGTGGCCGTACGAAGAGAAGCCGTGGTATGAAAACGTGTGAGATAGATAAACTCTGCAGGAAACGGGGACGAGGATGGAGGCAAGTTACGCAAAGGGAAGTTCGTAGGCAAATAATCATTAGAGGAAGAAGTGGGAGAGATCACAAGAAAAAGAGCAGTTCCAAAAATTTTCCAAGTGACAAGCAGTCGTGGGCGATTCTCTGAAAGAAGGAAGAGAGAAGGCAAAATGTCATATAGATACGATAGTCTCTCATTTTACTTCGATTTGAGGAAATAGTTCTCGGAACGAACGCATGAAAACAGCAGAGCTACTGAATAATTATTTTCCGCCATGCGGCAAGACCCACCTGCACAACTAGTCTACATATCGAACGCATAA